>CM053572.1:74308159-74532958 GCA_028646485.1 Cryptoprocta ferox
TTCCCTTATGTTTTAGATTAATAAGGTAATCTTATTCACATTTTTTATTTTAATTACTATTTAAATGCAGGTTATTCAAACATCTCTATCTCTTTGTGCCTCAGACTTAAGCATTCAATTGCCTTGATTTCAAAGGTAAATCAAGGTAAATTAAAATATATATGTGGACTTACCAATTTTTCCAGTGGGAAATAGTTATAGTGAGCATATCAATGCTTTGGATCCACCATAAGTTGGATATGTAGATCTATTTTTAATCAGGCCACCAAAACAATAAAACCTTTATTTCAGTTGGACTAGTAGGAAAGCAGTAGGTACACCAAACAATAGTGCTCACTATGTAAAGCAAGGAATTGCAAATTTTGAAGACATGAGTATATTAAAGATGTCTTCCAATAAACTATTTTGTATCATACTAGCTTTTTCAAGGATGCATTAAGTAAACTTATTTAAGTGCCTTCTTGGGGAGTCATGATCATTGGAGAATGCAGAAGAGAATGGTATTTCAAACACTTTTGCATCCTAAAAATTAGTATATAAAATTGATTAAAACAAGAGCGAGTTTTATAAAGTGATTCTGGACCTAACTACCACTCCAGTCTTCTCATTTCTCACTCCCTTTTCCATCATTGCCTCAGCCCAAATCTCTGAATGTTTCACCATATCCTATACAATCCTGCACATCCCTCTGTCATGGCAAATAGTTAGCTGGCATTGTTAATTTGCTTATTTCTGGGGCCTCCTGTTTTCTCCAGGTCCAATGTTAATTGATTAACCTACAACAGCAATAACAACAAAAGTTACCCCCAAATCATCCCTTTATGTATTCATATATATCATGTATGTATCATTATATATCTTACAGTTAAACTGTGATATAGTTTTTAAAACTAAAGGAAGGAGGAAAGCAACTGAAACCATATTTCCCTTTTGTATGGAAGTTGATCATTTCCTGAGTGTTTAAACATGGATACTATATTTAATCCTCACACCAGCAATAGTAGGAATTATCATCCCCTGTTTTAAAAATGTGGGAACTGTAAACCAGTGAGTCCAAATAACTTGCCCAAGGTCACAAAACTAGAAAGTGCTAGTACTGGGCTTTAAGCCAAAGTCTTTTGATTTTCTTCCAACATTCTTTCCATTATGTGTGGATATGTGCCAATCTGAACTGAATACTGTGAGAGAGAATGCTTGTACCTGGATAATCTGTATATGTAATTTGAGATTCACTTGAAGTTTAATAACATTGTATATTTGCTGGAGAGAAAGACATGATGAAGTGGGTAGGTCCTCCTGGAGAAGGGCTGACTTAATAACTGTGAGTCCAGGGCAAAGATCTTGTGCTGAAACTAACAATTCCTTGGATAATGTCATTAGAAGTTTATGCAGGTGAGAAAGTGGTGGCCTTGGGAAACTTCTCTAAAGAGATACCTTGGTTTTATTCACTTCATTACATAATTAATACTCTAGTCTGAAATCAAGTATGAGATTTCTGAAACTTTGCAAAGCAATCCGATTAGTATTAATTCTCTTTCTGTTTGGTGCATGTCTTACCTGTTTTCCTATTTCTACAATTCTCAGAAGAATTTTTTTTCCTGTGAACAGAAGATGTTTATGGAAAATCTTATTTTACAAAAGTCACAGATGTAGCTATGTGCAAGTGGAAAATGTATCACACTATCATCTTTTGTCAGCATGAAGACATAAGCCATTGTGGGGAAAAAAAGGAAAATAAGGCGTAAGCAAACAGGCAAACTGAACCTGGAAGTGATCAGCATCAAACAGTGAATATTTTGAAGAGATATTAAAACAGTGATAAAATAACATGACATATAGGAATTCCACTAGACTGAGACTAAGTATATCTATATTGTTTCAGAAAATATCTCTTTACTCATTTTTTTATTCTCCATACTTTGTCTTTATTATCAATATTATAACATTGTTCAGCAAATGAGAAATCAGTTAGACATGTATACAAAAATGTGACTAACTGAACATTGGGTTGGGGTATATGACAGAAATCCATCACTCTGAAATTATGTAATGGAGATGTCTGTTGCAAAGCCCTGATCATTGCTTGGAAGTTATGTACTTTGCTTTTCATACTTCTGGAGTCATTCCACTCTGTTATATCTAACAAGATGAAGGTGACTAGCTACAAGCTTGTAATCCATGGAGAGAGGCCAGTGGTTCTCTAAAACAAAGCAAGTCACAATCAAAAAGCCCAGACTCTGAGGACAGATAAACTGAGCTTAATTTCTATCTTGCTTATTTTTCACTTTACTTTGGTTTGGTGACTCTCTCAGAGCCTTGTAATATTAATTCCACCTGTAATATTAATTTTAACAATAATAATAACAACACTGACAATGTTAACCTTTCACATATTTTGAGCAATTACTGTGTGTGAGGAATTGTTCTAATTTCTTGGCAACTCTTTGCAGCAGGTGCTATTATTATCATACTGTACAGAAGAGGAAATTGATGCAGAGTTAACTATAATAAATCATCTGAGTCATGTCCTAGGAAGTGGAGGAGATAGGATTTTTACCCAAGTAGTCACCTTCAAGAGGTTGTGAGCTCAATCACTACATTATGCTGCTTTCTGTTACTATCTCAGTTTGCTTGTCTGCAAAATGGTATCATAAAATCCCTACCTCTTTTATGAAGATTAAATGACTCAATAAGTGTACAATATTTAGAATAGTGCCAGGCACATAGTAAAACTTTATAAATGTTTGTTAAGTTAATGAAATAAAATTTGTCCAATTACAGAGCTCACACTTGGTGAAACAGGAATTCTCACCCACTGAGTATATATCTAGATCCCTCTCTCTAAACCCATACATTTTTGCTTCCTGACATTGCTTCTAATTAAAACTGCCTTACACAGATATGTGATATTATAAACAATATCTGTTAATTCCTAGTGTATATAAAGTAGTTAATAAATAATAGCATTCATTTTGATCATCCCAGCATGTCATTTTTGACTTGATAAAGTCATTGGTTTAATTATTTATAATAATAATATTAGTTGAGCATTTACTGTACATCAGGGACTCTACTAAGACTTTTCATATGTATTAACTCATTTTTACTTCACCAGCTACACTGAGAAGGCACTAACTATCTTAATAAACTAAGAAAGGATAATTTAATAAACTTGCCCAAGTTGCCAGACTTTCTAGGTAGGAGTGAGAAGATATGAATTCAGACTCCCTGGCTATATATATTCTTCCCTTTTATTCACTTCATTATAGCACTATTTCACTCTTGTGGAATGCATTCTGACAACACAATTTGGTAGAAAAAACTCTAGACCATGAATTTTAGATTTGGTTTTGCCATCAAATAACTCTGTAACTTTAAACATATGACAGCCTTTTTTCATCACTCTCATCTGTAAAATAAAAATCATTGAACTAGCAATAAAAGCTGTCTTTTATTTATTTTTTATTTATTCATACGACAAATACGTATTGAATATCTGGTATGTGCTAGGCTCAGTGCTAACTTTTACCTCACCAACATACCTATGCAAGGAATCCATTCTTCTATTAAGTCAGTGGTTCAGAAATTCTTCTTTTAAGAATATATGTTGAAGTAAAACTGCCTTGGGGTGTCATGACTACTTTATCTTCAAAATGTTATTATCAGTGACCACTGCTCTTACCGTCATTATTGCTGTTACTGGAATTGGAATGGAGACTGCAGACCACTCATTGTAGTATTAAAAGGAAGAAAAAAATTGTCCTACTTTCTTTTCTACATACTGTTTCTGAGGATGTGATTTTTATTACATCCTAGGAAAAAATAAGATTGCCATGTTTATAGACCATAATATAATGATTGCTTGTGTGTGGCTAATCTGTAGTATTTGACTTTCTATTCATTTACAATATACCCGACTGGCATGGAATCAGTAACATTTGTGAGTTCTCCTACATTCTAGACATTATAGCTTTATGTAATGGCATCTTTCTATCTCAGATTTGTTCAAAATTTGTTTTAGATCTGAGCCTTTAATAGTTCAGTGATAAAATAAGATATATGTATATGTGATTGAATATTTGAACCTGAGAATACTGTGATAAGGATTGTGCTCTTTCATAGACAGATAATTTCTGTGGAACTCTTTCTCACTGATTAAGAATTGTTTCTTTGTTTTTTATTTTATTTATTTAAGAATTCTTTAATATGCATTTAAGAGACACTAAGTCTTAATATATTGCCTGTATTTTAAGTGCATTATATATGTATATATAATAGTTGACTAAATATGATGATATGACAAATTTAGAAATGATATAAACATTTTTAATTTAATTTTCGCTTTATTTTTTTCTTCTGAGTTTTTATTTAAATTTCAGTTAGTTAACATACAGTGTAATATTAGTTTCAGGTGTAGGATTTAGTGATTCATCACTTACATACAACACCCAGTGCTCATCACAATAAGTGCCCTCCTTAATACCCATCACCCATTTAGCCCATTCCCCTGCCCACCTCCCCTCCCGCAACCCTCAGTTTGTTCTCCACATTTAAGAGTGTGTTTTATGGTTTGCCTCCCTCTCTTTTCCCCCCATGTTCATCTGTTTTGTTTCTTAAATTCCACATATGAATGAAATTACGTGGTATATGGCTTTCTCAGTCTTTACATGTACTAACTTGCTCAATCTTAGCACAATTTTAAAATGATATTTTGGCATCAAATTATATTTCTCAAAGAGATGCAGTTGCCAAAATGCTTTTGACTTCAAAGCAATAATTTTCACTTTCCTTTAGAAAGGACTCTTCCATTAACAAGGAGGAAGCTTACCTAAAACTTTCCTAAAATGAGCTAAAGCTAATTGGAAATTTTACTGACTCTAGTTACAAATGATTCTTTAGAAATTGGCTTACCATAGGTAAATCAAATTTAAGCTAGTCTTTCTCTCTGACTCCCCTTCTCCCTCCATCTCTGAATCTTTTCCTTGGCTGTTTTCCTCATGAAAGCCTATTGTTTTATCAGTTAATTGGCCTTAGAAATTCCCCAAATAGGGTCCACATATGTGCCACACTATCAGTTCTCCTAGGGCAGGGTGGGGATGGGAGAAGGTGGACAGTAAGATGCAGATGGTTGGTCACATCAGTTAGAGGGAAAGCCATTCTGGGGGAAAAAAAAAAAGGCTCTCTTATGAGAAGAGGGCAACAGAGATCCTAGGCAGGCAATAAACAGAGAAAACAAACAACACCTACTAAACATCACCACCTCTTTATACTTAATGTCACTTAATTTTCTATAAGCACTCACAAAAGTTATATTAGGACATGCTTCCTTGATTGGCGACAAACACGTTTAATGATAAATATGGAGGTAATTTTCTCTATATATTAAAATTATTGGTAGATCAAATTTTATTCTTCTGCATCTGCTTATTTTTCATCATTCTAGTTTACTCAGTTCTTGCATTCACTTATCCTTTTTTTTTTCCATCCTAGATGAGTCAGATAACAATAAATGGGGAAAGAGTTGTTTAGAATTGGGAGGACTAGAGTTGATTTTTTCTTTTATTATATTTTTTCACTGTCTGCATTTTTAAGCAAACTCAAATGCCTAAGTGTAAAACATAATAATTGCATAAGATGGGGGCAATAATACTTTCAAGATACTTTGGAAGCCTTGGTCTTCAGACTTACTTGTTGATATTAATGAGTTGGTCAGTGGAAATGCACATGCTTTGTCGAGGAGTCATATTTTCATTAAATTCTCCATTGACAGTCCTTTTGTATGTGAGATCTTCTTAGTCTGGGATCACATAATCACATACACTTGAGTTTCCTTTGTTCAAAATGCCATGAACTATAGTCTATAAGTGAATGCTTTAAAGATAAGTTTGAGTCCAAATGTTAGAATTTCATAAGTGGAATAGTCAAATATTGATGTAAAATATTGGGTTAATTCAAGAAAACATGACTTCCAGTAAATGAGTCTTGTATTTATTTCTCCAAGGAAACGAAGATTTATTCATTATCCTCCACCATTATGCCCTTGAAACAACAGAAACAACAACAATCTCATTAGGATCAATGTCATACATATTTTATGAATTCAAGGAGTTGCCCTTGTATCAGTATAGACTGATAACTAATAGTTGAATATGAAATATATCATTTTTATTTTAAAGGACACATAATTGGCATAGTCTCAAGAATACAACCCAACATAATAATATAGAAATAGAGAAAAACACATCTTCCTGCTAGTTCAAAGAGTGAATTTGAAGAAAGTCAGGGTCTATCTAAGCAATAATCAATCTGTCCATCAGAGCCTTTAAGGATAAAGGACTGCATTTTCATGAATGACTTTTTCCTTACTATAAAAGGTAAAGGTCAAGTTAGATGACATCTTGTGTAGCTTGAAGAAAAGTTTCATTTTCTTTGTTTATTGTCTGTTTGTTTTAATAAAATCACACACATATACACACACATACACACACCACACATTGCTGTGGGATTGTCAATGATTGTAAGTTAAAAAAAAATTTTCCTGCAGTAAGCTGATGGAATAACATGTGCTTATATTTTTTCTTAAGATATGTTTAGATAAATTAAATCAGGCTGAAATGAACAACCAAGCCAGTCTTTAGAGGGAAAGAGACCAGAGAAGAGAAACTTAAGGAGGTAATGTACAAGGGAGGGTATGTCTCCTGGTGATAATTTGCGTTTGATAATAAACTTATTACTTATTCCAAGAAGATGTGAGATGGCTTACAATTTAACATTGCTTCATATTTTTGTCAGGAGAAAAAAGCACTGGTTCCCAAGTTGATGTGCATAAGTAGAGTTCTTTTTCACGTTATATTTGCTCTGCAATAACCAGAATAAGTGACATTTAAAAATCTTCCCTGGTGGTTTTGAAAAACAACATTTCCACCTCTATCACTAGTAAAGGAACAGAGTTAATGAATATTCCTCTCTGGCACTACAACCTGATTTAGTTTTCTGGCATCTGTAACCAAAAGGAAAACATGTTGTATCTACACACTGATTTCAGACAGTCTTGCTGAAGTTGTGTTAAATTAGTTTGTGTCTAAGGGATATTATATAAAATGATGGGTTTTATGTTTAGCTATGGTTTCTGACAAAGATTTAAAAATGCTTTTATAGCACATATAGTGTGTAAAGAAAATTCAGGCTACCATCTCAGACGTACAAGACATCTAACTCTTATTTTGTAATAACTGAACTAACATCTATTTTGGAGGCCCCATTATTTATGACAAAAATAAATGTAAGTTAATTTAATTTTAACTTCATTTCTGGGTAGATGTGCTTAATATCCTTTGGAGTGGTATAATAACATAGTTTTTTTGAGTTAGAGGGAATACATAATAATTGTTATCCTGTATCAAAACTAACATTCTCTGGATGTATGTCCTCTGATCTTGCCCTCTGTTGTCAATTTATTCAGAGAATCTTGATGTTTGTTATTGACTTCAGGTCAACAACTCTGCTGCTTCTCAGTCGCTTTCTGTATCCTTTATGGCTATGAAAAACTTAGTGTGGTTGTCTGTAAGGCAAAGGCATTATATTCCTCAAGACATTCTGCTTTTCTCAGTACCATGTCAGACTGAGTAGAAGCTCTGGGATGCTGAGGTTTATAGGCCATTTCTTTATTGGACTCAAGAAGGATCTGTGAGTTTGAATTCATTTCTAGGCATTAAATGGGAAATGGGGTGGAGTTTCTTGGTGCTTTTGAATTCTTTAACCTATCTGGGATGTCCATTGTTTCTTTGTGGTGACATCTACACATTCTTACCTTTCTATCAAACTCTTTTTTTTTTTTCTGGTGTGAGTTTCAAAATTCAAAACAAAAATCGGCTACTTCATATCTCTATTCTTTTCTTCTGTAATATTCTTTTTTTATTTTTTAATGTTTATTTATTTTGAGAAAGAGAGAGAGAGAGAGAGAGCAAGCAAGCTAGGAGGAGAAAGAGAGAGAGGGAGAGAGAATCCGAAGCAGGTTCTGTGCAGAATCTGTTGCAGGGCTCAAACTCACAAACCATGATATCATGACCTGAGTGAAAATCAAGAGTCAGACCCAACTGAGCCACCCAGGTGCCCTTGTAATATTTTTACTATAAAGCAAAGTCTATCATAAGTTTTACATGTTCAAATAGAGAAAGATTACCAATGAACAGGAAATTTTGGCAGAAAATGTCAGGAACCTCAAATAAAATCTCACATTTATAAACTAGATGTTTCATTATGACAGAAAGCATACCATTAGATTATAGTTCAGACTTTGTATACTCTTCTCCTACCTTCCTGAATCAGATTCTGCTGCATTGATTCTTTTGGGAATCACTACGGCTCATGAGAATGGGTCCTAAGATGACTAGAAATGCCACCTCTTCACACGACATGCAGTAACTAAAGAAATCTTAGGTAAAATTGCCTTCCAACAAACAGCCAGAACTCTTGGGATATTGCCAGGTAAAAGGGAAGGCAATTGGTTGTCAAGAAGAGGGTTTTTCTTTTCTATACACAAGCTAGCAACCATTCTATCAATCTATATATTGGCTTATAAAACTATTTGATATATCACAAATAAATTAACATTCATCTCTTGTAAATTTTAAACTTTTTAAAAATTTTATTTTATTTAATGTTTATTTATTTATTTTGAGAGAGAAAGAGAGCATGGGTACGTGTACATGTGTGCACTCAAGTGGGGGAAGGGCAAAGAGAAAGAATCCCAAGCAGGCTCTCCTCTGTCAGCCCAGAGCCCCTCACAGGGCGTGATCTCACAAACTATAAGATCATGACCTTAGCTAAAATCAAGAGTCAGATGTCTAACCAACTGAGCCACTCGGGCATCCCAAATTTTAAGCTTCTGAATAAAGTTTCTATATTACATAAATGTATCCCCTCTAGTTTTGGTCCATATACCTTATTATGTTAAGGAACCCATCGTTAATTTAGAAGACTTATTTCAAAAAGGCAAAATAAGTTGTTCCTCCTCCCCCTGCTAGGATATGCTCCACTGTTTGGCAAATAATTTCTTCTAGGGAAGTATAACATAGGCTTCTGTTGGAAATACAGAAGTTTTAGAATTGGAAAGTGCTCTTAAGAATGATCTTCTGGAAAGGACTGAACCGCAAGAGTCTGGGAGGAAAAGAGAGGAAGTCCACTAAGAAGACAGCCTCCGAGGACTACCTCAAGAAACAAACCAAAGTACACATGATGGAGAGTCCCAAATATCACTATGAGTAGGGAAATAAAATAACCAAAGTCATGACAAGAGAGACCACGGGACAAAATTAAAGAATGATCTTCTGTATTTTCTTAGTCCATTTAGGCTGCTGTGGAATTTCTTTTATAAGGGCACTAATCCTATTAATGAGGGCTTCACCCTCATAACTGATTCAGCTCCCAAAGGTCCTATCCACTAACATCATCTCCTTTAGGAGTTAAGATTTCACAGTATAAACTATAGGAGATCACAAACATCTTAGACCATGGCATTCTCATTATATAAATCAAAAACCATAACACCAAGTAGTGTCTTGCCCAAGAAAATTTATTCAACATGTGTTATGCTAGGTACTGTGCCAAACCCCAGGACAATCCCCCACCCCCACCCCACAGAGTCTTCTCACTGTGGAATTACACATCTGGCAAGGATGTTTCAGTAAGAACACAGTTGTCTGTACTTTGTTAAATGTTAATTTTATAAAAAGTAATTCATTCTGTAAAAATACAGAGCAAACAGAGATAAAAAAACTTGAGCTAGGGGATGCCTGGGAGGCTAAGTTGGTTAAATGTCCAACTCTTAACTTTGGCTCAGGTCGTGTTCTAAAGGTTTGTGAGATGGAGCCACATCAGGCTCTGCACTGAGAGCATGGAGATGGAGCCCCATGTTGGGCACTTCACTGACAGCAGAGAGCCTGCTTGGGATTCTCTCTTTCGCTCTCTCTGCCCCTCCCCCCTTCAAAATAAATAAACAGCATTAAAAAAATAACAGCAAAAAAACAACCTTGGGCTACGTATCTTTCAATAAGACAGTCTTTCTCAGAGAAAACTCCTGTGAGAGGGTGAAGGGAAAGAAACTAGGCTTAGGAACAATGTGTGTTCCTCCCAGTGATACAGATTTGAAGATTATTCTTTATTCATTGCTCAAGTGAGAGAAAATATGTGACCACTTCTTTTCCTTTTAGATTGTTTTTTTTCTTCCACAAAGACACAGATTATGCTGTCCAGCTGTCTAGAATGTTAGGACCAGATTAGAAGTCCCATTTTTAGGTTTCTTATGTAGTTAAAAGGGATAAAATCACTTTGGGGGGGGCCAATTTAGGGGACTTTGCTTCACTTGCGTGGACCTGAGTGATACATTGAAATATTTTCCATAGACAATATAGAAAAAAACTCTCAAAATAATAACTTTATTATACTTGTTTAATTGTATTTTTCTGACTCCAAAATAGTATCACTCTGAAGTAGATTATTATAAAAATCAAGAAGATGAAAATAAGAAAATATCATAAAAATTGTTCATAATTCTGTCAGTGAGAAACCACATTAACATATGTTTTACAATGTACATTGTTAATAGTTTTCTATATGCATAGTTCTTTTAAAATCAGTATGATCATATTATAGATATTTTTGGTCATTTTTTGACATTATATTATCAATTTTGTCTATGTTAAGTAATTTTATACAACACGGTTTTAATGTCTGAATAATATTTGGTTACATTTATCTCCCATGGTTTATTTAATCTAATTTTTCTAGTTGTATTTTCAGATCATATTGTTTCCATTTTATTTCTGTTTTTAAGGACAAAATCATTGAAAGAGTTTTAGAAACACAGGATCATGGCTTTTTAAAGTCTTTCTGGGAAGGCATTTTCCATTTTACTTTTTATATTCCCTAATATTCTCTTTACTATCAATTGACAGAATATTAGGTTTTTTTTTATAAAAAGTAATTATGGCAGCATCTCCTTCACTTTTATATCAGCAACAACTTATTGGAAAAAATTGCTACTTTTTATTCCTTTTTTTTATTTAGAAGGAAAAGGTAATTTGGATTTTAGTCTTTGGTTCTAATTAGCAATTATCATGAGTTACCAAAGGCATTTGTATTTCATAGAAAGATTTTCTAAGCTGATCCTATAGTAAATATATGGAAACTCACTCCTCTTTGGTGCTCTTTTAACACTAGAGTTTTGCCTTAATCAAAATACATTAACTTTAACAATTTATTCTACATTCCAAAATACTTACGTTGTTATATGTAAAGGGACAATGATTGTACCAAAAATGAACTCTGAATCAGTCACCTGAAAACATACCTGTTCAACCAAGCAAAGAGTTCATTTTGTAAACGAGGATGAAAAGCACATCAATCATGACATGTCAGGAAGAACAGAAGGAGAAACAAGGAAAGAGAAGAACCAAACCTAGAGACCTCTATAGTCAGCTCTGTGCTATTTTACCTATGTTCTTCATGTGAAATTATGTAAATCATTATGTAGACTTATGGGCAGAGTAAGTGTAGAGGGTGGGAGTTATTGAATGTTTCAGATTACAATAATGAATTCTTTTGAGTTGTTTTTAACTCCAAAACTATTTTAAATGAATAATATTGACTGTTAGCCTTTATAGCCATATTTTTTATTTATTGAACTAAATAAAATAAAGGTAAATTATTTTATTTAGAACATTAGAGGTATATATTTGTTAAATATTTGGAAATAATTATAGGCTATCCTAAACCATTTTATCTAAAACCATATTATCAAAAAATAACATGAGAAAAGAGTTAGTTCTAGAAATATAGATGTGGGAGAAACATAATGATAAATTCTTTTGGTAAGCAGAAAATTAAACCAACTTTATATAATTGCCTGACAAATTTACTTATTGAGAATTAAGCTGGAGGATTAACAAATACGAAATAGATTACTTAAAGCAAAGAAGCTCAATATTTAATCCAGTAAATGTATTTCAGTTCATGGGTCTTTTGGTCTCTTTTATTTAATTCTTTTCATCTTAAATTTGGCCTTCAGCTTTGTGTGGAAGGACAAATGACTGTTATCTTTACAACCAACAATGATGTCTTTCAGATAAAAAATGTAATTCAAGTGTCCTATTTAAACAATTGGATATTTAATATCTTATTCTAATTAGAGGATCACAGTAAATCTGACTTGCTACAAATTTTTAGATAGTATATGGCACTAAGGAAATATAATGTTCTATCTTGCATTTTTAAGTTATTTTACTCTACAGAATTGTGATTTGCAAATGCATTAAGGTAACATGTAGCCCAGCATTATGGAAAACAATAGAAACCCATGTCACTTTTAGTTTTAAGTGTTTGAAATTATAGTATTTTAATAGTCATTCCAATTTCCACCTCAGATTACATAAAGGATAAGAAGAATAAAGAAACTAAAATTTAAGGTGGAATCCATAATAAAAAACAGAGTCTTTGATAGAAGTAACATATTAACTGCATTGTGTTGGCATGCATGAGTAAGTTTTAGGTTGTGTGAATATGATTCTAAAAATCTGTATGTTTAAGATAACGTCAGTTTCTAAAAGGAGGGAGAGATGATGTTCTTAGAGCACCGAGCAACCTTTCCCTCTGTGCAGTTGCCTTTGACTCTGCAGAGTATTCTTTGCAGAAGTGAAGAGCACTTGATGAGGGAAGTTAAGCAGAAGCAAGGGCATGTGGTGGAGAAAAGGAGATGTTACGTACATAGATTAAAGAAAAGATTTCTAAGAGGTGCAGTCACCTCAGTGACACATTTGAGGGGAAATTTTTAACTACAGAAATTAAAAGTTTCACACAGAAAGAAAGGTATTTGATTTTTAGGAAGTGGAACCTTCCACACCACAGAAAGCAAAATGAAAAGCAGCTCATGGATAAGATATGCTGTTGTCATCAAATCACAGACTAATTAAAATAATGAATTCATAATAATGGTAAAATGGTGATGCTAAGTAATATACTTGAGCATTCAAATGAAGCGAGTGTGTCTTCCAACAATTTTGGCCCTGGCCTTAACCTCAAGATGAACATGCATGAGGTATAGAACTAACTTCCTTTTCACTCTAATGATTATTATTATTTTTTTAATTAATAGCGTGTGGTCTTATTTTCTGTTACTACATATCCCCACAGTTTATTACTAGCTTTTGGGCATGCAGGAAAGAAAATAAAATACCATTTTCATTTTGCTAACACGTATTCAAGGCCACAATCAAAAACTCACTTTCAGGGGACCCTGGAGACTCAGTTGGTTAAGGCACCAACTCTTGATTGCAGCTTAGGTCATGACTTCACAGTTTGCAAGTTCCAGCCTGAGCACCACGTAGGGCTCTATGTTGACAGGGGGAAGTCTGCTTGGGATTCTCTGTCTCTGTCCCTCCCCCACTCTCTCTTTCTCAAAATAAATAAATAAAGTTAAAAAAATACACTTTTGTTTTCTCCCTATAAATACTTGATTTTAGAAATAATGAAAAATATAAATCTCCATTTGTATATACTGGTTTGTAACTTTTTTTTTGAAGTAATGGAAGCTTAAATTGTAAAAAGTATGTTTTAAAACCACAGTTCTGCAGTTTGGGTTATATTTCCGTAAAATTAAGGTGTGAAATGACTGAAAACACCAAAACATCCATATAGCTTTTTGCTAGTTAGAATTTCCCTTCTTAATCTCTGTCCAGATGTAACTTTTATTTTAAGTGTAGGTGGTTTGAAATGCTCCACATAAAATAAAAACTTGTCTTAGCACTGTCTGCTATAACAAATTACCATAGTGTGGGTGTCTTAAACAATAAATATTTATTTCTCACTTCTGGAGGCTGGAGATCAGGCTGCCAGCATGGTGGGTTCTGGGTAAGTGCCTTCTTCCTGGTTTATGGAAGGCCTTCTGCAAAAAGAAAGCTAGCTCGCTCTGTGGCCTCTTCTTATGAGAGTGCTAAACCCATGCATGTAGGCTCCACCTTCATGACCTAATTACATCCCAAAAGCCCTACCTCCAAATACTGTCACACTAGGATTAGGATTTCATAATATAACATTTTGGGAGAACACAAAAATCAATCTATTGCAATACTGAATAACTTAGCTAATCCTTAATTCACACTGAAACAGTCCCTGGTAATCTGTGTTTAAGAAAGGAAAAATGAAATTTTTGAAGTAAATTAGCCAAAACAGTCTTGTGTTTAGAACACATAAATTATTTACATACATAGTTCCCTTATAAAGTTATCTAATTTTGACTAGACCTGATACTTTACACTATTTAAATTAAAATTGTTGGAATTTTCTCTCACTACTGTTATTTAACATGGTACCAGAAGTCCTAGCCACAGCAATCAAGAAATAAAAAGAAATAAAAAGCATCCAAATTGGCAAGGAAGAAGCCAAACTTTCACTATTTGCAGATAACATAATACTGTATATAGAAAACCAAAAGACGCCACCAAAAAATTGCTAGAACTGATACATGAATTCAGTAAAATCCCAGGATACAAAATCAATAAACAAAAAACTGTTGGATTTCTATAGACCAGTAATGAAGCAGCAGAAAGAGAAATTAAGGAATCAATACCACTTACAATTGCACCAAAAACAATAAGAAACCTAGGAGAGGTGAAAGATATGTATTCTGAAAACTACAAGACACGGAGGAAAAAAATTGAAGGTGACACGTGGAGTTGGAAAGACATTCCATGCTCATGGAAGAAAAGGACAAATATTATTAAAATATCTATACTACCAAGAGCAGTTTACACATTTAATGCAATCCCTAGCAAAATACCAACATTTTTCACAGAACTAGGACAAACAATTCTAAACTTTGTATGAAACCACAAGAGATGCTGAATAGCCAAAGCAAACTTGAAAAAGAAAAGCAAAGCTGGAAGCATCACAATTCTGGATTTCAGGTTATATTATAAACCTATAGTGATCAAGACAGTATGTTACTGGCACACAAATAGACACATAGATAATGAAAAAGAATAGAAAACCCAGAAATGAACCCACAGCTACATGGTCATCTAATCTTCAACAAAGCAGGAAATAATATCCAATGGGAAAGAGACAATCTTCAACAAATGGTGTCAGGAAAACTGGATAGCAGCATGTAAATGAAAGAAACTAGGCCACTTTCTTGACCATACACAAAAATAAATTCAAAATAAATTTAAGATCTAAATCTGAGACCTGCTGAGGCACCTGTTGGCTCAGTTGATTGGGCGTCTGATCAGCTCCCGTCATGAACTCAGTTTGTAGGTTCGAGCCCTGCATCGGGCTCTGTGCTTGCTGACTGCTCAGAGCCTGGAGCCTGCTTCAGAATCTGTCTCCCTCTCTCTCTGTCCCTCCCCCACTCATGCCCCCCCCAAATAAGTAAACATTAAAAAATTAAATCTGAGACCTGAATCCATAAAAATACTAGAAGAGAACACAAGTAATAACTTCTTTGACATTGGCTATACCAATTTATTTTTAGATATGTCTCCTGAGGCAAAGGAAACGAAAACCAAGATAAACTATTAGGACTTTATCAAAATAAAAATCTTCTCCACACCTAAGGAAACAATCAACAAAACTGAAAAGTAACCTATGGAATGGGAGAAAATATTTGCAAATGACTTATGTGATAAAGAACATCCAAAACATATAAATAATTTATAAAACTCAACACTCAAAAAACAAAAAATCCAATTAAAAATGGACAGGGGACATAAACAGACACTTTTCCAATTAAGACATCCAGATGGCCAATTGACATATAAAAAGATGGTCAACATTACTGATCATCAGAGAAATACAAACCAAAACTACTGTGAGAGATCCCCTCACATCTGTCAGAATGGCTAAAATCAATAATACAAGAAACGATAGGTGTTGGCAAGGATGTGGAAAATGGGAACCCTCTTGAACTTTTGGTGGAAATGCAAACTGGTGCAGCCACTCTAGAAAACAGTATGGAGTTTACTCATAAAATTAAAAAAGTTAAAAATAGAACTACCCTATTATCCAGCAATTGCACTACTAGGTATTTACCAAAAGAATACAAAAATACTAATAAAAAAATACATGCACCCTGATGTTTATATCAACCATAGCCAAATTATGGAAACAACCATAGAGTCTATCAACTGATGAATGGATAAAGAAGAGTGGTGTATATATACAATGAAATATTCCTCAGCCACATAAAAGAATGAAATCTTGTCATTTGCAATGATGTGGATGGAGCTAAAGAGTATTACGCTAAGCAAAATAAGTCAGAAAAAGACATATACCATATGTTTTCACTCAGCTGTGGAATTTAAGAAACAAAACAAATGAACAAATGGAAAAAAAGAGAGAGACAAACCAAAAAAAAAAAAACAAAAACAAAAACAGAATTAACTATAGAGAAGAAATTGATGGTTACATAAAGGAGGTGGGTGTGGGGATGAGTTAAATAGGTAATGGGGATTAAGGAGTGCTCTTATTGTGTAAGCACCAAGTCTTGTATGGAAGTGTTGAATCACTATATTGTACACCAAAACTAATATTACACTGTATGTTAACTAACTGAAATTTAAATAAAAACTTTTTTAAAAATTTTTGGATTTTTCTGGTTACGAACATGATGTGACCATTCAGTACACTTCTGTGATTGTATTTGTTTCATGCTTATTGTATGAATCAGGACTGATTTTTAGACCAATGTTTTGTCAGTTATTGACAAGATTTTTTCTTTGATTAGCCATGTATTAAAATATACAGTGAATAATTATTCACAAGGAATCATATTATCCATTCAATTCATTTTACTCTTATTTTGTTGGTGGTGTACTAATAATTGAACAGTTAATAGAAAATCTTCATTGCATTACGGAGCATTGACAAACTCTGTTCA
This sequence comes from Cryptoprocta ferox, assembly GCA_028646485.1. Lineage (NCBI taxonomy): Eukaryota > Metazoa > Chordata > Mammalia > Carnivora > Eupleridae > Cryptoprocta > Cryptoprocta ferox. The sequence continues at coordinate 74,325,090 of CM053572.1, forward strand.
ACTGATACTTTGTTAATGATATTCTCTTTTATACAGCATAAAACTTACTAATCAGTTGTTTATAAAATTAGAAAAATCTACTTAATTACAGCCATTCAAAACCTGTACTTTTTTCTAACTATTCCTGAAAAAATTAAATTCAATTTCTGCATCTCAGACAAATCCATCTTTTTTTTTGCTTTAGCAATTTATTTTAAACATAATTTAAATTTACCAAAAATTGCAAAAAGAATTACCATAGACCCTTCACTTAGCTTCCTCTGACATTATCCTTTATGTAACCATACTATAATTATTGAAACCAGAGAATTATCATTGGTTCAGTAGTCGCAGACCTTGTTCAAATTTCAGCAGCTTTTCCCACACTGAAGTCCTTTGTTCTAGGATTCAATCTAGGAACCCATATTTCATTTCATTATTATTTCTACTTGAACTCCTACAGTCTGTGGTAGTTTCTAAATCTTCTCCTGTCTTTCAAAATCTTGACACCTTTGGGGGACCTGGGTGGCTCAGTCACTTAACCTTCCGACTTTGGCTCAGATAATGATCTCATCGTTCCTGGGTTTGAGCCCCGCGTCAGGCTCTGTGCTGACAGCTGGCAGTGTAGGGTCTGTTTGGGATTCTTTCTCTCTACCCCTTGCTCATGTGAGTGCTCTCTCTCTCTCTCTCTCTCTCTCTCTCTCTCTCTCTGTCTTTCTCTCTCTCTCTCTCTGTCTTTCTCTCAAATAAACTTAAAAAAAGAAAAATCTTGACACCTTTGAAGAGTACTTATCTACTGTTCTGTAGAATATCCTTTAATTTTTTTAAATATTTATTTGTTTTGAAGAGAGAGGTGGGGGAAGAGGCAGAGAGAGAGGGAGACACAGAATCCAAAGCAGCCTTCAAGCTCTGAGCTGTCAGCACAGAGCCCAACGGGGGCTCTAACCACCAACCTCAGAATCATGACCTGAGCCAAAGTAGGACGCTTAGCTGACTGAGCCATCCAGCTGCTCCTCATTTAATTTGGATATGTGTCATGTTTTCTTGAGAGCAATTGTGTTGTTATGTTTAATACTATTTAATTCATTTGTTAGTGCATGAAATCCACTTTGACTTTGCTCCACATCCTTCTTGATTTTAGTGTTTATTTCTGGGGGGAGTGAAGGGTATGTAAAACATTATTATGTTTCTAAGAGTCCGAGTTACAAAATAGTTATACTCAGAGAAGGTTTACTTCATCTTCATCTCTACAGCTTCTTTCACATCCTTCCCTTCTTATCATCCCTTGGCTATGTTCCCTGCAGGTAATCATTGAGCATAGATGTGTCTATATTCCCATGGCCCTCTTCTTCATTTGAAAGATAACATAAATGGATACTGTTTTGGACTTTTGCTTTTTTTACTTAACACTATGTTCTGTAAACCATTCTATTTTCAGCTAGCAAATGTCTTCCTTATTATTTTTTACAGCTGCATAGTGTTCCATATAGATGCACCGTGTTTTTTAAACCACTCTCCTATGTATAAGTTCTTGGGTTGTTTATAATTTTTTTTTAGAATTACAAGCAATACTATATTGAATAATCTTATGAATATATATTTTCAAATAACTGGAGCTACATCTTCAAGATAGTTTCCAAACTGTAATTGCATAAAAGTAAATAAGCAAGAATATAAGTACTTTTTTAAAGTATAATCAAACATCCACAAGAAAGTGTTGTACAACTTTGCATTATCACCAGCATTCTATAAGAGTACTTATTTCCCAATAGATGCCTTCAAAACACGCTGATGAAAAAATAGATAAATGATAGATGATAGATCGATAGATAGATAGGTAGATAGATAGATATTTCCAGTCTGATAAGTAAAAAGTATGTCTTGGTGTTGTTGTAATTTCATATTTTTAATTAGGAGTGAGTATAAACATTTCATTATATATTTAAGGACCATTTTTGTCTTTTATTTTTGAATTGTCTGTTTATGTATTTTTCCTATTTTTGCATCAGGTTTTGGGTTCTTGGCCTTTTAATTTTTAAGAGAAATATTTACTTTAGGGATGCAATTCTTTTATGTGCTATATGTTGTGAATGTATTCTGGCCGTCTTACAGTTTTCTTGTTACTGTTGTTGTTCTTTTATATTGAGTTTTGCCATGGAATTTTTTTCAAAGTTTTTTTTAATTTATTTTGAGGTGGGGGGAAGAGCAGAGAGAGAGGGAGAGAGAGAGTCCTAAGCAGGGTCCACACTCACAGCACAGAGCCCAATGCAGGACTCAAATGCATGAACCGTGAGATCATGACTTGAGCTGAAACCAAGAGCCAGATGTTTAACTGACTGAGCCACCCAGGCACTGCATCCATGGAATCTTTTAAGTAACCAAATTCAGAAAAATTTTCTTTTTTCTTTTTGCTTTAGGTTTTGAGTCAGTTAAAAAGCCTTTCTCTACACCAAAATTAAAGAATATTTTGTCATCAGTCCACTTGCTGTGATTTTGGTAGTAATTATTTAGTTGCATGAAGCTCATTCTTCACTATATGCCTCAAGTAGTGCTGATAGTACAGAATTTCTTAACTTGCAGTATGCGGAAATGGTTTATTTTTCTATTGCCCTTATATTTTAAAGACTGCCTTAGCTAGATATGAAATCTGTGTTCCACAGTTTTCTCATTATTATTTGTTTTAATGCTGCTTGATTATTGCTTGTCTTTTAGATTGATTTTCAAATATCAGATGCTAGAATTTTTTTTTGAGTTTGTAAGTTATTTGAATTTTTATTTGGTGTCCTTGATTTAATTTTTATCTTTGAAACCTAGTTTTTATAAGATACATTTTGTTATTGATCATTCTGGGTAAATTTTCTCAGGTACCCACTAAGCTCTTTTAAGGTGTATAGATTCAGGATCTTTTCTATTTCTGGAGTATTTTTTTTTTTTTGGAGTATAGTTTTAGATATTACCTTCCGGATTCTACTTCAGGAAGTCTAATAATACAAATATTGTTCCATTTTGTCTGTCTTCCATTTCAACTACTTTCTCTTTTGTCATGTTTGTTTTTTTCTTTAGGCTATTGACATTTTCTTGGTTGATTCCTTTCCTATCTTCAAAGTTCCTTAGTAAATTTTCATTTGTGTCTATTCTACCCTGGACATCTTACAATTTTTCTGTTATTTCTGAAGTAATTTAGTCTTCTCCCATTACATTTTAGAGTTCAATCAACTGTTTAATTTCTTCCAGATTTCTCTTACATTTTTGTTCATAGTTTTTAAATTAACTGAATATTTAACATATCCTCAAATGCATGGTTGGGTACCTTTAATTCTATTTTACTTCTGCTTCATTCTTATTTTTTCAGGGGGAAATTTTCCCCAATTGACTTTTGTGAAAATTTGTTTCCTGGTTTACTCCAGTAAACAACTGGAGTAGTTGTCTACAGACATGTCCTTTATCCTTTGTTTACTTTTATGATATTAGATCACTTTCTAGACTTCTAGTTTAATGGCATCCTTTTCTGCTGGTCTCTCAAAGTCCAAGCATATAATGTGGGTTTCTGCATCTATGTTTTACTGGTAGCAAAGTTGTTGTGAGTCTTGTAATTTGTTAATTTGTCTTTCAGTTTCCTAAAATTTCCACTTTTTCTTCTTTTCTTTGTTACCACCTAGTCACCAAAATATGCTTATTTCTTCTGTTTTACCTTCATGTCCTTCAAAAGATATGTCTTTGGAGGTGAGTCTATGCAAATCAGGCTTGCCCATTTAAAGCAAGCCTATACCTTTGAACAGCCTGCCTGGCCCATTATATGGAGTCTGGCCCATTAAATTATTCTTAATTTTAAACCTCTTCCCTTATTCCATTCTCCTGTCTACTCAGTTACTTATTTTGTATTTCCAAAATCATGATAAATTTAATCTTCCTGATGTTTCCACAATTTTCCCTTAGTCCCTTGTACTGGTATAATGCTGTTTTCCATGTACATTTTTCCTGGTGTGGCTTTGTTCACTACAAAGCATTGTTTTACAGTAGGGGTGTGGTGGAAGCATGTAGAACCTAGACTGGGATTTTTTTTTTTGTTTTTTGTTTGTTTGTTTGTTTTAGTCACAGCTATTTATTCAGTGTTTTGTATTCTCTGTCTTCAAGCAACTCTATAGTATAGTTCTTCATAGAACTTTCATAGCTGTGAAGTCATTTCTTACCTTTTATGGACAAAATTTGGGGAGGCTAATTTCTATGGACCTAACATTCTCTACCTCTATTTTATTCTTAAGTTCAAATTTTCTCAAATGTTTACATATTAAAATTCTACAGATAATTTGGATGTTTTCCTCCTTCCCCCTTTTGACCTCATGAAAAATGTAAATGCCACTGAACTACAACCTATAAACACATTTTATTACTTTTCTTGACATTTAACAATAGTTTGAAAGTAATTATTTTAGCTTCAAATAAAATAATGATTGTAATCCATCATCACACACTTCAATAATTGTTGAATCTGCATAGAAGATTGTATCATATGCACATTAATTGTCTCTAAGTAAAAGGAGTTTATAATTTAATAAGTAGCAATATTCCAAGTTCTTAACAATAGATCTTTGTACATTATGTACTTCAAATGAAAAAAAAAACTGTAGACTTGTTGAGATTTTCTCTTATTTGACTTTCAAATTATTCTAGCATAATTGTCTAATAGAGCAAAAGTACAGCCCATTATTCTTACTTTGTAGTTCTTCCTTCTGCAAACTTACTCAAGTGGTATGAATGACAATCACGATTCTACTTGCTTTGAACTCTATGTTTTATAATTACCTTACCAGCAGTTCTTCTCACTTCTTCCCTATGTTCTGACTCCTCAGGAGCTGTTGCAAATGTTATGAATGCTCACCAGTGCCCAACTTGTTCTATTTTTCTTAGAGTCCTGCCAGACTTTATTTTACAGTCTCCATTGCACTTTAGTATGGATCTATGACTGAGTTGTGGTCAATGAATATGAGTAAAATGATTAGGACAACTTCTAGATCCAGTCTTTAGAAGTACCTCACTCATCATTCTTTCCCTTCTCCTAACTATTGGCTTACTGTAATGAACTTACACAATATAGAGGAAGAAATGTGGGTACCTGAATGAATTTTAAAAGCATGACATGCTCCCCTATCCTAGTTTGGATAAAAAAGTAAGCTTTTTGCATGAAAGCTTCTGATTTTTTTATTTATATAGCAGTAAACTATGGCTAGCTAATTCAGGGACAGTTACCATATCGAATTGAAACTTATTATGCTTATACCACTAAGTTCTTGTAAGTGAATAAGATTTTTCCTGTCAGTGAGTTACAATTGTTAATGTTCTATTTCTGCTGCATTAAAGTTTCATATTTTCTTGATATACTTGCGTCTACTGAGATATTCTGACCTTGTAGACATTACAGTTTATTTAAGTCCTCAGAATTAATTTTCACCCTGTTTCACAGCTTCCTTCATTAAAAAAAACTTGGAACAATTTGCTGAGACTGAGCCAGAGAGTTTATCACTATAACATCTGTATATGATATATTCCAAATTATCTGACCATCATATTGTAGACACAGTGAGACTCCACCCAGATCCTTGTTTAAGGAAGAATTTATTTCCATCTGTGGGAGTGCTGTCACCAGGAAGCCTTTAGGTTGCAGCTCCTTTAGGAGTTTCCTCAGCTTCAGAGAGCTGCCTTGCCCAAGGTCATGCCCTCCTTAGAGTAGCCCAGATCTGGATGATGAGTGAGGTGGAGTATTAAGATCTGGGGACATCAGCCAGATGCAAAACACTGAAGGGCAACATTGACCTCAGAGCTTTCCATTTTTTGGGTGAGATTTTGTTGGACTGATATCACAATTGAATAATTCTACTTAAGTCTGATCCCACCTTATTTTTTCATAGACGTTGATTAAAATAAGCATCTTATAACCCAAACTCCATTTTACTGTATGATTCCAGAGCACCAAACTCACTATGCCTAACAATCTATTATATTTTCTTTACAGCTAATCAGGTTTATTTTTTATTTTTTTGCATTCCATGCCTCATAAAGGCCTTTTCTATTATCCTAAAGTGTCTTAGACCTAAAGTGTCTTACTAGGTCTGAATATAATATTTATTATTATTTAATTGACAAAAAAACTTGGATAGCTAAACAAAACACACAAATCCAGTAAATAACAACAATAACAACAAAATAGAAAAGTAATCAGGCTGATAAAAGAAATTTTAAAAAGGAGAAATAGGGCAGTGTGATAGTTATATCACAACGTTACAACCAGAGTAACACTAGTCCTGTGTAAAACAATGTACAAAATCACATAGTTTTTGTGAGAGTACCTCCATCCCACAATGGCTGGTTTAAAAAGTAATTTATTAAAAATAAGACCTGCTTCTCCCTTCCAGTTACTCCCCTCCAAAAATAAAATTAAAAATAAAAACTTATAAAACCAAGGCAAATGAATAAAATAACCAGTGAATAAATAACATTTAAAACAAATCAACCAACCAACAAATAAGCCCACTCGCATTCTCTTGTCATAACAATTATACTATGTCCCTTGTGTCTCAATCAAGATGGAGACTGAATGTTCCTAGAAGCAGTGAATTTGTACCTTCCACTCTTATTCTGCAGTGGTACTTGAAGGATCATTTGTTGTGGGCACTAGGAATAACAACTGGAGTGCAACAACAATATTAAGGCAGTGTATCCTTTGCAGCTGAATGTACTTTGTAGCTAGCTGTACTTTGTACAATGCACTTTGCAGCTGACCTGATAATAATTAGTTAAGTAAACTAGATACTCAAAAGATGGAAATCAAAAGGATGGAAACAAGACAAAATTATAAATAAAAATAGTCTGAGAGAGCATAGTACAAACCTGAATGTTGGTGGAGGGTTCCCTTTTATGGAATGGGGAGTGTTCACTGCTAGTTTTAAAAATACTTCTACTATTTTGAAAGTAACTTAGAGACAGATTTGAAACAAGTGCCTGTTGTAGTGATTATGCATTCAGTTGAGAAAGATTTTGATTCCGTGACCAAAAATATAACATTAAAATATTCAATCTGCAAGTTTGATATTATAGGCAGAGCTCAGGTTGTTTTTTTTCTGAAAAATACCGCATTATGCACAGAAACTCCAAACTATCTGCAGATTTTTGAAATGGTTGTATTAAGACTCAGTTTAACTTCCCAAAGAAAGTCTTGTTGACAGAGCAAAAAGACATAAGACGTGCTTGAGAAAGTGGAAGTGGTTGTTCTGTGAACAATAGAAACATCCAGGGCCCTAATTATTATTTATTTTATAAAATAGTGATTTGTAGTAGAATCAAAATGTATTTCATTTAATTGAATGATAGAAACTTCTTTTTCCCACAATATCCAACTGAGAAAAATAATGTGCAGAGATTTCACATGTTTTCTCAGTGACAATTAATGAGTGACAGATTTAGCAACAGAATATGTATTGTCTGGCTTTCAAGGCCAGCTAGCTCCCTTCCAATCTCTATTAATATGAATTCAATTACTGTACAACTATTATATTTCTCATAAAATGAAAAAGTTGGTAAATCTCTGCCAGAGTAGTTGTAGCACCTTGTATTAGAGGCCAAATGAAAGAAAGAGGAACCTCTTATCACAGTAAAGCACCAGAAATGAAAAAGACTTCCACTCTCCTGTTGAGTCCTATAAATAAGAAAAACTATAAAATAGAAATTAACAGTCCTCTGCTTTCTGATGTAGTATGTCTTTTGTCTAGAATTAACCACAAACTCATATACCCAACCACTGTCTGACAAATCATATGGATTAGAATAGAATCATAGTGAAAATATTTGAGTCTTCCTCTCTTATCTAGGCATTCTTTGGATCCTATTATCAGCCTGTAAATATCTACTACGCTATAAATTTTAATTATGCAACCATAAAATTTTATAGTCCCAAAGACTTTAGTATATTCAATATTTATTTGATTTTAAGAAGATTTCAATACATACTTTATTTAGATAAAATTCAGTCTAATTAAGAAATCAAATGAATTGCATATTTTACATAATGTATTATATAAACTGTAAAACATGTAAAATATAGATTACATCCAATAATGAAAATAAATTAGGTCCAAAACACTTTTAAGATTCTCTACAAATGACATTTTAAGAAAAATAGCTGATATATGAAGCTATTCGATGGTGTGCTTTGGAATTTGTCAGTTCAATTGATTAATTTATTTTTAAATGTTTATTTATTTTTGAAGGAGAGACAGAGCATGAGCAGAGGAGGGGTAGAGAGAGAGGGAGACACAGAATCTGAAGCAGGATACAGGCTCTGAGCTGTCAGCACAGAACCCAACATGGGGCTCAAACCCACGAACTGTGAGATCATGACCTGAGCCAAAGTTGCATGGTTAATCAACTGAACCACTCAGGTGCCCCAGTTAAATTTAAACATGCGTCAAGTTTTGCCACATGGGACAAATTAAACTCTTTTCTATTTTTTATGTCACGCCTAAACCTTAGTTACACATGTCTTTAATTTTAAACTATGCTCAGCAAACATATTTATACGTGTAAGATGTTCTTCATATAGCTCTCTAAACTTTGTTCTTTGGTAGTTTTTTTCTTGCTTTAACCATATGATCAAATGATCATATGGGCACTACCATATTTTGCATATACCAATCCTTTCCCACCATTGATTGGCCCAAAGATGGCTACTTGACTCAAGGTAGACCAATCATTTCTACCTAACTTTTATCCAGGTAATTTATTTAAAGAGAGGTATACAGGATTCTCCAGAGAAACAGAACCAATGAAATGATTAGATGGATGATGGATGGATGGATGGGTGGATGGGTGGATAGATAGATAGATAGATAAGGATATTATTTTATGGAATTAATTAGTTCATGTAGTATGGAACCTGGAATGTTCAAAATCTTCACAGTAGGCTGGTAGACAAGAGATGGAGGCCAGAACCAAGCTTCCTGTTCAAGTCCAAAAGCCATCTCCCAATAGAACTTCTTCTTTTTCCAGATAAGTCAGTTTTTGTTCTATTGGATAAGGCCCACCCACATTAACTAATTGGATAAGGCCCACCCACATTAGGGAGGGCAATCTGCTTTACTCAAAGTCGACCAATTTAAATGTTAATTTCATGCCAAAAACATTCTTATGGAAAAATCCAGAAAATATTTGATGAAATATCTAGGCACTGTAGCCTAGCCAAGTTAATACATAAAATTAACTGCCCCAGGTACTTTGATGAAGTTGGATTAGTCAGTACTCATGTCATGGAAATCACACAATACATCTCAGGTATTAATCTGAAAGTTTCCAAATGCCACGTTTTTTAGTTGTATGGATAAAGGTATTTAGAGACAAAAAAAGGTAGCCCCCCAAAAAATAAAGATGTGAAACTGGAAGAGAATTGAGTGGGCAATAGTATAAGAACGAAGAGTTCCTAAGACAGGAGAAGGTGATTTTCATGTCTCAGTTCAGAGAGAGGGAATTTTCCCTTCTTCCACCTATTTGTTCTATTCGGGCCCTCCAGGAATTGGATGATGCCCACTTGCATTGGTGAGGACAATATTCTTTACTCAGTCATTGATTCACATGCTAATCTCTTTTGGAGACATTCTCACAGATACACACAAAAATGCTTTACCAGCTCTCTGGGCATCCCGTAGCCCAGTCAAGTTGACACACTAAATTAACCATCATGTCAATCAAAACATGCTAATAAGAAAAAAATGACAATAGTTTAAGGCAGGATTTCTCCAAGTTTCTTTTAAATGGAACCCTTTTAAAAGAAAATATTCTCAGTTAATAACCATTAATTTATTTTTATTAAAATCGTAACTTTAATTTATAAATCATAATATAATTATAAATTCCTTATGCTTATAACTGTTACATACAATAATAATAAAAATATAAGAATAAATGCAAATAAAACTAGAAAACCAATTTTTTAAAAGTGAAATTAACATTAACCTAAGAGGATAAATAATGATTAGGTATTCTAGTCACACTATTATCATGATATTTGGTATTGCCTGCTAAGACATGGGTTTTATTTTATTTTTGTATATGTTTTAGTTTGCTAGGACTGCCATAACAAAGAAACACAAACTAGATGATTTAAACAACCGAAATTTCTTGTCTCATATTTATGGAGGCCAGAATTCTAAGATCAAGGTTTTGACAGTGTTGGTGCCTACTGAGAACTGTGAAGAAGAATCTGATCCAGGCTTCTCCCCTAGCTTCTGTTGGTTTGCTGCCATTCTGTGGCATTACTTGGTTTGTAGATGTCTGCCATCATTTTCACATGGTGAAATGTGTGTCTCTTTGTCCAAATTTCCCTTTTTTCTAAGGATACTGGTTTTGGTGCAGTGGAGACCACACTAATGGCTTTATCTTAGTTAATTATATCTCCAATGACTCTATTTCCACATAAGGTCATATTTACTGTTGTTAGTACTTCAAATATGAGTAGGGGTGGGGCACAATTCAATTCATAACAGTATGGCTCTATTAGTTTGGACAATGACCATGTAAATAAGATTTTCTACTTTTCTCTATTTGAACTTCTCTGAAACCTCCATTCATGTAATATGCCATGACTGGGTTTTTTTCTTATTTACTTCTTAAGATTTATACTTCTTCACATGATTTGTCTTTTAATCACTGAAACCATCAGATAGCAAATAAATTTAAACTCACTGTCCATATTCATAATATGCTTAAGCTACATTAAGTGAAATGATAATTTACATTACAACTTATTGTAGAAATCCATATATAAATTCTCAGTTGAGAAATACTGATTTGATGTGTTTAACAGATGCTTTGTAGCCCCACCCAAATCTTGACACTCACAGTCCTGACAGCTTCTTACTACAAACACCTGTGACTCCATGTCTGGAGGTATTCTCTGGCTATAAAAATATTCTCAGTCTGTGGGCAAGGGTCAAGACAGAGTCCAAGCAATTTAATGCCCCCATGAGTAGAGTACAACTAGTTGATGGATGGAGTCGATGAATGGGAATCACACTTGGGATGGAATAACTTGGAAGCATTTCCTAGTGGGATTGAGCTTCAGTAACTTACAAAGGTTATTTGCTCACTTATGTACCTGTATTAACTTCCTTTCCTTCTCTGTTTCATCATCCTGCTTTACTACTAATTATTCTTGAGAAGACCTACCTAGTTAGTTGCTTGTACCTATAAAAGGGTCTGCTTATGGAGGAAACCAGGATGAAATAATATGTTAGCTATAGCTCGATGCATAAATTTTAATGAAGACATTTCTAAATCATCAACCAAAAGAACATTTTTGTTTAGGGGAGCTACACCTTATCACTGAAAGTTCTGTGAATTCCAGTTCTAAAGGTTTCTCATATTCTAAAATATATCTACTTCCAGTCCTCCTCTCATTCCTGTGCCTCTTTTAGTATCACAACATCTCTCACTTATATTATTTTTGTAGCCTGAAGAAATATGATCCTAACTCCACTCTCCCCTTTTTAAAATACATACTCCAAAATAGCTTCCTGGTTAGCTCGCACCCTAACACTCTTTACCAAATATCCTTTGCTCTAGTCACAAAGAACCATTGGAACCTACCCCAAAATGATTGATCTTCTCATGAGTCTCTACCTCATTCATGCTTTTCCTTCTCCCTGGCATGATATAAAACTCTCCAGCAGAATTTCTGACAGGATTTCTAGACTCTACTAAGAATACTTCCTTTATCATTTGGCATCCATTTTACCCCTTACTCATAGCATGGACTCTCTCTTATTTGTGGTATAATTTTATATCTGTACCATTATTAACACATACCAAGATATTTTACATATTTTCACATGGTTTCTTCATCTGCTAAATGTTAGACACCTTTAGAAAATCATATTCATTTCAATGTTTCCTGTGCCAGGTTGATAGGTGTTCAATAATATATTATTCAATATGTGGATGGACATTATAGTAATGTTCTAGACCCCCTATTTGGCCTAGAATTTGGGTGAGTATGGTGAAGTACTTTACTGAAGATTTGCTGGCAAAATACATTAGGGTCAATGGTCAAGTGAAAATGCATCCCCTATTCCCAACTTTCAATTAGATACTTCTGCTGTACTCTCTGATGTTCATACAACAAGAGGACCTGGGCTTGTCATCTCTTTAGTTTTGACTAAGAAAGTGAGATTTTTGAGCTGAGAGGTGGTGATAATGGTCTGGAGATTGGCATCAACCTATTACATAGAGAAGATGGTGGGTGTGGGGGACCATCAGGGAAACTACAATGCAATTAGACATACACATTCAGACTCAGGAAAAGAAAGGGAGACCCTTCATTCCTGCGTTTGCCTGGGTTGAGTATGACTGCACCCTACTTTCAGCCATGTAGCTTCACCCAGCCTATTTCACCATCTGCTGGAGTAGCTCTCCTGGTTTTTAGAGAGGGGATCAGAACAGACAGCTTCTATAAAAAGCCTTTTATCCTGTCCACAGCCTCCTTGAAGCCAATCCAAAAACTGTCAGCTTTGACTCAGGTTTGCTACTGCTAAATTGCAAACAAGCACATCAGTTATTATAGGTTCTGGAGGTGGAGAAACATACACTGGTTACTTCATAGCAGTGATGGTCTGTTGTTTGTATTCAAGGCATAATTAGGGAGGAAAGGAAGCTACTTTAGCAGGTACAGTACAGGCCCTCACGAAGAACTGATTTTTTTTTTCTTTTACTTTGGAGATACAGTAGCTGAGTCAGTCTTCTTCGGTCTAATAGCTGAGTCAAATTTTTCAGCCTGCTTTTTCATTCTAATCAGGCTAATGCGAGTCCTCATCCTCTGCCTATTTCTTAAATATCAATAATTTTTAAAGATTTTACTCATCTATTTTCTCAAGTTTCTTTACTTCTCTACTAACTCATGTATGATTTGCTTCAGTGTCATAAGTAATGCACATATGTTCCAGACTTCATTCTTGGCTCTAAGTATGATTATATTTTTAACCATATTTTAAAATAATCCAGTGTGGGGGTAACTGGGTGGCCCAGTTCATTAAGCATTCAACTCTTGATCTCAGGGTCATGAGTTCCAGCCCCCCATTGAGTTGGAGCCTACTTAAAAAAATAATAGAACAGAATAGAGTAGAGTAGAATAGAATAGAATAGAATAGAATAGAAAATAGAATAAAATATCCAGTGTGGAAATCTTCCAGTCATTCAGCTATCCTAACAAAATTATTGTCACTGTTTAAAAGTTCCACTTAAAATATATATATTTTTTAAATAGGCTCCATGCCAGATGTGAGGCTAGAACTCATAACCCCAAGATAGGAGTCTTATGCTCTACCAACTGACCCAGCCAGGCACCCTTTTATGTATCTTTAAATAATAATGTATTTATAATTGCGACCTGACTTTCATTTGACCCCATGTCTACATGTTGTTCAAAAACCTTCATAAATTATTTCCACTAAGAGAACAACCATAATCTAATTGACCATTCCTTTATCATTGAATACATTGATTGCCCTCAGAAGTTTCATGTAACATTTCAAGTAATATTGGCATAGTTAGAACTTCTATCCTGCTTTTATTTTTGCATAGGAAAATGTCTCATAATTAAATAGAAATTAAGAATGAATATGGTCAAAATGTGTGAATTTATAGCTTTTGATAAATATGCTAACAAATATTCCATAAGAGTTGTGAATGCATATCCTTTTCGTGGTTGCAATTTTGATCTCCTGTATTATATAATATATATATATTTGTTTTTTTACTTATTAAGAGTAATAAACTTACATTGGCAATTTCAATTAGCTTTACCTGATTCACTTGATTGAACAAGTTAGGATACTTGTTTATTTGTTTACCAGGTAACTTTCTAGGTTTGTGAATTGTTGTTTCATGTTATTTCTTATATTTGTCAGCTGCCTTATATTTCTAGTTCAGTATTGTGTTCACTTAGATATGCTTTAGGACATTTTTGTATGCTTTTTTTTAACCCTTTACATAATTGTGATCATATTATAAATATCTTTATTTTCTGCTACTTTAATAATATGTTGACATGAGCAAATTTACATTATTATAAATTCTGAGAACTACTATTTTTAACAATATCCTGCCATGTTATTTTACTTATCTTTTCTTCAATTTTCGTCCCATACAATTATTTTTTGCCTTCTGTAAAATAAATAATGGTGAGAAATATATCTATGAAGATAACTTTTCTAATATTCATAGTTATTTCCTTCAGAGGAAGACTAGTATTTGTTCTTTGTATAGTTATTGGCCCATAATTGAGTCTCAGTTAATATTTTTAATTAATTGTATGCATGAATTTAAGTGTCTCAAATGTCTGAGGTCTACCTTGAGTAGATCATACCTAATGTATTGAGTACAATCTTGATCATATCTTAGGAGGCGGATGTTCAGCAAGCTTTGAGTTTTCTTTCTATGAAGATACTGAAAGGATTTTAGATTCTAATATACTAATTCAAGTTCAAAATTAAGCCTAGAAATGAAAGCTTATGGAAAAACATTAAAATCTGTGTTGGAACACATACAGTTCTTTCCAAAGGGTGATACATCCTAAATATTCTGAGGGCTTTTACTCATTCTGCCACTATTTCATATTAATCTTTTCACCAGCTAAAATCCCTACCACATGTTTTTGTTATGCCTCATCTTTCCCATGCTATGTTATATTTGCGGGAAAAAAAATTTTTACAGATCAATCCTTTCCATTTAATGTTTTAAAATGTCATCTCATTATTTGTTGCTTGTCTTTTCATTTTATTGGCATAATTTTGTATTTTTTCTCTGTTCTTTATAATACTGGTTAGCTCTTATAGCTTATGTGCCTTGTATATATTCGATAAAAAAGGCCTTAATGTCCTCTTTCTGAGTGTTAGTTTTAGATCCCTGCTCCCATGTCACTTCACCACTTGCAGCCTTTTCAGGTCATCAGGAATCCATGAAGTAGCAACATTTGTAAGGGATTCTTCAGTCAGCTACAAAGACACTGAACTTTACCATCATCTATGTTTTCTTTCCTATTCATAAAATCTTTTAGGAAACCTTAATTATTGGCACTTAAATTTTATTTCATCCTATTATACATAATAACATGAAAAATATGTTTTTGAAATTCTTTTCTCTTATTCAGAATCATTGATGTAATCATTTATTTAATAATTGTAAATACAATAAAATAACTATAATAATAATAATAATAAATAGTCATAAAATGGATAGTCATATACTAGTTATCTTTATTCACTGGCCAGAGTTTTGAAATATTGCCAACCATAATAGCCAGCTCTTACAATGCCTCATCATTTCATCATGTTTTAATGTGAATCTTAAGTATAAGGATGAGGGAAAGGTGAGAAAGGGAGTGAAAGGTACTTACTACTTATATCAATCCTTTTGGGAGGATGTAGATGCTGTTTCCTTGGCATGACACCCTCCTTCATGCATATGTATTACACTATCATATTGACAAATAGCAACATATGTTCCTATAACATTAACTGGAGTGCTGCATGATATTAAGGGATCAAAATCACCACAGCTGCTAACAAAGATCACCTGAATATTACATGGCTTCTTTTACAATTTTACCAACTTTCATGTGAGCAATTGTACCTGGATAATCACAGCCATATTCAGATTACAGTTCATAATTTGTCTCCTTTAAAAATTGAGGACACCACCTGTTTTCATTCTGCTTAAGAAAAAAAAAAGTTTGATGAGATTAGGAAACACATCCAGTCTTTGTTTTTAGCTGGCCCATTTTGAAAATTGGGGTCATGGATGATGGCTTCCTGAGTGGGGCAGCAAAAGCAATGGTAATGGAGAAACATTAAAAAGATTCAGATGTGTGGTTCTAAGCAGCATTCGCAAATGTGTGAGTGCATTGACATGCTTGATTATGCAAAAGCTGAGCTGTGCAAATCATAATAATAAGCTTTCTCATTAGATTTCCTGCATTTTCTGCTTCTTGATCAGCCAGAAATACGGCCAAGTGTTCCCATTCTTTTGAAATTTCCCATTTACACTTGTTTCAACTACTCAGAAAAAAATAGGGAAAATAGAGCAGTGAAATAAGATTTTAATTAAAGGGGAAAATGGAAAATGTTCAAATTTCATAAAACTCAAAAGACATGTGCACTTTGGTTATAGTCAGCTTGAAAACAAAATTTTACTTGGCACTCATGAAAGTTAAATCAGTTCATAAGTCAATAACTAAGTGAAGAATGTAGTCAACTACTTTAAAAGTAAACCTAAAAATGATAATTGAAGAAAGCTAATCAAATCATTTATTTTACAAAGAAAGTCTTGTTCAGAGAATCAAGGCAATCCAGAATAAAGTATAATAATAATAATAATAATAATAATAATAAAGAATTATTTGAAAGGAATGATAAAACTAAAAACATTTTAGTTTTCAAAGATATGTTCAGGTATCTTCAAAACCATTTTACTAGTTCAAAATATTTTCTTTTTGTCTTTAGTGGAAATAAAAAAAATGTAATAGTTACTTAAGTAAAACTATAGGTTAAAATTAGGAACTCATTCAGTATAACCAACACAGTCTTTACACTTGTGATGCATCAGTGTATATCTTATAGATAAATGGTACATTAAAATGAGTTTGTGGTAATAATTATGCCTTTTTTTGGCTTCCCAAGTTAGAATCAACTAAGACAGTGACCAAGAGAAGCTGAAAACATTCTTGGTTTAAATTATATTCATTGGCACTAGATATTCAACAAATGAAAGCATTTCTTCTTGCTGTAGATAAAAACAGAGGCATTTTTGCCTTTATTTATGTGGAGACAAATACTAATTTTCTTGATTATCCCATTATATTCAAAATTATATTGCATATATTATGTATGTTAGTGTTATAGTGAGAGAGAATCACAATAAAAGCAAGGGTAGGAAGTAATTTAAAGAGCATTTTGAACCCCAAAATTCCATAGCGTTATAGTTCCATCCACCTCTGAACTTCCCAGGCTTAAGGAAACTGCAGTTCCTAAAGTCCAATTCTTGTTTCATCACAGATCAAGAACAAACATGTGCCATAGGGAGATGGGGAACTCCGGTTTCCACACCTGACTGGACTAGGTTGCAGATCCAATGATCTTCTATAATCTGTCTCTCTACCCCCAAGTTGCTTCACCTCAGCCACTCACATATTTCAAACTTTAGTTGCATAAATATTGTGACCAGTAGAACATTCTTTTATTTTGTAAGTCTAAGTCCGTGGTGTCATCTGGTTTGTACCTTCTACGCCCAACTTTTGTATTACACTTTTCTATATCTTGTACACTCTACTCACTGAATTTAAGTGTTCATTCACGAAATTCTTAGAACAAGCAGATGTGAAAACCACACAGGTGTCCACTCAGGAAAAGACT
Source organism: Cryptoprocta ferox (assembly GCA_028646485.1). Lineage (NCBI taxonomy): Eukaryota > Metazoa > Chordata > Mammalia > Carnivora > Eupleridae > Cryptoprocta > Cryptoprocta ferox. Next base: position 74,342,516 of record CM053572.1, read on the forward strand.
GTACAGCCCTTCCCTGGAGCTCAGTATGTCTCAGTGCCACACTCCCCACACTGCCCACCTGTTTTTCACAGTGCTCTTAATTTCACATACTCTTAGGTATAAAGACTGATGGTCTTGTTCTGTTATCAGTCAGACACAAGGTTAGAAAAGAGACTTATTACAAGTCCCTTTCATCTTAACTTTATGGGAATTACAGTCCATGACTGTCTTTCTACTCTCTTCCCTCCATGACCTATGCTGTTTCTATATTCTTCAGAGTATAGAAAATGTTCCTTAGGACCACTACATTTACTCTGCCCCCACCACTTCAACCTCTCTGAACCCCACTATCCACTGCCATCCACAACACACACACACACACACACACACACACGTTATTACTAATCCTCCCTGTGAATTCCAACTTGCTTCTATTCTGGATTTGTTAAGTATTCACTATGAGAATCTAACCCAAATCCTTTTAAGGACCCTGTGATGTTGAGCTTCATATGAGTCAAATGATCAAAGTTACATGATTAAAATTTTAATAGCTTAAAACATAGCACTTTTGGATATTTCATGATATTAATAACCTAAATTATAATTTTTCAACATTAGGAGGCAAGAGAAAGTAACTTATTTCAATAGTTAAAAGTAATCTGCAATTCATACTTGTCATTTTGTAAAGAAAAACATTTAGATTTCAATATCTGTGTCATAGGTAGAAGGACAACTCTAAACAAAACAGATAATGGAGAATTATTGAATGAATTATGCTAGGAGTTACCTATTCCTGACCAGTTCTCACTCTGTACCTACCTCCCTCTCCCTGGAATGTCAGCACTTTGATCATGTTTCTTGTCCATCCATAGGACCCTATACACTTACCACCTAGTTTCTCTAGCAATATTGTGCAATTCATTTCTAATCTTATAAGCTTTAATAAGATTCAAATGACTGGCTGTGGTATTATTTGTAAATCTGTTTTCATAGAGTGTTCAAGATACAGAATTCTTTAAGCCAAAGGTGCAATTTAATGACAAGATGCTTACCCAACAATTGACCAGTGTTGTTTTTCTTTTTTTTTCATTCTCACCAGACTCGTTCCACTTAAAATTATAAGCACTGTAAAAGCAAATACCTAGCTAACAATATTGTATTATATATTTGACAGTAGCTAAGAGAGTAGATTTAAAGAATCCTCACCACAAAAAAATTGTAACTATGTGAGGTAATAGATATGTATATGTGTATGTGTGTATATGTAATCATTATGATGGTTTATCATTACAGTATATATCATTTGATATATGTCAATCGTTATGTTGTACACTTTAAACTTGCATAATGGTATATGTCAGTTATACCTCAATCTAATCAATATAGCTGGGGAAAAAAAAGTGTCTCCTTTCATCAATCTAGTAACATAAGTTTTACTCAACTCCAGATAATTCTTTAGTGGGAAAGATTTTTTCCCCTTGTTAAATTGTAGGAAATTGTTTCCATGTGATATCTCTTACTAGAGGCTTTGGTCAAAGAGGGTGTTATTCAACACCACTTTGACCTTTGACTCCTCCAAAAGATGCATCAGAAATATTCATCAGTCCTGGGAATAAATATTTACAGGCACTCTCTATCAAGTCTGAAGACTGATTCCAGTCACTCCCAATTATGTTATAAAGTATCTCAGGAAAAAAAAATTTTAATCGGTTTTCTCATTTGTTTCTTATTTTCAAACATTTTAAAATCTCAATATTCTATTAAAAACAGAGTAGTGTCCAGGAATGACATCTGGGACTGCTTAACTAATCTAATTTTCTTAGGTTATTTTACTAATATTCAGTCAATTAAGAAATGGCGGTGTTCTTTATGCTGCAATTCAGTGTGATCATTTGCAAGCTGCTTTATTTTCTCCAATTTTTTTTAAATGAGAGACCAATGAGTCCAATTAATATTAGCTCCACAAACAATTAATTTTGCATTAAAAATAAATGGCTTCAGTTGATCACAATTCTAGTCAACTGCTGGAATTCAGTGCTAATTTGGGAATGACAGGGAGCATAGATTCATGAAGGTTGGGAATTAGATTTGAGTTGTACTTCAAAGAAAATATTTTGGATTAGTGAAGAATGTTGATAAATTTCAAAGTAAGCAATAATAAAATGACTTCCTGAATGTTTGGATACTGAGATTTACCTGTATAATAAAGTACATTAAAGAATAAATGATCAGTGATATCTTTGAGTTACACAAGAAACATATTTATTAAGGAAAGGTAACTGGTACCTGTTATTGAGAGAGAATACTTAGAATTTTTTTAATTGTGACATAATCCTATAGGATATACAGAAGCTCAGATTTACTTTTAAAGTTTACTAGTTTTTTTTAATTTACTTTGAGAGAGACAGACAGCATGAGTATGGGTGGGGCAGAGAGAGGGGAGAGAGAATCCCTAGCACGCTCTCTCCTGCAAGGACAGAGCCATAATCCTATAGGATATACAGAAGCTCAGATTTTCTTTTAAAGTTTATCCATTTTTTAAATTTATTTTGAGAGAGACAGACAGTGTGAGTGGGGAAAAGGCAGAGAGAGAGGGGAGAAAGAATCCCAAGTAGGCTCTGCCCTGCCAGTGCAGAGCCTGATGTGGCGCTTGAACCCACAAAGTCATAAGATCATGACCTAAGCCAAAACCAAGATTCGGACACTTAGCCAACTGAACCACACAGACGCCCAGCTCATATTTACTATTAACAAGTTACAGTATTTCCTAAGTTCTATTTTAATAATAAATAATTGGTACTTACAAAATAGCAGTAATTCAATTTTAACTCAGTAGCATGCAGATTATCTGTAAAGCATTTCAAGAAATAGTCCTGGGGGCACCTGGGTGGCTTAGTTGGTTAAGTGTCTGACTTTGGCTCAGGTCATGATCTCATGGCTCCTGAGTGCAAGCCCCAGGTGAGGCTCAGTGCTGAGAGCTCAGAGCCTGGAACCTGCCTTGGATTCTGTCTCCCTTTCTCTCTCTCTGCCCCTTCCTTGCTCATGCTCTCTCTCTCTCTCTCTCTCTCTCTCTCTCTCTCTCTCTCAAAAATAAATTAACATTAAAATTTTTTAAAAAATTAAAATAAAAGAAATAGTCCTGAAACAAATGGACATCTATATGCAAAAAATTAACATAAAATGTTCATAGACTTAAATGTAAAATGAAAAACTATATTGCTTTCTGAAGTAAATATAGGAGAAAAATCCTTGTGACTTTGGAGTTAGCAGTAGGTTTATGACAGAATTTTTTATTAAAGAAAAAATTGATACATTTGTCTCTATTAAAATTTAAAACTATTAGTCTACAAGAGGTAGCATTAAGAGTATAAAAGACAAGTCATGTACTAGAGAAAAATATTTGTAAAACATATATCTGATGAAGTACTTTTATCCAGTATGTATGAAGAAATATTAAAATTCAACAATAAGAAAATAACCACCCAATGTAAAAATGGGCAAAACATCTGAAGGGACACCTCACCCAAGATAAAGAGATGGCAAATAAGCATACAAAATGATGCTCAAAAGCATTTTTTATTGGTAAAATGATAATTAAAACAATGAGTTGATAATACACATAAATGAAAATGGTTAAAATATAAAACATTAACAATACCAGCTTTTGGTGATGATGCAGAGCAACAGAAACTTTCATTTATTGTTATGGGAAAATGCAAAATAGAAGAGCTACTTTGGAAGGAAGTTGATACTTTCATACAAAACTAAACATATTTCTTAACCATATCATTCCACAATTGTATTCCTAAGTTTAGATTTGAAAATTTATGTCTAAATGTAACCCTGCATACAAATGTTCATAGCAGCTCTATTCATAAGCCCCATAAACTGGAAGTAATCAAGATGTACTTCAATAGGTGGATGGATAAACAACTCTGTTATAACCGTAACAAAGAATACTTATCAACTTTAACAAGAAATGAGCTGTTAAGCCATGGGAAGACTTGGGTGAATCTCAAGTGCATATTGTTAAGTTGAAAAAAAAAGTATGTATGAGACCATTTATATGACATTTTGTAAAAGGCAGAGATAGATATACAGATGATAAATGGATCAATGGTTGCCAGGAATTCAGGGTAGGGGGTTTGTATAGGTCGAGTACAGGATTGTATGGGCTGATGAAACTACTCTGTATGATAATGTAATGTTGAATATATGAAATCATGAATTTGTCAAAACCCATTTGTTTTTTTACAGCAGAAAGAGTGAATGTTATTGTATGCAAATTAAAAATAAATCACATAGGAAGCTAGAGGATCTGGCATGGAACGCAGAATGTGATCAAGTAGTCTAACTGTATTATAAATGTAGTAAACAGCCTCACCAAAGGACACTGGGGAAAGGGCACTAACCTAAGTAATTGGGGAAATGAGTGGGTGGAGTCTATAAGACTGGTAAAAGTAGTTGTGCATACGTATTGGATTCTAGTTGATAGTTTCTTCTAATGGATATATTGTTTAAAAAGGCTGAAACTACTATACTGTTATGCTGTAATTTTATAATTAAATAAGTAGATGGAAGTAGTGAAACCCAGAGTTCCCTCTTTGGCAGATAAAGCAAAGGGAGAAAGCAAAGACAATCCATATAACAATGGAACAGATTTGGAGAAATAAGCATGGACTTATTTTCAGTTATATGTGTGTGTGTGTGTGTGTGTGTGTGTGTGTGTGTGTGTGTATATCACTCATATTTAATGTGAAGTCATTATACCATGGGAAAATAACTTCATTATTTTCTCTCCTTAAGGTTATAGAGAGCCACTAAAGAATTTTGAAAAGAAGAATGAGATTATATATTTTGATGAGTTTAGAACGATGTCTGACACAGAGTAAGCACTAAGTAATATAAATATTTGCTGTTACTAGGAAGGTCAACTTGGCAGTAGGGTATTGGAAGATGTATTATTGTTGTTCAGGAGAGAGATAATGATATCTTTTAATGAAAATTAAATACATTTAAACAAAATGTTTTTCAGTCCAGATTCCTATCATTAAAGAAAGTCCATAGAGAAGACATCTGAGGTCAAGCCAAGTGATAAATCTAGGATGAGACAAATGAATGTCTTCTTTCCCTTTCTATGTGCAAATCACACAACTCCTATTTTCAGTTGCATATCACAGAGTCAGGAAATGAAGAGTTGATGAGAATTTGCCTAGATAGTTTTGGTTTTTTAGATTTTGCCAAATTTATTCATGTTTAATATCAAGAAAAAATAATAAACATTGAGTTTCAAATGTGTAAAAGAAATTATTCTAGTATCTGAAGTTACAAACAGAATATTCTGCAATATTCTTCTTATCATTGAGAAGTTCATCCTATGTTTGGGAATATGAGTATAGACATAAAAATTATAAAGATACTCAGAAGTTCCCTGGAATTTAAATACTTTATTTTACTGACTAAGAAACTGTGGTTCTGAGAGCCAAAGTCACTAGCACAATGCCCAACATCTTATCTTGCTGCTGGACCTGGACCAAACCAAGTCTTGTAATTCTGTTTTCACCTTTTCTTCTACTTTATCTCAATTTTCCCCTAGAAGATTGTCATATACCAATTATGTCATTTTAAAAATCTATGATAGGGTACCTGGCTGACTCAGTCAGTACAGCATGCAACTCTTGATCTCAGGGTCGTGAGTTCAAGCCCCACATTGGTTGTAAAATTTGTTTTAAAAAAACAATATATTGCTGAAAGAAATAATTCCTCAGATTTCAGTGAAGATGGAGTTTATTTACTCTTCTGCATGCAGTATAAATAAAGTACCTGATAGCTAAACATAAAGGTGATAAAGGGTACATATGGATTAATCTCCTCTTCTCTTCTGTCATGATGGGATGTCCCCAGGAAACACATGTTCTAGACCTTTGTTCCATAATGTTTAGAGACAGCTGCCTCAGAGATGCCAAGGGACTATGCTTATTCAGGGTTATTGCTAACTACTGGGTTACTGCAATTCATAAAACAATTTTTATGCATTTGACCATAACTAGGCAATGAATAGCATTTAGAGAGCAAATAGGTTTAATTATTAAAATTAATGACCTACATGAAAAAGCTAGAACATGTTAGGATGGAGTTATATCTACATGTTACCTAATGGTCATTTTTTCCTAACATTTCCAATAACGTGGTCCTTTCAGTGAAAATAGAGTTACCTGGAGGACAATACCTTTTGGTCTGCATGCCATGATTGGAACCTTAGTTGGGAATTTTAGTCTTTTTCCTTTTCAGACTTATCATCTATAAATTCATAACTTTTTCTGCATCACAGACTAAAATTTTTTTTTTTTTGGTGGATTGTTCCAGTGGAAACTAAGAGATCCATTGAGATCAAATTAAACTTTATCATTAATAAAGATGATATATTGATTTCTTGATGCCTTTTTTTCTTGAGCACAGATATAGCTGCTTTTTATTGAGTATTTTTGAACTCCCAAAATCTGTATCACAATGCATGGAGAAGAATGTATGAAATACAATTTACCCTTTTCCTGATTATAAAAAAAAAATAGAATGTGGACTATAATAAAGTAAGAAGAAATGATTGCCTTTAGTGTTATCACTTAATCTTTTGAATATATATATACATAAAGCAGGGAATAAAATTGTCTAATGGTATATTCCTCTTATTTTCAGAATTACCAATTTTAAGATCTGCTTAAATTGGCTTGAATATGGATGGACCAAACATATAAGATGACATTTAATTTGTAAAACATTTTTATATTAAAAAGTACATTGCAGACAACATACAAATGCCTAAATTCTCATCAGATATTTCTGATGATTTTTGTAGAATAGGTCTTTAAAAGTTAAATATTCTTGAAAAAGTGAAAAAAAATTTGCATTTAGGAATTTTTTTTCGCATGTGGCATTTATTAGCAAAGAAAGATCGTCACATTTTTTTCAAAGGTTGGTATTTATTGGTGCCAGGGACTGGAAGAGTGTACAGTTGTGGTGGGGATATCATATAGACCTATGTTCTCTGGTATGTTAGTCACTGTCCCCATATGGCTAAAGTTAAATTAAAAATTTAGTTACAGAGTGCCTGGCATAATTTAAATACTCTGCAATATTTGTTATAAAAATATATGAATAAATACACTAAAGGATGATGCAACTACAGAATTAGTGATTCAGAAATAGTGTGTGACTTTGCAGACAGCATTTATACCACTCTGCTAATCAAAGCTGATGCCTTGTTGCCGTGTGCTGGTCGATTGAGGGTAACTGAGACAGTCCGTACAGATTATATATTTTTTTAAAAAAGTTTATCCAAGGGAATAGACAACCTTAAATATGTTTATTAGCAATTATTTAGAATATCTGGAAAAAAATGAAACTTTTAATATTTTTTGAAGTGTTTGCCATAAGCTCATGAGTTACCCTTAGAAGATCATTTAAACTTCAATTGTATTGTGCATGAATGCTGGTCACATAAACCATCTTCTGGGCTAAAGCTAATATACCAAGAAAATAAAAAATAACTAAATTGTAACTGTAAGATGTCAATAACATATAAATTATTTATATTGGGTATTACTAAAAATAAAGGTCATCAGAACCCCATTTTATAAACCATAAGGAAATAAGGAAAATGGATATTTCCCCTCTTATTCTTAGCCTATCTATTTTAAACGCTTTAGTTAATAATTATTTAATAGAAACTTTATAATTCACAGTGTTAGATAATAAAAGGATGGAATTACAGTAATTTTGCATCACAAAACCACAACCTGACACTTAAAGCCCTGAAAATCAGGAAACCAGAACCATTACTGGGAAAGGAGGTAAAATACCTTGCTTGTATTTGTTTAATAAAAGGATAAAGCTCTCACCATTATAAAGGTGAGGGTTTTTAATTTAATTGAGGGTTTCCTTTTCTGCCTTTCCAGAAAGTCAAGCATTTTTTTCTTCTGCAGCAATTGGAATATGCCTTCCTGTTGAATTTTGTTCATCTTTTCATTTTGACTGCATACAACTACTTTATATTTCCTCACTTTGCCTGAACCTTTTCTCTTTCCAAGGAAATAATAACTGAAACTAAGATTATTTTTAAGGTCAAAGAGAAAACTGAAGATAGGGTATTACTTCTTGAAGATCATACTCTTCTTTCTTCTTCCCTTTCATGGGGTGCCTACTGAACTATAAAAGAACCATAGTTTAGAGGAAGGTAAATGATGAATAATCTCAGTGGTCTCAAAACTAATGATTACAGAAAAGAAAACATGCTTTAGCCATATTGTAACCATGCCATTCTCATAATAAATGAATTGGTGTTGATACACTATAAAATTTTGCTGTCTATAAATTATTTTTTCTCAAAGGATACATATTTTTCTCCCATTTTCCTGGAAAATCAACATGTAATTACAATTCCATTAAAACATACTTTCTGTTTCTTTGGTTTACCTACCAAAGTTAAAATTTACCATTCTGAACAGTAATCACAATGACAAACATTTTCCTCCATGTTTTCACAATGATTAACAAATTCTGAATATCAATTCAAAACTTGATATTTTTTTTAAAATAATTCTTTGCTTTATTATAGATATCTAGTAGTTGGCCATTCAAAATCTACCTCATAAAGGATGTTTTAAAAGTAAGTTAAAGTTAAATTTTAAAAATCTTTTTTTTTTCCATTCAACACATAAGTTCCTCAGGTGTCATTAGATTTGAGAAATCATTCCATCACCTTTTTGTTTATTACTACCTTCCAATACTTCCAGAGATTCATCATTGCTCTTAGTAATTGCTAAACTGCTGGACTTTACATACATCTTTTACACTCTTCCTCAGCAGATTTCCCAATGCCTTCATCATCACCATTTTGGAGCCAGACTCCTTTGATTACCTGATACTATTAGGATTGAAGCTGAGCATACATACATCTCTACAGTTAATTTTGTCTGTCATATAGTTAGGAAAAGTATTTTTTCTTCAATATAAATAATTTTGCTGCCTTCTAAATTTGAATAAAGACATCTTTTATTATTTTTAATGAGAACACTTTTATTTCTCAGTTTCTGGCAAGATGTGTGCCTCTTGGTTGCTTGTTCTTTTTTTTTTATGTCTTTATTTTTATTTTGAGAGAGACAGAAAGTGAGTGGGGGAGGGGCCTAGAGAGGGAGACACAGAATCTGAAGCAGGCTCCAGGCTCTGAGCTGTCAGCACAAAGCCCGATGCAGGGCTCAAACCCACGGACTGTGAGACCATGACCTAAGCCGAAGTCGAACACTTAACCAACTGAGCCACCCAGGCACACCAGGTTGCTTGTATTTTTAATACACTTGGCTTCCTTTTGTTAGTTGATATATGTATTTTTTATTTTAAGGTATACTGGATGAATGAGAGTAGTGTTCAGTAGGAATGTGAGCAGTATGGAATCCTTTGTTGGTGCTGTTGGTTTTAGCAGTGGCTTGAAGAGTGCACTTAGCTGTGAAATACAGTAATTTAGTTAGTTTTACTTCCTGCCTGATCAGTGAATTTGATCAAGTACATGACATAGTAGGAAATTGTATATTTTAGAATCAAAGTTGGATAAAAGCATAATATCAAACTTCCAGTTACCATCACAAATTTATTGCAATATATGACTTGCAGTTTCTTCCACTATATACGAAGAATAAAAAAAATGCCTCCTCATCTTAACAGGATCCATGGGGAATGTTTTTTTTTTTTTCTCTTCTCAGTGCCAGAAAAAGCTGTGATGTTTCTTTCAACTATTTTTTTCCTTAATCAGTGGAAACCAAGGAATATAATTAAACTTATTCCATACTTTGGTTTGACGGTTCAGCAGCTCATAGCCAAATTTTCGGCCCAACTTTACAATAGTCCAAATAGTCTTATGCATTATTTAGCACTAGCCATACCCAAAATATTTCCCTATTTAAATCATTTATTTTATCTTCTCTTTTATCTTAATGTATTTTTTCCTGTCTTATAGCATCCATTAGTAAAAAGCCACTTCATTAGTAAAAAGCCATCTCATTTGGATTGAGGTGAAGATTAAATAAATTAATGAACTAAAGTCTCTTGACATAGTATAGATTACATTTTCTAAATTATATGAAATGCTAAACACAATGCCTTACAGAGAGAAGGATCCCATTAATATTTTTTCCTTCCTTATTCTCTTATATTCCCGACTGAGGCCAAAAGGGAAGTCTCATTTCTTTTATTCATTCAGTCATCTCAAAACTGGTTATGTAACTTTAGTATCATTGGGATTTCTCTTCCCCTTGGAACTTTGGTAAATTTGGCTAAAATACCCATTTATAAAACCTGTGTGGACTCATTGACATACTTACAAGTTCCGCCACTACCTTCTTATAGACACTATAATTGTAATCCAGTACAGTATTGTTATAAAACTGACCACCCATGTTTTGTGGAGGATGTATTGGAAGAGTGAGGCAGGGAGAGAGCAGGGAGTCCTTTATGTAGTAAGAGAAAGAATGTGAACTGGCATGAATAAAAGGTATATGCAAGGTGAGAGATGTCCTTTATCTCCTTTACTGCAGCCTTTACTACATGACTTCTACCCGAGTTCAGAAGAACTAGGCGTCCTGTTTATTAGGATGGCTAGTGTTAAAGTTTGAAACCTTCAGCAAATAAGTTCTTGAGTATGGGGAGGGTATTGGTAATGAATCCTTTTCCATTTGTAAAACATAGAAATTAGGCAAATATATATATATTTTTTAATTCACCTTGTCTTTACTGATAAAGTCAATATTGAAAAATAGATTTAGTAGGAGAACCAATTATTTTAACTGGTTCTTCCTAGCTCCTAGATCTAGGCCTTAAAACAGCCTACCCAAGGATTAAGTTGAGTATTATCACAGACATATTAACTACCATTGATGTAAACCTCACAATTGTCCAGTGTGGAGAGAGGGAAGTGAGGGCCTAAGTCTCCCACACTTACTGTCTTGTTATATATATTAAACATATCTAATTCAGAAATTAAATATAACCCCTATACAGGTACTCCATAATGTGGAGGAATAAGCAAATGGGCAACAGGATAAAATTATTTAAGCCAGAATCTCACTTTATTAGAACCAGAATGGGGATATAAAGGGTTGTGTATGATGATTGTATGGTACAGATTACAGAAACATGGGGAGGTACAGGATGAAATGCAGATGGGGAGATTAAGAACCCATACATGCATGAGAGGCTTAGCTCTGGGATAAGTAGTCCGAACACGTTATTGTATTCCACAATTAGGTCAACACAGGTTTTAGGCAAGGCATTCCGCTAATAAGCATCACCATCTCCACCATCTTCCCAGAGCTGCTCAGAAGTGACCTGCCTTTTTCCTTAGACAATGACATATAAGCCTAGTAGAATGAGAATCTGTTGTTTTAATGTATTTACATAGAGTTTAGGGAATCACGAGCTACTGACATTTTTACTAACTAGTCTTGAATTAAAGTGTCAGAGGCCTGAATCAATATTGTTCCCTATACTCTTCATTATAGCATATTCAAGACAATGAGCTCTTTTACTCAAAGTAAGTACCTTTAGTTAGTACCTGGTGTTAAGTAGAAGAAAGACTCTTCTGATTCTCCTTTTCCTTTGTACTTGTTGCTATTGCCCTAACCCAGACCCTCCTTACAAAATGTTTTGGACTTGTCCCTACATGTCCCCCACGGGCACTTGAGTGGCTTAATCAGTTAAGTATCCAACTTTGATTCAGGTCATGATCTCACGGTTTTTGTGTTCGAGCCCCTGTCAGGTTTGTGCTGACAGCCCAGAGCTTGGAGCCTGCTTTGGATTTTGTCTCCCTCTCTCTCTGCTCCCCCGCTTGCCCTCTGTCTCTGTCTCTGTCTCTGTCTCTCTCACTCTCTCTCTCTCAAAAATAAATAAACATTAAGAAAAAAAATTTTTAAGTCCCCTAGATCCCCAGGATGTTCTCCAGTGCCACATGTGATCTTTCTAAAACCACAATTGAATTCTCCTTCATGAAAGTGAAAGTTTTAAGTCTTAGCAAGGACCATGCCAGTACTTTTCCTTTGGATGTGACTGGTGCCAAGCGCGTGGTTTGGCACATAATTAGCACTCAATAAATATTTGTTGGATGAATGAATGAATGAATGAATGACTATGTTATTATCTATTAAAAAATCTGTATCTCTAAACCTCTCCAATATGTACAAGTAACTAACTGCACAAATTCTTTTTTTAATTTTTGTAACAGTTTTATTTATTTTGAAAGACAGAGAGACAGAGCGTGAGCAGGGGAGGGGCAGAGAGAGAGGGAGACACAGAATCTGAAGCAGGCTCCAGGCTCTGAGCTGTGAGCATAGACCCCGATGCGGGGCTTGAACTCATGAAACGCAAAATCATGACCTGAGTTGAAGTCGGCAGCTTAATTGACTGAGTCATTGAGGCACCTCACAAATTCTTTATAAGATACCCAATGAACTGGATGAGCTGCTCCCAACCTACTGCCCCATTCATTTGTTCATTCTTTCACTTGCACTTCATGTGCTAGGACATGTCAGTAAGCAAAAGAGATACATTATCTGCCCTCGAAGAGCTTATATTCTTGTGAAGGATGGATAAGAAAAAAATAAAACTATAACATGCAAGGAGGTAACACATGAAAATAAGTAGAGCTGGGTAAGAACAATCTTACTAGTCAGGTAGGCCTTTTAAATAAGGAGGAATTTGAGAAAAGACCTGAAGGAAATAAAATTAGTCATGTAAATATCACAGGGCAAAGCGTTCCAGGAAACAAATCTGAGGGAGTGTGCTTCACCAAGATTATGTTGGACTTTTTGTGACACTGTATCTTGGCTTTTACTCTGGGTTAAATGAAGAACAAATGGGGAGTTTTGTTCAGAAGACAAATGTGACCTGGTGTTTTTTACGGGATTACTCGAGCTGACTGCTGGGTTGAGAAAATGTAGATCAGAAAAGGGTGACAGGTGATATGTAATTGAATTCAAGCCAGTCAATAAAAATAAGTTGAAAAAAGTTATATGTTGATATTCAAAGATGTTGTGACTTAATATAACTAAGTAAGATAAATTATAAAGAAGGCTGTTAACATAATCCTAGAGAAAAAAAACCAGCTGAAAATGCTGTATATGAAATTATCATAGTAGTTTTGCTCTGGGAAAATTAAATTTTTAAAGAATATTTCTTAACAGAGGTCCATGGGGTAGGGGAAGGGAGAAAAATAGGTGGGGAGAGGAAGGGAGGCAAACCATGAGAGACTCTTGAATACTGAGAACAAACTGAGGGCTGATGGGGGAGGGGGAAAAAGGAAGGGGGATGATGGGCATGGAGGAGGGCACTTGTGGGGATGAGCACTGGGTGTTATATGGAAACCAACTTGACAAAGTATAAAAGAAAAAATATCTTCATATAATCTGTTTTATTATATGTATTTAATTTTAAAAATTAATTGTGTTCTACATTTATTGAATGACTGGCATATGCCATTTATGTATTTATGTATTTATGTATTATTTATTTATTTATTTTAGAGAAAGCCAGTGTGAGCCAGGAAGAGGAATAGGGGACAGAGAGAAAGAGAGAGTGGGAGAGAGAGAGAAAAAAAAATCTTAAGCAGGCTTCGTGCTTAGTGCAGAGCCAGACACAGGGCTTGAGCCCACAAACCTGGGATCATGACCTGAGCCTAAATCAGGAGTCAGACACTCAACTGACTGAGTCACCCAGGTGCCCCTGCCATGCCTTTTAATAAGTACTTGTGGTGATGCAAAGGTGGAGTAGATGTGTTCTTCATTCTGAAGGAGTTTAAAGATGAATGATTCTATTACTATAAATTACTTCCCAACAGAAGAAATGTGATAGGTCAAAATCAGATTATGTCACTATCCTCCAGTTATAATTTCCTCACTGTCAATATTGTCCCCAAATATTTTTCTTAGAGATTACTATACCCTTTTGATAGTTCTTCAGCATCAATTAATCAACAAATATCTTACTTCCTTTATAGTCCCTTAAAAGTGACCTCCTTCATCCACATCCATGCCAAATTTATTCTTAATCACATCAGCCAAACCTTTAGTATTATGATTTCAATTTCATTGTCTTCTATAGTCACATTCAAATAGACTTCAGGGGGCGTCTGGGTGTCTCAGTCGGTTGAACGTCCGACTTTGGCTCAGGTCAGGATCTCACAGTTTGTGGGTTCAAGCCCCACATCGGGCTCTGTGCTGACTGCTAGCTCAGAGCCTGGAGCCTGCTTCAGATTCTGTGTCTCTTTCTCTCTCTGCCCCTCCCCTGTTCAAGCTCTGTCTCTCTCTGTCTCTCAAAAATAAATAAATGTAAAAAAAAATAGAGTTCAGTAGTTGGTGATTTCTACTTCTGTTTGCTCAATATGTACTCATGTTTGTTAATGTCAAGTCTACAAAGTCATCAGTGACACACTTTCATTCATTTCTCATCATTACATACCTGTTGCCTGAATTTTCTGGTGACTGAATGAGAAGAGTGTTCTGTAGTTGTTTCACTTATGCTTTCAGACTCTATCTACACCTCCAGGTTTTGTTTCTTGCACTTCTGACAAACATTATGAATACATTAAACCCAATTGTTTTGCCTACTCTACAGACACAATTATGCTGCATTTGAGGCTTAAGACACTGTAATTGTTTTTGGTCCCCAGTCTCATTACCTTCTTACCCTTCTCAACCTCCGAATGTATGCACCATCTGTCAACTCCTAAGTACTTTCCAACAGAATCCAAAGCAGCATCCCAATATTCTCTTTCATCAGTCTCAGCAATTACATTTGTCAATCTGGGAAACTGCAATAATTTTAACATCATCGTGAATTTAACAAGTAAATCAAGGAGCCGAGGGCTACTAGGTTTGCCCCTCTTCCCAGTTTGTATTATTCACATGCAAAATTCAATTTAATCGGTTATGTTTCCCACACATTGAAAATGAAATCTTCTTAATAACCTGTTTTCCTTGCTATGCTTCTTAGCTTGCTTCGGATGCATGTTTGATGTGAGCCAAGGCATCAGCTGCTTTTCAGAAATTAAATCATTAGTCCTATTGTTTTATTTTCATCTCATGTTTTTACCCAATTACATATTTTGCAAAGTTAATTTCACCTTATTAATGTGTTCAATATATCCTGTGCAAATATGAGATTTCCAGAACTCCAGAAAAGTCTCTCCTGATCCCTTCTTGAAAACTGGGGATGAGATAGAGAAGTTGAATCTCCTACCTTTTGCCCTCTGGACACTACTTTTCTTCCTCAGGGGACTATTGAACAGATTCACTGGAGGTCTTCTTATATTCCCTTGCTTCTTCTAGAAATCAGGAATATAATTCATGCAGGCTTAGTGCTTTGTCAACTTTTAATAGCTCTAATTGCCTAGTTATCTGCTTGGGTGCAATTATGAAACCTTCATACTGAGCTTGTTTTCAGGGCTATGCACGCTGTTCAAGTCCACACTTGAAAAAAGAGTAAAAATAGACACTTCAGATACATTCTTTAAACACACACATTTTAGCAGTATGTATTCAAATGGACAATGATTGATTTTTCCCTTTAATTTGTATCTAACTTTCATTTAAACCTCATTTTCAAATTCTACTAAGCTGATTGCTACAAAAGCTCTAGCTTATCAAAAAGTATTGTTGATAGCATTGTTTCTCAGGGTCACACAGCTACCGGCTACATAAAAGGTGCCTTCTGATTAGAGATATGAAAATAAAGTTCTCATTTCTCCACAAAGTATAATTGACAAGAATGAAATCTTGGATACCATATGTGCTACAATGATTCATTTGGTCAGAGTCTTCTTAATTATGGGTGAATTCTCAGGTTGGATGCCATTCTTTGGATAATTATACCTCCTTACAATAGTGAATAATATTTCATTAACTTAAGTTCTAAGGAAGAGTTGTTTCTTCTTTAAACACATTTTGACTATCCACAAATCTAGCAGATTTTTACACATATAGTCTCTATTTAACAAATACATTTTGATTTAAATGTATGATAGCTAGCAGAAAAAGAAGGGCAGAAAGAGATACATGTATTTTTCCTAAAAATATAGCTCATAATGAGCAGTAGGTGTTGATGTTAATGTGAGAAATTAATCTCCTCCTTACATTTTATAATGGCTTATTTTTTTCCCAAAATACTTTGTATCTATGAATCAATTCAATCCAGATTTATACTTTGCACCTTTGCAACTTTGAGAGTAGAATTAGATAGAGGCTATCTTAGACTTGGGCTTATGTGCCTCTACCTAATTGCTGGCATAAAATTTCTGACTGTATAACTAAATCAGTTCTACAACATGAGGAGGACTTCCTCAGTGGACAAATTAATTTTCTCTTGCTGCATAATAAATTACCACAAACTCAGCAGTTAAAACAACACACATTTTTATC
This sequence comes from Cryptoprocta ferox, assembly GCA_028646485.1. NCBI lineage: Eukaryota > Metazoa > Chordata > Mammalia > Carnivora > Eupleridae > Cryptoprocta > Cryptoprocta ferox. The sequence continues at coordinate 74,358,952 of CM053572.1, forward strand.
TCACTGTTTCCATTGTCAGCATTTTGGGTTTGACTTACTGGGGCCATTGCCCAGGGTCCCACAGGGCTACAATCAAGGTGTTGTCCTTTCTGAAGCGCAGAGTCCTCACTCAAACTTGCACAGGTTTTGGAGAATTCAGTTCCTTGTGGCTATAGGACTGAAGCCCCCAGCCTCAGAGGCTCCCTGCAGTGCTCTTCCATGGGCTTTTCTCCACAGTTAGTTCACATCATAGCTGTTTGCTTCTTCAAGGCCAGCAGGAGAGCATCTCCGCTGCTATTAGTCTCTTCCTTCAGAGAATGTCTGGATCCTCTTTTAAAGAACTCACCTGATTAGACTAAGCTGATCCAGGATAATCTCCCTTTTGATTAGCTCAAATTTAATTATCTGCAAAATCCCTTCACCTTTGCCATTTTCTATTGGTTAGAAGTAAGGCACATATTCTTCCTGCATTAGAAGAAAGATTATGCAAAGGTGTGGATGCCAGGAGATAGAAGTCACAGGGACCATGTTAGAATTCTGCCTACCACAGTGGGATTAGAGTTCAGCCATTTGTCTGTTCGCCTTAATTTCTGATCATTATGCCTCATCATCTTTTACTCATTGCTTTCAACAGCATTGAATGCTTTCTATAAGCAAGATGTGAGGGATACTCTAGAAACACAAAGATGAGAAGATTCCAATCCATACCTTAAAGGAAATAGCTTAGTGAAGAGGAGAGAGAACAAGCATCATCCTTCAAAATTTAATACAAATCAAACTCGAGGCTCAAAAATAAATAGTGCGACATTAGGAAGAAAGAGGTGATACTGAACTGAACAACATGTGCAGATCACTTCATGAATTACACAGCTACTTGCATATGGATAGTTGACACCTTAAGCTCCCATAACTAAACAAAACAGGAGATAAAGCATGGACTATCCATTTTTAACTAGTGAATAGATAATATGAGGAGAAACATTATAGTTTCTTTGTTAGCTACTTTATTTAAAGAAGGAACTGCCAATTAGACCTGTCTGTAAATGGAAAGACACACTGAGGAATAATAAATTTGATTTCTGGAAATTAGTCATAGGGCTGAATCCCTACTCTTCAGGAATGATAAACAAAGAGATTTCTTTTTGGAATTGTATTTCAATTTGCCACACATAAAGTTCTTTCCCACACATTTTGTGGACTTGATACTGTGAAAAAAAATTCTATTCTAATTATTTTTACTCTACTGCACCTTTAAATTGTATTTTAATTTTATTCTAATACTTCTCTATTTTAAAAACCCAAATTTTTTTTTCCTATCTAGGCAAATTTATCTATAAACATTCAAAGTAGTTTTCATTTAAAAAAAATGAACAACCATAAGAACTAAGATATGGAATCCTGAGTTGAGAAGGAGCTTTTGAAGTAATCTATGAAAACACTTGTAGTCTTTCAGGTCAGATTATGTTGCTTATCTTACTCGACAACATTTTGGAATTTCAGGAATTTTTTCCATCTATTAAATACATATTTAGTTTTAAATAAATTAAAATAACACAGTTTTATAAATAAAGGGTAATTTTGGAAATGGGTAAATTGTTTTTACTATAAGAATTAGAAATTATACATAAATAATTATTTAATATAAGAAGTTAGTCAATTTAGAAAGTATTTAACTTGTTGTTGGTACGTATCCTTGACTCACAGAACTTTTACTATCTGAAAAATATATGTTCATGCCTACTCTTCATTTTAGGTCATGATATGAGAAGAAAAACTGCATAGAGTGGGGTCCTATAACTGCCCCCTCAAGCATTTATGAGTTAAACATTTACTAAATATGGAACAGAACTCTTAGCACCTCTTGCTTTAATTTATTTTTTTCAATGTCATGCTGCTTGTAATTTTGAATAACTGCTTTTACCTGCTGTGAGGAACAGTAACCACTGAGCATTGTGTTTTTGCTCAAATCCTATTTGTTGTTATGGAAACAGCATCTCTATTAAGCTTCCTGCTGCACAACAGTTGTAGAAAATGTTACTTAAACTGTTCACCAGCAAAGGAAATGGGGAAAAGTGCATTCAGACAATACCTGGCTATTTCTGTTATATGACATGAAGATGTTTGAAATACAAAATGTAAATAATGATGACTGGGCAACTTCATTATACCAAATCAATGCATTGAATAAGAAAAGGACTATTGTGTAGGTATGCAAATTAAAAGAGAAAAAAGTAGAATGAGTTATTCAATTTTATAGAGTTAAAAATGGTTTTGAGTTTAGAGAATAAGAGGTTTTTTGATTTGCTGGTTTCATGAGAGATGAAACTTGGAGTTCACCTAGGGAGAAGGCTGGATTAAATTGTCTATTATTCTATAGAATGTGCTTTCCCACAAAATGCATTTGTATTTAAACAACATAATTAGATATCATTCATCTATTTCAAAATGTGACAGCAGACTTGTTTTAGTCTCCTTATGTAATTTGCTTATATAACTTATTTATACTTATATTATTAGATAACATATAATTATGTATTTGATGGTAATGCCTATGACTATGCAACAGACACATATTTATTTGTATATATAATCCAGTGGACTTCATTGCCTATATGTCAGTATTTCAGTGCTGTATAATATTTAAATGAGAAAGATAATCATAAAATAAGAGCTCAATTCCTATCACACAAAAATTTTATCCCTCCATCCCTATTCTTATAGGCAGATTTTAAGAATGAAAAATGTTTACATAACATAATTGATTGTCAGTATCATTTCTAACAGAAAGAGTACACAAAGCTCCATGGGTTAAAGTTTTATTAAAGTTCTGTGTCAACATGTACAAAACAGAGCCACCATTTCCAGTTTCTATAGCAGAAAATGTGTCAAGTTCTTTACAGACATCATAAGCCTCTTTTAAACCCTCTAAGATTGGTAAACTGGATGTTGTCCCCATTTTACAGATGAAGAAACAAATGCATAAATAGAAGTAACTTTCTCAAGGTCACAAGCTAGGGAGTAATCGAGCATTTTCAATTATTCCACTTTTATAATTAATTAGTAATTTTGTACTAGTAAGCTTCTTGAATATATTTGGACTTTACAAAAAATAAACTTGTTTGCAGTGACAGTGTTATCTTTGTTATAGAAATTATGGCCATGTCTTCATATGAAAAAAACAATACAGATTCCTCAGGTTTGGTTCCCAAAACTGTAATTTTTATGATCACTGGAAAATGATTCTAAATGATACCTAAAACATAAGCTCCCTGCTGAATAAATATGTTGAAACTATACTCAAGAATAAAATATATCTAATTTCTTATACACCCATGATTTGTAAAGGAGCGTACAAAGCACATCAGTACTAAAGGGAGGAAAATAAAAATGGGGAAGGAGAATTTGGAACTCCTTTGTGTTCTCACTATTTACAGTTACCTCTAAACTGTTTGTAGAATTTAGGTTTAGAAAGCTGGTTACCACATGATTTATTGTTCTTTAAACAGCAACAACAGTAACAATAGGAGCTATAGTGAATGCTTTGTGATACACCACCGGGCCCCAGCCAGAATCCTCTTCGGGGCTGAAGGACTTATTTATCCAGCTCTTGCGAATTCTGTTGGGTGGCTGCCCTGCAGCACTCCATCCTAGGCAAGAAAGAGTTGCCTAATCCAAGGACATTCTCAGGGCATCCTGAGTTTAACTAGTTGATGCAGGAGTATAAAGGCACAGTCCCCTAGCTGCATTGCAGAATATCTCTGAAGACCATCCCAGTAGGGTACCTGAGCAGCTCAGTGGCCGAAGTCCCACTCTTGACTTCTGCTCAGGTCTGATCTCTCAATTTCTGGGTTTGAGCCCTGCTTCAGGCTCCTTGCTAAGCATGGAATCTGTTTAAGATTCTCCCCCCACCCCGCCCTGACGCTCTCCTCTGCTTTCTCTCTCTCTCTCAAATAAAAAATTAAGAAATTTGAAGGCCATTCCAGCTTCAGAGCTCTCTATGGAGTTCATTAGTTGAGGCCATGGTTGAAAGTGCACCACCGCTGAGTTTGTCCTATAGAATCTATTTCCCCAGAAGTCTAACTACAACAAGAACTAACATTTATTAGGTCCCTAACATATGGTAGTAATTTTTCTAAGTGTCTTGCTTGTGTTAATTTATATATTCTTCCTTATACAATTAATATCTGATTTTCAAGATGAGAAATTACAGCACAGAAAAGTTAAATAACTGGCCTGAGATCATGCAGCTACAAAATGTAGTCTGGACATGCAAAGTCTGATTTCAGAATGTATGCTCTTAAACTTCAGGCTATACTAAATAATAGTCTGTGAAGTTTATTACACATCACATATTTCAATTTCATTTACATTTACTAAATGAATAGTGCTGAATTCTACAATGGCCATATAGTAAATCCATTTTATGTAACAAAGTAAATATGAAGTACCTTAGGAAAAGATTCAATAGTATGCCCTTAAAAATTAATACTCTTATTGTAAGTTCACATTTAAACAAAAATTACACTTTCAATATAATCAAGGCCCAATGTGGCTAGCAAAATTGGATGGGGGTCAGGGATCAATGTAGAATTCTTGAGGAAAGCTTCACAGAATAGAATAGAATTGATAATGTCTTTGAAGGATTAGTAGGATTCAAATAGAGATGCAGGAGGGGTTTTTGATGTGGAAAACAGTGTCAGCAAGTAGAATTCAACTTTTAGAGATTTGGATTTTACACATCATGCTGCTTTCAATGTTACATATAAGAGAGTAAACATGTACACACAAACACACATATTTACGTATACATGCACACTACCTATAAGGAAAGGAGTAGTAGACCCAACTACAGAAAAACCAGATTAAGTTGCATTTTGTCATCTATATGGAGGGACAAGTGTGACCAAATGTTCTAGAACATGTTATAGCAATGTTAAAGGTTGTTGCATAAAGAGCCTGGATATAACAAATATTTATAAATGCCTTGTTATATTTTTCTCTTCTGATTTTCTATAATGAATTGTGTAGCCAGAAATGTAAGAAGGAAAACACATACCTTTTACCCTTATTTATGGTTTTAATTTAATATTTTAAATATTGTATTTTAATATTTAATTTCTAATATTTTGAACACTTAATTCAGCCTTTTTGTATATCAATGTGACAATGAATAACAACCCTAGAAATGTTCTTTTTTTTCTACCATATAAATGATATTATTTGAAATATCCATTTATATAATTAGTACATGCTCTACTAATTCTTAAATTTATGTGTAACCCTGTTATACACATGGAAACATGTCTGTTTTTTTCTTCTAAAGAGGCAGTTTTTAAACTAAAGTTTCAAAATGAGTAACCAGCAGTATAAGTTAGAAAAACAGGCCTTAACTTTTTCCCAGAGCAATACTTTATTGTGATATTTAATATAGGATAAATAAGGAGATCTGTATTAAATAAATATTTATTGGCCTCCAATATGCTAATATGCATAGGGGAATAGAAGGCAAAGTTCCCTACACTAATTTGAACATAGGAACTTTAATCATTGGAGTTTTTGTGGACTGGTGTTCTGTGGAATGCAATTTGGAATGCCCAGTTTTAATTTGTATTCAATTATCTGTTGTACTAGTTTCGAAAGTATATAAATATTGTATACGTGTGTGTTTTGGAAGAAGGGTGATTTGTTTGATAAACAAAATTCTGCATTGTTCATCATTTGACTTGGCTGGATACATACACCACCAGCACCCACCACACACGTATACATAAAAAGGGGTTATGGTTTAGCTTGGAATCAGCAATTTGTTCCATTTTTATTCATTGATTCATAGTTTTTATTGTTTCTAGTGTTAGTTTTTACTGTTACAATTGTTATCACATAAGATTTTACATGGAGAAAATCAAATAACTTTTCCTTCCCGATTGCTGCTAAAGTAATCAAGATTTAACAGTTTCTGGATTTAAATCAAATCACACTAATATCTTGAGTCCTATTCTTGACCCAAACTGCTCACACCATTTTTGGAACTTGCTACAAATGCCCTATTCTCACTAACACCTTCTGAATCAGAGTGGAGGGAAACCTAAGACTCTATATTTTAATCAACTATCCTAAGAAGTCTTAAGTCCACTGAAGTTTGAAAATAGAGACTTGCACTGAATCTAAGTATTCTTGGAGAAACAAATACAGTAACAAAGCTAGTTGGATGTATGGGTGGGATGGGACAGAAAGACTAGTTGTTCCTCCTGGGCTTGTTTCCAAATTGATGGCATTTTAGACCATGAGAGAGCCAGAAAAAAATGTGCAGAAGGAGGTGTTCTTTTTTATGCTTGCTAGATCCTCCATCTGATTTTCTTGCATGATTGCCAATAGTAAAGTAGAACAGCTGACTTGACACTATAACAGAAGCATGGACTTGAAACAACAGTTCATTAGTTCCCCCAACAGTAATAATGATAATTTATTTTTAGTTATCATTATTATTTTATTACTCCCTTATCCTTGTTCTGCCAACTTATTTTCCCTCTGTTTTCACATTATAGTAATTTTTCAAATATGTACATGTAGGGGAGGGAGGAAGGAAGATAAAAGGAGATACAGTTAATAAACAAGACTCAATCCAAATGCATGCCTTCATGTATCATTGCGTACTTTCAAGCTTCACTTCTATGCATTTAATTTGTGTGCTAAGGGTATAATCCAGCATTCATAAACAAATACAAGAACATTTTGATCTATTTCCATAGACTTGATCTAAATTAATTGGATTAAATTAAGTCAATTGATTTAATAAGCCCTATTGTTCTGACCAAAACCCAAGACCTTTTGTTTAAATCATCTATAGTGGCCTTAAACCTACCCTTCAAAATGAACCTTTTTCTTTTTGAAGCCTGGATCCCAGCCATGGATGCAATATAAGTTAATGCCAAGAGAGATCGTTTAAGTGTGGTTATTAAGGAGACTATGATTGATGGAGTTTGTAGCTGGTAATGTGATTCCCCTTTGGCTGCTCAGTGAACATCGGCAACAGATCAATATCTCATCTGCATGAGATTACAGCCACTTTTGACAATAGCAGTGAGAAGAGGTTAAAAAAAAAAAAGAGCAACATATTTGGCTGAGAATCATGATGGTTATTCTCATTTAAAAGGTAATACAAATAAATAACTCCTTTCTTAGAAAAAAATGATCTGATAGGAATTTTTGTTGTTATAGTTTTTGTTCAGCATTGATCAGATTGATTTTTTTTACCTCTCTCTTGTTCATTTTTTTCTGTTTTAAACAAGATAGATCTTTAACATGAGCATGCCGAAACTGTATTTACACACTAGAAGACATCACAGCAGGTTTAACAAAAACTTTATCATTTTTCCATCTTGAAGGGTCCAAAATATTTGAATCATTTAGAAAGCTTGACAGCAAATCAAGACTTTAAAAATTCTGTTCTAACTACTTCTTTTACATTAATTGGATGAATTATGGTCTAAATCTAAACCTGAACGATTCTGTCTCTCTCTTCACTGGTACTTTGTTCTTTTCCTTTTATGAACCCTCTCATCCTCAACACCATAGAATACCCTATCCCATCATCAAGTTGGATTCTAGGGTGACTCATCTATTCCTTGTCCCTACTCTGGACCTTTCCGAAACTGCTGGAAAGCAAGACCTTAATATTTATTCCCACCTAGCCTATGTCAAGCTGCTTTTAACCTAGTGAGTGCTGTCATTTTCCAACAGATTACTCCTCTTCAGCAGTAGTGAAGTGGACCTGCAGGATAATCAAGAGAGCCTGTGCAGCACCAGGTTGTGAGACAAAAGGAGGCTGAAGCAGTAGAACCACAAAGGCTAGGAAGCCCTTAGGGGTGTGTTTCCCAAGCTCTCAAACTGATTTGTATACAGTGGATTGTATACGGAGGATTTACATACAGTGGTTTAAAGTCTTTTGTTTAAAACAATGGAAAATTTTTATTTAGATTAGATTTTTTTAAGCATTGCATTTCAAACTAATTTCCAAAGGTGGTAAATTATTGTTCATGACAATTGTATTGAATCATCTTCCCATGCTGTAGTTTTGTCTGCCTTTAAACAGGCTGAAATTTTTATTCAGTTTTATTCAATTCTGCAGGCTATTTTATTTTGATGTCATAAGCTCCTAAAGTCGTGGCAAAACAAGTAGAATTGAAAAGAAGGGATTATGAAGGTGTAAAGCTTAACAGAAATAAGGTTCAAAACAAGATTAGAAAATCCATTTCTGGCATAATATTACTTATTAATATAGAATAATTTTCAGACTGAGCTTTTAAAATAACATAATGATTTTTAAGTTAAATTCACATTCAAAAGATATGATTTGTAAAATTTTCATTGAAAATTGATTGTATATATACATATATATTTATATTAATATATATGGGAATATATATAGATATATAACTATAGATATGTATATACTTTTTTGAGAGAGAGAATGGGACATGGGGAGAAGGAGAGGGAGAGAGTGAATCTTAAGCAGGCCCCATGCCCAGCGTGGAGCCCCTTGCTGGACTGGATCTCATCACTGTGAGTTCATGACTTGAGCTGAAATCAAGAGTCAGATACCTAACCAAATGAGCCATCCAGGTGCCCCAGATATCTACATTTATTTTAATGACTAGTGACCCAGCACTAAACAGGTCTTGTAAATTGCATTGTGTCCTTTGGAAATCTAATGCAGACTAAGATTTGCAAATTGAGGGTTAGGACTGCTTACTAATGTGCCCATTCTTGAACATTAATAGCATTCATGTAAAGAGGCCTTGTTGAGGAAAAAAAATCAAACAGTTGAACAGCTACCTACTGTGAGGCTGACCAGGTAGGTAGTCAAGCTTGATAGGCTTTAACAAAAATGATTCAAAATTAGGCATACCTTTCTGTGTATCACTGTTAAGGTTTTAGTTATTCTTTTCTTCTTTTATTTTAATGGATTGGGGAGGAGGATCATAGTATAATGGGGTCCACATGTATTTTGAAAATTCTCTGTGTAGTAAAATCATTTGTAACCTATAAGGCATCCATCTAAACCAAGTAAAAATGAGCCACACTTGTCAAGAATTAGAGAACTGAATGTTCTTTTAAAATCATCCTTTCTTAAGCGCCAGAGTTTTGCTTTTAAGAATTTTATAGTCTCACTTCTGAGGATCCTGTTCCACTTTCTACTTTAGACTCAAGGAACCTAATGAACAATTTTATTGATAGGGCTTTTTCAACTTTGATTCCAGGAGTTTATATTCTTTTATATTTGACTGACCTAATCCTCTGAGCTGACCCTGTAGTATTAAAAGCATTTCCCATGAGAAATTAAACACCTATCGATTTTAATTCTTTTCTTTAGGAAAAGGCTTCTAAGAAAAATTTATCCTCTGTATTGTGGAAAAAAGAGTACTGAAACAAAGTTTTGGGCACACATTATAGCAATTGTCTTTCGACTGACTCTACTTTAATATGGTCCTTGTAGGTGTCAAAGGCTACCATTTATATATGGTATGACATACTATATGTATGTATATGTATAGAATGAATGCATACCTCTAATATATAAATGTTTTGTTGCTGTTCCTAATTTATACTGATTTCTCCTAAAATCAAACTGAAAGTATGTGACATATTATGGTTTCAGATGACAAGTATTGCATATTATGATGATTCTTTTCTAAGCTTAACTTTGACATAGTGTTTATCTGTATTCTCTGAGTGTCCCTAGTGTTGATTAGTAATTGTGTGACACCTATTTTCTCCATAAATCTTGCAATAAGCTTTGAGCAGAAAGTTAACAAATCAGATTAAGAATGTTTACATTCTGTCAATACCTTTTGTATTGCATTTCTTCCTTTCACTCTGGTCACTTCACTAACTCTGAAAGAGATATTTTCGGTAAGAATAATGGCAGTTGAACACTTTGAATTTCAAGAACTACTGCAAACTTGTATTGCCTCTCCCTTTTTATATTAATATCACCCATCTTCCCTTATCTATTACCTATCCCCATCATGCTGGTTCACCTTAAGTCTCTAAGCTAAGTAAATTTGACCCTCTGCTTTCAGAAAGCAAGTCTATTCTGAGGCGCCTAGGTGGCTCAGTCCGTTAAACATTCAGCTTCAGCTCAGATCATGATCTCATGGTTTGGGTTTGTGAGTTTGAGCCCCTTAGCGGGCTCTGTGCTGACAGCTTAGAGCCTATTTCAGATCCTCTGTCTCCCTCTCTCTCTGTCCTTCCCCTGCTAGTGCTCTCTCTCTCTCTCTCTCTCTCTGTTTCTCAAAAATAAATGAATAAACATAAAAAAAAGAAAAGAAAGCAGTCTATACTGTCGTGCAATGCACATTCACATGAAACCTACACAGACAGACAAACTAGATAAGAGAAAGAATTTTAACCTCAGTGTTTTATTAAAAGCAGCCTTTTCTGACTATCCTCACCTTCCCACAGGATGTGCTGAGGTTAGTAACAGTGAAGGACCCACCTTTATGGGTTAGTTCTTGGCTTTTGAGACTCTAGCTTAGCACTTCTCAAACCATCTGTAGTGAAAGAACACTTTTTTTCTCATTTCAGATACCCAATATTTTTATAAGATGTAATAAAAATGAATTACTAGAAAAATGTTCACATACTTAGATGTCAAGGAAATGTCACACTGCTATAAAAGTTTCTAAATGCTCATGGGGCTCAGGAAAGCCTGCCCCAGAATCTGCCACTTTGGCATGTAGATATTTTGAGCTGAAGACAACGAAGGCCCAAAAGGCTCAAGAAGAAAAAAAAAATTTTTTTTTGCCTGCTCTTAACCTTCTAAAAGAATTTAGTTAGGAGGCCTATAGCAGGCATGAACTATTACCAGAGATAACTTTTTACATCTTCATGGTGTGGCAAACATTTGTTTACCAAACATTTGTTCTTCACATCTTCCTGTGAATTGTCTTCCTCCCCTTTGAAGTTCCAGACTCCTATTCCCTTCTCCTTAGCTCAGAATGGCATATAAACCTCAATTGCCTGACTCTTGGGGAGCTTCATATCTTTGGGTTTATTATACATACAAAATTAAATTCTTTTCATATTAATCTTTCCTATAACAATTTAATTATTAGACCATCGAAAGAACTTGGAAGGGAAGAAAGGTTTTTCTCCCCCACAGCACTCTATGAAAGTCAGTCCTTTAGGAAGTCTGGTATCTGTTGCAGTGTTTGAGCTCTTGTAATGGTGTGGAGCATGCACTCTACCTCCTGATAAGCTATTGAGAACCCTGCCCTATGGTTTGGAGAAGTGTGGAAGGTATAGTTTTCAAGGTTCTCTCTGTATTACACTGATGAGTGGAGAAATCGCAAGTGATGCCTCCTTAGCAGATACAAGGGCCTGAGAAGATTATTGCTGTTTTTATGCTTAGTTCTCATTTCCTCAGGGAGTATAATATAGCAAAGCTAATGTTGATAATAATGATAATAAAAACAGAAGAAGAAGGAAAAGGAGAAAGAGAAGGAGAAAGAAGAGGAACAGGAGAGGTGAAGATGGCTACTCTACCATATAAGTCTAGGATGAACACCTGTACAGCTAATTAAGGTGGCAATGGCACTTTATTCCTTTTGCCCCGAGAATCCCACTTTCTCATCTATCCCGTAGAAACTCTTAAAAACCTGAATGGATACAACTAGGGCAAATACTGAGACATCAATCCATTAGCAATTTTCACAGTAGAGTACTGACTCCAAGAATTTAAGATAGATGAAAATCTTGGCAAAGCTTTTTGGCTAGTCTTTGGTAAAAATATGCTTTAGGGCATACTTATTACTGTGCACTATTTTTTTTTTTAGTTTGCTTTAGAGTGACAAAGTGTAGTCATAACAACTTTGATAAGGGTACTGTCTACAAATTCCTCAAGCTCAACTAAAGTAAATGCAAAACCAAAGTCAGAATGATAGGATCTGGCAATCTGAATTTTACAAATAAGTAGCAGAGAACTGTGATGGTCAGAGATGACTGTGAAAAGGAATTTGGAGCACTTTTAGTCATTTTGAGAAATCAGTATCAGTAACTTCTTCGTCCTATAAAGTTCATCCTCACCACCTCAGAAGACTGCCATTTTTTTAACATGACAAATTTGTTTAAGAAAAGGCTGCTTTTTCAAAAAACCCTAGTAGAACCCAGTAGAACAGAAAGCCTTCAACCTCTTGCTATATTTTGAAAGCAGGTAACTTGCACATTGTAGTCTTTTGGATTGAATACTAGGAACTTTGATAAAGCAAACTTAGAAGCTTTATTTCCCGGTTCTTACCGGCTTCATAGGAAGCTAATGTACTGAGGCTATATGCCACTATAAAAATTTCCCATGGGTTTTTCTATGTTAGCCTATTATTAGAGTTTTATTAAATTATGATACATTTTCTGACTCTATTAGATCTTCTCTTGAGTTCCCAGGACAAGGATTATTAGTTGAAAATCTTAACATTAGATGGGTCTTCATTGACTGGTGATGATTGTATATGACATAGTGATATTTTACTGATTAGTGATTACTAATTACTGATTAGTGATTACTAATTACTTATTACTAATTAGTGATTACTGAATAATGATATGTTACTGACAATAACAAATGGTTATATTTTCAAGAAAATCACCCAACAAGAATAAAAAAAATGATTTTATTGGGATGGTTTTATTTAAGTGCTTTAGTCATCATTCACTTCTGGATAATTAAGAGTACAAACTCTCTCTAGAATTAGCCAAACCTGAATTTTAATACAATCTTTGCTACATCTTTCAATTTAACCTTAGACAATGTACCCTACTCCATGTATCTCAGTTTTCTCATTTATAAGTTAGAATAGTAATACTACTTATAACAAATTATTTCAGTGCAAATTAAATGAGATATTCTAACAGGTGCTCTGCACAGTGCCTAACACATATGCATGATTCATACTGGTTTCATTAAAGTTCATATTATTAGTATTGGTATATTTGCATTTCTACAGAGATTTTTTATATCATTAATCTTTATTACTGGCAAAATTAATATTGCCATCAGATGTCAGTGGGCACACTATTTCTGTAGAAGCCTATGTGACTTGTTTAGATAGTATCTTTTAAGAACAAAAGATAAATTCTTATTCCTTTTTTTCATGCTTATTGTTGCCAGGTTTTGATCCAAACATAGCTATACTAGTTTTCTTTTCAAACGATCATGTTCTTAAACACTTCTTGTCATAGAATACATTCCTTCAAAATGTTACTGATGAAGGAACAATTCCAAGAAACAACTTTAAGAGAAAGTGTATGATGAAGTAGCTTTCCTGATTATTTATATACCACAAAATTGGCCCATCTTGAGTTCAGAGTAATTCATTAGTATTGGTAGAAACCCAGCAAATTCTAGAAACATCTATTTCTCGATTATTGAATGATTGCTATAAATCATTGTTTTGGTGTGCTTTATGGCTTAGTAGTTAAGAGCAAAGAGTCAGGAGCTAGATTTACTGGTTTATGTAATCCAAGATTTACATAATCCCAGGTTATGTTTTCCCAAGTCCACCCAAATTTATTGTAAAAGCAGGTGGCTTTCCAATGTAAGCAGCAGTGTGTTTAGCATCGTTGAAATCTCTGACCTATTATGAATTAGATTCAAATCCAACTCTGCTGCTTAGTAGCTATGTGAGCTTGAGTAAGTTTGCCTTTTCAGGGTCTCTGTTTCCCCATCGATAAAATAATAGTAAGAGTTCCTACCTCATAGGCTTGTTTGAGGATCAAACAAATCAATACATGCAAATAGAAAGAATCACAGAAGCTACTATTACAAGGTATCATGTCATCTGGAATATCTTAATAGTTACTAAGCTATATTCTCAATTGCTTTTATACAAAACATTTTCAAGAGAGTTTTTTCCCCTGGCAGAACATGCACCACATAGTCTTGCAATTAAAAGTGAATGTACATTGCATATTCCTGGAAATTAAAGCAGGACACTTATTTATTTGCACAAGCTAAGAAGAGTAGATATACAAGCGAAGTTACATTTGAATTGATCTAAATATATTTTATACATAATCTTATTTATTTACCGTTTTACTGTTTATTTATTTTTGAAAGAGAGAGCATGAGCTGGAAAGGGGAAGAGAGAAAGAGGGGCAGTAGAACCAAAGCAGGCTCCACACTGACAGCAGCAAGACTGATGCGGGGCTCAAACTCATGAACCAGGAAAGTATGAGCTGAGCCAAAGTCAGATGCTCAACTGGTTGAACCACCCAGGTGCCCCTAAGTAATCCTATTTTAAACTTTTGTGGTCACAGTATTGTAGAGAACCCCTTATCCCAAAACACATCAATACTGTAAATAGAATCTACTCTTTAATTTCTCAATCTGAGTTTTACTGCATGAACTTTTACTTGGAAAATTATGAGTCAATTTTTCATAAACATTTACTATTAAATAATCCTTTTGTGAATTATACAAGCAAGGCAATCCCAATTTGTGTATTCCAGAATCTCTCCAAATGTATTGTTCAGGTAGGTGTCTTAGCTCCCCAATGTAAGCAGCAATGCTTTCAGCATTGTTGAAATCTCTGAGTTATAGATATGAGGCTATTGAAAAGTGTATTTACAGTCATCAAAGTTTATAAAAGATCTTTGTCTTAGGGCTCCTGGGTGGCTCAGTCAGTTGAGTGTGCAACACTTGATTTTGGCTCACGTCATGATCTCATGGTTTGTGGGATTGAGCCCTGCATCGGACTCTTCCCTGACAGCATGGAGCCTGCTTGGGATTCTCTCTCTTCCTCTCTCTCTCTGGCCCTCCTTCACTCATGCTTGTGTTCTCTCTCTCTCTCTAATTCTCTCTCTCTCTCTTTCTCTCTAAAAGAAATAAATAAACTTTAAAAAGAAGATCTTTGCCTTGAGTGAGGCAGGGAAAAGGAGAACTCTTTCTTTAGCACAAATACAGACAATAAATAAACTGTCAGAGTGTACAAGATTCCATAATATTATCCTCTACTTTGTTAGCTTCAAAATTAATGAAAGTTTCAGTATACAAATGCAAGGAAGCAAATTAAATGATGTCAAATTGCAGTAAACTTCATTCTCTTTTGGTCTCTCATAAATGTTAGTGCTTTGGTAAGAAGACTTTTTCAGTTTCTTTCCATCGTTACTAGAAAGACAGTTACATTGTAAATTGTAACCTACTTTTCTTTTTAAGAGCAATCTTATCCTCATCATTAAAAGATTTTTATTCTAGAGTTCAATAAATAGGTGATTTACATTTTAGTTACTTATTTTCACTTTGACCAAAGCTACCCTGAACCAATTTCTTTTAAGTTTGGCAATATACAGGAAGAATAAAATCAGACTGAACACACACTCACATGAACACACACACACACACACACACACACACACAGACTGGAGAATACATCTTGATGTTTACGCTCTGGACATACAGGGAAATTATTGTGGTCATTTCTGATGTGGAAATAGGAATGAGGTGTTGAGGAGACAATATATGATAAAATGGTAGAAGTGTGTATTGTAGTAAAACACTCCAAACATAAATAACTAGATTAATTTCATGTCAAAAACCCTGATAGGAAACAATCATGTCACTTCAGTTTTAGTTCTAAATGTTTAGAATGTTTGAATTATATGTAACTGTGATTCAGTTTTCCACATTTTCTTTGTCAGAGCAAATGGAGGGAATATTGTAATTAGTGCTTATCAGAAATTCAGTCCTTTTTTGGTTTAGAATCTTCATATATAATAACTAAAAAAAGTATCATTAATCCTCTTCCATATTTATTTATGTCCACACTGTAAACAGAAAAAAAAATCAGCTTATAACATCAAAGTACTCCATGATTTGCACATTAAATTTTAAGGAAACTGAGTTTTAACAATCAGTTGTCATTTTTGAAATCCCATTGCATAAGCAGCTTTGCCTGGAAATGGAAATGTGTACATTTCATTTCCATTTGCTTTCTATATTCTGGATGAGTCTGGGTGGTAGTCTGTTTTTCTGCATAAAAAGAATGTGCAAGCTATTTGAAGTTTGAATTGTAAATCTCGCTGAACAATTGTAGTGATTGTAAAAGCGTCTTAGAGAAAAATGTCAGTGAAAATGGGGGAAATTGTAAACAGATTTAAGGACTTAGTAGTAACTCATTAAATGATCTGGGTTCAATAGAAAACATTCTTTTATTTCCACAACTGAGCCATGCAACAAATAAGAATATGTAAGCGTAGGTAGACTTAAATGAATATTTCAGCCTCTCAGATATATCATAGTTATAATAAGTGTATGTTCTTTTGAGATTAAAACAAAAGTAACATAGCATTGTATGCCTACTTCTCATAAGATAATATGGAGGAATACTGAGGGAGGGGGGAAGGAAAAAGAATCAGAGCATAAGATCTGAAAAAAACGTAGGTGGAGTATATGACTTATATTCCCCAAGCTCCCGACATTGATTTAATAGATGCCTTGGGTGTATCAAATAGATTTGAGTAAGAGACAGAAAGAACTAATTTGTGTGATGTGGAAATTCAAAATTATTTCGAGTTTGGCTTCCGTATTTATAAAATGGAAGTTAAGATAATGCCTGTCATCAGACTCTTGTAAGTTTAGCAGAAGCTATTTAAAGAATAATTACCTTGTTTATTGAGGCACAATAAGTATAAGCATGATATATTGCATTTCTCATCCCCAGACTATGCCAGAATAGTTGGATCAGAGTAATAATCACAAAAAGACATTTATGGATCTGCCACCAGCACCAGTCATTAGAATTCTGAATTCCAAATACTTCTTTTCTTGTTCAGGGTTTTTCTGAAGTGTTTGAAAACTGATAGTCCTTGGTTAACACTTAAAATGTCTTTGGGCAGTTCTCTAAACAGATGCTGCTGATGTCCCTTGTAAAATTCCTAAATGTTCTTTTGCATCTTTACCTGTTCTCACGCTCCTATCAGTTTTATGTGCACCCCCTACCCAATCTACACTCTTTTAATAGTTACTCTGAAATAAGAGGAAAACATCATCTGTCTTCCTCTGAGTAGTTGTATTCAGCCCACAGAAAAATGCATGCTCTAATCTCCTATTGCTTCTCTGGTAATAAAACTCTTTGATGTGTCTAGCTTGATTAGACCCTCCTCTATTTAAAACCCAGACATAGGTTTCTGAGTATTGGCCAAAGTCATGAGTATCAGTAGAAGTATATGAACGTTGAACATTATGGAGTTCTGTAATCAAACTTCTCTCTGCTTCCCCCTCACTGCCCCCCAACGGTGCACCTTTAGTGCTGACTTGCATATCGTTTATAATGAGTTTTTCCTGTTCATGTATGTGGTCTGAGATTTTAAGTGCAGTTGTCTTGGGGTGAGGAGTCCTAATTTAGGGAGCAGCTATTGCTCTCAAGTGACCAGTCATTATCCCCACAGTAATGACTTCCTCCCATCCTCAGCAATTAGAATCTCAGCACACCTATAAATTTTCAAAGTTTTGACTGTTGTCCCAGGATTCCTACTAGTTATTAATTAGTCAAATTTTGGAGATAAAACACTAAAATATATATAGCACTAATCTGCATGGCTTAAGGTTTTAAAGTTTCCTTGTAAATGAAGAAAGGTGTACTGTATAATTAATATAAGACTGGCGCATTATGGTTGGATAAAGGAAGAAGGAAAAGGAAGCAAAAGTGAAAGGATCTGACTTAGAATGGAAGTGAGATATGAGGGACTGATACTCTGAGAGGAAGTGGGGGAATCAGGTGGTTTTAGTGGTATTGAGGAGCAAGTGATCTTGGATTAAGAGTATAAAATGGAAAATTGTTTGATATACAGCATACCATCAGTTTTGATGCCAGCAGTAAACAAACCTGGGGAGAACGAGATCAAGGATACTATAAAATATATTATCATAGTTTAGAAATATAAAAATGAATAAATGATGTATATATTAAGAATGCTTTCGCGTGAAGCTTCAAATATTTGACTCAGTGGTTTAGAAAGATCTGCTATCTCTGCCTGTCAATGGATGGATGCCTGTTTGAAGTTCCAGGAATGGTATTCATATTCAGAGCAAAAACTAAGAGGTGGGCAGTATTAGCATATCCCAGTTTCTTGTTAGATTTTTCAGAATCTCCTAGCTGACTTACACACACACAAACACACACACACACACACACACACACAGATGTTATTGTTGCTTTTGTTGTTGTTATATTTTCTATATATGTGTTTCTTTACTTTTGCCAAATATGTCACAGTCCTGTCTCTAACTGCAAAGAAATTCTAGAAATTTACAAGTTAGCTTTCCAGTCTCTACATATTGGTTTGCAAAGAAGGGGTGTAGGAATAAATGTTGAGTGATGGAACAGATAATGTCTGCCATGGATGTCAATTATTTAGATGATTAATTCTACCATAAACAAGTATGTGACTTTCCAAAAAAAAAAAAAAAGATGAATATATACTTAGAGTATTCTAAGGGGCTGTCAAATGTCACTTCATGAAAAAACAATGTGTGAAAATATAAAAGTCTCTCTCTATTGAATTTGAATTCCAATACCCACTCTATTTTGAGCAGTTTGTCCAAGTTTGTGAAACCCAGAGATTATAAAATTTTCTGGCTAATGAAAACACACAAACATAATAGCAATTAAATAACAGACCTTTTGAGCTCATTTGTGGCATAAATGTGAAGACTCTATTTTCTTTAATATACATATTCTTGTCTTGAATGAAAAATCTAGGCTTTTTACTTAGAATTTACAATTAATAGTAATATTTCTGGGATATTCAACTTTAAAAATTGAGTTTCGAGTGGAATATCTTTTAGAACCACTCTCCTCTTCCCTGGAATCATTCAGAAAAGGCCTGTATTTTATAACAAAATGATTTAGCTAAGTAAAGCCTTCTCTTATCAGGTTATTACTCTGTTTATGATTCAGCTGTGGTCACAGGAATATAAGTAATTGTGACTTTTCCTTCTTTCTTCCTGCTGAAAGGGAGTGAAAGGTAGAGTAGTATCTTGAAGTACCAAAGCATTTATGTCAACAAATTTGTTTTTTCATGACTTCTCAGATATCATCATGACCTGAATTTCTCCTCTGATTTTGATCATGGCCAAAGAGAAAGTTTTTTTGAGATGGTTTATATCATCTCCCACACTGTCCAAGCCCATGATTTGCTCTGTTTGATTGAATTCACCAAACCAGACAGACATTGCTTTGTCATTGTCATTTGCAGCCATTTTTATTTTGGGGAAGATAATCAAAAGTGGGAACAAATATTTGATTTAGCACGTTAGTAACTTGAAGCATAAACTGCATCTGAAATCACCAAAACTAAGAGGAAAATGAGACAAATTATACAATTTCATCATTATTATAACAAGATGAGTGGTTGAAACAATATTCTCTCACCCTCCTGATGAATTATCAACACATAATTATAAAAGTAATTTTCTTATCCTTTTTCATTGAAAGAACAATGTCCAGATAAAAACCCAGGGTGCCAGGTATATTTGATTTTGAATTTCAAATCAATAACAAATCATTTTTTAGTATTAAGTATTTATAAAATATTACATGAGATATAGTCATACTAAAAAAACTCCAACCTCTCTCATCTGAAATTCACATTTAACTGGGCATCTGTATTATTATTTGCTAAATCTGGCAACCCCACATAGAGGGAGATTCAGTCATTTTTTCCCCTCCCTCCAGGATCCATGAGCTCCAGAGGAAAAAGGGGTTGGGAAATTAACAGCTATTTTGATTCATGTTCATAGAGGGGAATTACAGTCTATTGTCTTGGATTAAAGAAGGATATTTTTTCTTCAGTGGTACTAGATATATATGACCCAAATAGTGGAAATGAGGAAAAAGTATCCCTTCATGTGGAGTGTGAGGGCAAGAGTGGCAGTAATCAATGAGCACTAAGGAAGAATTTACTATTGTTGACCTGGGGATAGGGTCAGTGGCTTCCTCTGGGGTCACCCACCATCATAAAGATACTAGTCTGAGTAGATATTGGGCCATGGGAATGCTTTAGAGAAAGCCACAGTACCAGAAACAGCACCTGGTGATCACCTAAGAGACTCTGGAAATATCTAATCTACTTTGGAGAGGAAAAGGATGCCTTGAAAAAAGTACCCGTATAGGGCTTCTTGCTAATGTTGGCTAGTGGAATCTTAAAGTCTTTACTTATCCCACTTATATATATTCTGATGTTTGACATCTCTAGCACCTAAAGGGAACATCATATATTTTCCTGAGGAGTAAGAGGACAGGTGTATGAGAATTGCATTTGTCCTACTATGGTTTGATACTACCTCCTAAGAAGACAGAGCATTCCCCATTGGAAGCCACTATATTCAGAGAACCACTCAGCCATACCCTTCAAGTGGATAGAGTCTTAAAATGTGCATCTGGGGTGCCTGGGTGGCTCAGTCAGTTAAGCGTCTTCAGCTGGGTCATAATTTCATGGTTCTTAAATTCAAGCACCACATCAGGCTGTCTGTCAGTGCAGAGCCTGCTTCCAATCCTCTGTCCCCTTCTCTCTGTGCCCCTCCCAAGCCTGTGCTTTCTCTCTCTTTTGTTCTCATTCTCTCTCTCTCAAAAATAAATAAACATTAAAAAAGTTAAAAAATAAAATGTGCATCTAAGCCACATTAATTAAAGACAGAAAGAAGTTTATGTAGAAGATAGAAGTTCATCCTGAATGTTGTATTTTAATAGAGATCATTTTAGAACAAGAGTGCATAGCTTTTCCCCTCAATCTATTAGATACCAAGTAAAATTTTTTGTATTATTAAAAATCTGTATGCAATTTAGTATCTACCATAATATCTGATTATTAAAACCTTTTTGAAAATTTGCAAAAATATTTAAAGCTAAGGTAATAAATTAAATATGTCATTACAGCTTTTATTTTAGTCTGTTTTATTTTGTGGTCCACCCATACACTCTCTTTTTATATGTGTGTGAGAGCTGCTGTGGGAGGTATTAATTTAGTCAGAAGCCTAATGATTTAAGTCAAGGAGAGTTTCAACATACTGTTACCTCAGCTTATTACAAAAGTCTTGAGGAAGCATATGCTTTTACAAAACCCAAATCTTGTATTACAGTACTTAGTTCACAATCAGGAAATTTTACTAAAATTGATTCTAGTCTCCTTGAAAATAACTGGTATTTTGCTCTGCATTATGCCATATTTCAAACATAGTCCCACTAAGATATTTCAGGGTATGTTCTTTCTAAACTTACTTTTACTATAGACATGGTCCTGTGCATTTGTAATCACCTTGGTAAATTTGCACATTGCAAGACTAACAGACAAGTATTAGTAAGCATCATGTTCACCTTTTAACAATACATCAGTGAGTCAGTTCTAAGAGTGACTTAAATGCAATTGAATGTTCACTCCAGTATGAATGTGAAGACATTTAAATAAATGCAGTGTGTTTATCTGAATCTGAGATCATGTTGTACATGTTTACTTGAATGCATGGTGTGCAATCAATCAAATAAATGCACTGAGTAGATTTATGTCATTCTTTGATCACACATTCAAATAAATGTCTCCAACATTTACAGCAATGCAAAAATGTAAACTAGTAAAGATGTTTTGTTCCACTTTTTTTTTAACAAAGTATAAATGCGACATAATTTCTTGATGGGAATGATAAATCTATTGTGTAATGACCATATAAGACTAGTTTTCATTAACCTCATGAAATACACTTTGTTTAGGTCTAATCATATTCTGATCAAAATGTACCTTCCCCAAATGTACCTGTCACAGGAACACTAGTCAGTCAATTTTGGCCTTTATAGCCATTGATAACAATCTTTAATAAATTTGTCTATGGCAAGGAATACTGATTCTGAAGGGAAGAACTGCCAGTTATTTAGTGACACACCAGTGATTCTGGCCATAAGAAAGTAGATTAAAACTCAGGTTTTCTACCTTTTGATCTAAAGATACTTTCAATGGGCCACAGTTAATAACAAAGGAGAATACAAATACTTCCTACAGAGATGTATACACCAACTCAAGTGGAGATTGAATGTTTGTTTAATTTCACCAAAAAAAACCAGCCCAAAACAATACCAAAAATTATATCAAATAGCCTTAGTTTTTATAAAAGTCATTTATAACTAATATTCTATTGA
Source organism: Cryptoprocta ferox (assembly GCA_028646485.1). NCBI lineage: Eukaryota > Metazoa > Chordata > Mammalia > Carnivora > Eupleridae > Cryptoprocta > Cryptoprocta ferox. The sequence continues at coordinate 74,381,112 of CM053572.1, forward strand.
GATAGATGTCTGAAAGCCTCTGTTTCAGTATTTTCTTTTAAGACAGTGAGGCTATATTTTTGTTTTTGTTTTGTTTGAAATGAGAAAAAAGGGGTAATTTTTCAGGTAGTTTGTAACACAAATAGTGATAGGAGCTTGTTAATTCTGAAGGAACAACTAAAATCTTACTAGGTAGATCTGTTCCTAAAAACAAGGAATGCTGCATCTGTAAAACTGGGCAATGACACAGACAGGGTTGGCACTTTATAGAGGTGTAAGTTGAATACACTTCTGACAATGATCCCTTGCTCCAGTGATCATAGGTAATACATTATTCTCAAGATAAATATGGTAACTTCCAGTAGTTTTGAGGTATCTTCTCTTTACACACACACACACACACACACACACACACACACACACACATTCACACCCTACTTTTACACATATTCCTTAATTACTGTGGATAGCCTCACTTAAAAAAATTTTTTTAACATTATTCATTTTTGAGAGACAGAGTATGAGTGGAGGAGAGAGAGGGAGACACAGAATCTGAAGCAAGCACCAGGCTCTGAGCTGTCAGCCCAGAGCCCGTCCATGAACTCATGGACCACAAGATCATGATCTGAGGGGAAGTCAGATGCTTAACCAACTGAGCCACCCAGGCGCCCCGTGGGTAACTATTTTGCATCAAGATTCTAAAGTATCCATCTTCTTTCTCTCCCAGAGGTGCTAAAAAAATATAAGCTAGTTTGGGCATTGCTCTATCCTGCACATAGCACACGTGCCTGGAACATAGTGGGCAATGTTTGTTGAATGATATAATGGATTTACTTAAACTAATGTGAATGGGTAAGTTGTGGTCATATAATGGTAAAGTTTATTAGGAATTGATTCTTGGTACAGGGGAAAACATCTCTGCCACTCACTATTTTATGGGTTTGGATATGTTTATTAACTCCTCTGGTGCACACTATGCATCTACACATGAAGAAATTGGGCCAGATGATAGCTAAGATCTTTTTGCATCTAAAATTTGATTTGTCAGGTCTCATCTGAGAATTTCATTTTGGTATCAAATCAATTTTCCTAACAATATTTTACTAATTCCCAGAACTTCACAGTATATTTGTCACTACAAACTCTCATCTGTAGTTAGAGACTACCAATTCCCTATTATTACCTAATTTTGTTTAACCTGAAATTAGAATATAAAATTCGTCAACATTTTACTAGTCTTTGAATTTATATATACCCTTTGACAATTATTTTTGTTGTATCTAATTAGAAATATCATTAATAACCTTAACAAATTAATTACCCATGTTCTGAGCTTTGTGTTTTATTGTCAGTAACATTTTTAATTGCCTATAGCTCAATTCCTTTAAGACCTAGTCCTTTTTTTCCCCCAGGTAATGGGTCTTTAAGCTTATGCTAATTTACAGAGGTAGATGCACATTATGGCTAGTTGATAACTGGTGTTTCTTATTTCAAAAATCAGCCCCCCCCCATTCTATGACTACTGTATTATGGAAAATTATACTAGTTCACTTACATTTGGATATTTTGATCCATAGTTTGCTTCTCTATTGGTATTTAAACTAGATTTTCTTAAACTCTACTAGTTTAATGTTTATAATGGATATGAATATTCTTCTGATTGCATAATGCTTTTTTACAAATTACTATGTTCATTATCCACTAACATAATCTTTTTCCTAAAATATGGTGCATGTGTTTTTAAGTGCAGATTATGCTCAGCTCTTGTATTATAACTTTACACATTTCTCCAAAACTTTCAAATGCAAAATCAAAATAATAAATATAAAAATAAGTGAAAATAATGCATAAAATGTTTGGATATATATCTTTTTAAAGTGCACACTAAATGTTATTGAATATGAAATATCTAAAGTATAACAGTATTTTGAACTTTCCTCAAAACTTCACAAGCTTATACTCCACAGTGAATCTGTAGGCTAGGAAATATTGCAAGCTCATTTAAGTATTAACACGTACTTGCTTTCTCTGAGTCTCCATTGTTTTTCAAGTTGTGGTGACAGATTATGCTGAGTCATCCATACTTTTCTGCTTTTTACAGCACATTTTGTTGAACTGACAGCTGAGGTTAGAGAATATTGTTAACTTCTGTTCATGCTTGCATGCCATTGGTTAACAGGAGTCTTTAGAAGTGTATGGTACACATTATGCATTTAAATTTCACACATAGCCATTTTTCAAATAAGCATAATATAGGAGCTTCTTCCTTTTATCTCAGAGGAAACCTCCCTTTCCTCAGGGAAATGAAACCCATTCAAAGACCTACCATATGTGAATTCATAGTACAGATAGTTTTTACCATATGTGCTATGAGACTAACACTTCAAGATACTTTCAGCTTTGACTCTGAATTTCCTGTCCTTTGTCAGTTTAAACTAAGCTCTTCACATTACTGTGAACTGAATGCAACTCATATGTATTATATACTGAAAGTAATACTTTAAAATAAATGGAGGGTAATTATTCATTTATTTTGTATTCATTGGAGGTAACATTAATCATAGTGACTCCATTTTGGATTCATATGGAATATAGTTCATAATTCCAAAGAATTCAACTATATGCCTTGTCTATATTCATAATCTGTCCTTATGGTAACTATGATTGTCAAACACAAAGTCATTTTGGTGATGTAACAAGGACGTATTTTATTCTTATGTTGAATTTGTTATTGTGATAATACACTAGCTACACATGAATAAACCATTCACCTCAGTCCTGTGACCAACATTCTTTAAACTTGTACAGCATCTAACACTGAATATATAAACTAGAGAAGTAGAGAAAAATATCAATGCTGACCTAAGGTAATTTTCTCTTTTTCCAGTTATTTTGGGGTCAATAACAGGTCAAGAATCTCACTAATGTTAGAAGTGGAGTCTAATTTTAAAAAATCATATTAGAAGTCTAATTAAAAAAAATCATATTGGATTTTAATAGTGAACTGCATCAGTATTGATCAGAAAATTTATTTTAAACTAAGAAGATTCATAGATGTGACTTTACTAAGAATTTAAATATACCTGTAATGTCAGCAACCACCAAATAATGTAAAAATTGTACAACTTGCTTACAGAAAACAGTTGTCACCTTCTACATTTTCCCCCTTTGTTAAATTCACAGTTTTGTTTCTGCCATACTATCCTTATGGAGGAAAATTTAACATTAACCATGAATGAATTGATTTGAATTGCATTGGCATTGAATTCTTATGTAGTAATTCAAGAGGTGGATTAGAGAGCAATTGTGATCCAAAGATTGTTTTCTGCAAAGTTCTTTTGAATTATGCATAAATGACATTTGGATTCTGCTGTTTGAAGTTTATAATTCAGATAGCTTTTTAAATATTAATGAGTTGTTTGGGAAGATTTACCAAACAGATAATGACCAGTCAGACCAACTAGATAACGATCCTGAGAAGCATGTGGGATATTTAAACATTTTGACTTAATATTTTCTGACCACTGGAATAGTCCATGTTATTTACTGTGTTATAATGTTTAATTACCTGCATGGAAGTCTATTGACAAGTCATTTGCAGGTCTTTCGAATGTCATTTATAAATGCAGACTACCTGAGTGTGATGAACTTTGCAGAAATAAATGTGTTCCAGTAAAAGATTTTGATCTGTTTGGGAACTGATCATGTAAATCAAGATTATAAACTGAACCACTAGAGAAACATTGTAACAACTCATGAATTATCCAAAATATATTGAAAAGAGAAAGGAAGTGGAAGTGAAAGGAGAAAGGTAGGAATGTACTGACTCCCATGACTTCAGCATATGGCTATGTCTCCATAGCCCAAAGAAAAAGAATATCATACCTTACTGCGGAGACAGTGTTCATCTATACAGTTTAGGATTATAGTGGTTTTTTAGGGCTCCTGGGTGGCTCAGTCGGTTAAGCGTCCAGCTTCGGCTCAGGTCATGATCTCACAGTTCGCGGGTTCGAGCCCCGCATCGGGCTTTATGCTGACAGCTCAGAGCCTGGAGCCTGTCTTCAGATTCTGTGTCTCCCTCTCTCTCTGACCCTCCCTTGCTCGCACTCTCTCTCTCTCTCTCAAAAATAAATTAAAAAAAAGAATTATAGGGTTTTTTAAACAATTATTTTATTCTGTTCTTTGTTTAAAAGTATGATTTATCGACTTAGCTATTATTCAAGGACAGTAGTTTTACTTGGGTTAAAACATTCTATGAGAATTGAAGTGGGATTATAGAATGACTCCAAATATTTGCATTATGGCCGTATGTATCAGTTAATTTCTACTATGTAACAACCACTCCAAAATCTGATGACCTAAAACAATAACCATTTATTTAACTCATAATACAGGTTGGCTATTGCTCTAGGTGTTAGTTTAACAATTTTTCTGATTGATATCAGGCTCCCTAGGTATCGGCAGTTTTCTGGCACATCAGCTGGAGACTGGCTGGTATAGATTGGCCTCAGCTGAGGGGGTTTGTGTCTGATACAGGAGGGGAACCCAGGCTTATTCACATGGTAGGTCATAAGGATTTCAAGAGAAAGATCATCATGAAGCCTTGGCTCACAACTAGATCAGTGTCCCTTTTGCCTCATGCTTATTGATCGAAACAATCCGCAAGCCAGCCTGGATTCCAGATATGAAGAAATGGACTCTACCTCTTGATGAGGGGAGCTACACAGTTACAGTGCAAAGCGGGCACATGCAGGATAGTGTGTTTGAGTATGATATTTCTGCCATGGCATGTTAAATAGTCTTCTCCCTCCTAGTTTTGGTGTTTAGAAAGTTACCAGATTGACTCAAAGCTGCTACCAAAGGCTTTCTTGGAGACATAATTTGACTTACAGGCTAATATCTTTCATTTGTCTTGAAGACATTTTATCCTTTCATTTTATTCAGAATATTTATGGAATTGGGGGCTGTCAGGGAATGCTGTCCGTGAGGGTGTTAGATGAAGCCAAGCTTTCCTTAAAATGGCTTATACCATTTTTGCCTTTCATTATGCCATTTCAGTGGATATATTTAACTTGTGTTCTGTATTTTAGTGGATGGATTTCCTGCTCCCACCCCACCCTCAAGTTAATGTTGCATCCCTGTCTGTACAGAATGCAATACTATTGTTTAAATACCTAGCACATAGTAAGTGTTAAAAAAAAAACACTTTAGAAACAAACACTATGGTCCTCTGATTGTTTATATAATGGTAGATGACAAGATATTAAGTTTGTAGCTACCATTAATATTTTGTGGATAATAAAAGACTACAGGGTTGTAATGTTTATATTATTAAGTAGTAGAAAAATATATCAAATTTAATGTATGCAAAAACAGTGTCAAGCAAAAAAAATGTATGCTGTTCTTCTAAAATGATGTGATGAGAGGTAACGATTACAAGCCAGGAAAGGATCACATGCCACATGGTTAATAATCCCTAGTGAATGCCACCTCATCAAGATAGATAGTTGAGAAAATTTAGACAACAGGATCTTCTCCTGAGGGAATGCGTAACTTCCACCCAAGTGTGTTCTGAATTGCATAGCTAAGAAAAGACATCTTAGAAAATGAGGCAAAGTTTAAAGAAGATACAAAAACTAATAGGTGAGGGAAGAGGATCTTACCTGACAGTAGAGTAGGAATATTACAGCTTTTCAATGTAGAATGATTAATTCTAAGTTGATATTTATGGAGTCTAGGAAATCATGACATTTACAGCTAAAATTTTACCACATTCTGAAATACTTGAACTTTGGGGTCACCTTTAAGAATTATTTTTCTCATAGTATACTGCCCTGGTTGTTCTCATTCTGTTAAATTTTCTAAAGTTCTAAAGACTAAATCAGTTGAATAATGGTTAACTACGTGTTAGGCGCTCCGTATTTCAAAGTATTCGGTGATCATACTCTTGAAACCCACAACCCAAGTGAAATGTTTATGCCCTCTACTAACCCCTAAAAATCATTTATTATTACTCTCTTTGTATGGCTGAACTTTTATAAACTCTCTATAAACTCAATCCTTTCACCTTATTGGGAGAAGAAAATAAGGTCCAGAGAAGTTGAATGACTTCCTCCCATCACACAAGTGGTTTTGAGAGTAAGGTCTCAGACCCATACATCCAATACTTGCTTTTTACCTTTAACTCTGGTCCAGCCTTTCCCCGTCCCCCCTTACCCTGTTAACTTTTGCCAATGGATTGTGTCAAGGATACTTATGGGTAATCTTATGATTCTTAAACCTCTATATCAAGACTGCTCTGACTTCTTTATTTTTGTTACTGGTGCATTATTTTCCAAGTAACCAGGTAGGAAGCCTCTTTCTATTATTTCTAATGTACCCTTTCCATCAGAAACATTACTCATACATGAAGTCAACAAATATTTATTCATAAAATATCATGTTGCAAAACTATGTTAAGTTCTTGGTATAAAAAAACTCTTGGAATTTATAGACTGAATAGAACTATATGCCTTTTTACTAAATTTCTATATCAATTTCTTCTTCTCCATCATTCACTGCTACAAGTCTAGAGTATTATATCACCTGCCATATTAGTCTCTCCACTATTTATCTATTTTCCAAATAAATAGTCTTGCAATAATGTAAGTTATATTACTTTCTTATTCAAAGTCTTCATTGATCTTCCATACATTCAAATCCAACCCAACCCTTGTTTATATTACTTCCCTTATGGTTTAACTGCTTTTTTTTAATTCAAATAAAGTTTATCTGGTTTTCCCCAGTTTATTAATTAAAATATTTATTGAGCATTTTCCATGTGTAAAATTCAGTGTTAATTATACTGAGGAATACAAATATGAGAGATGGTTTTTGAAATCCAAATGCTAACACTCTATTAGAAAATAGGGAATCTTATGTAGAAATTATGAATATCATTAAAACCAAAGGGAGAACATTCACAAAATTCAAAAGAGAGAGAGCCTGCCTTTGGGGAGTTCCTGAAGGAATGATTTCATGGTCATTTAAAACTTAACCCTTCAATTGCTTTCCCTGATACTTTTGGTTTATTTTCCATCCTGACTTTAATCTTAAATAATTCTGTTCTTGAAAATGCAATGTTTCTGGTTAATGTAATATGTGTATACTACTTTTAATGAATGTTTAGTGAAACTAGAAAATTGAAAACATTTGTGATTATGTTGCTTAATGATCTGATATAAAGGTCCACATAATATACTCTATCTTAAATTTTATATATATATGTCTGTTGGCAGTCACCCAGCAATGTTCCTCTGCTTGATAACTTTGGTCCTTAAAGGAACTTCATGTGGAACATGGGCTGGACCCCAGATAACCATGATTTCTGTGGCTCTTCTCAGGCACACGACCCTGCCAAAGGCTGAGGGCCAGCTTTGCCTGCAGAGCTGATTTCTTCTTATGCTTGCCCCATCCTGACTCAGGACTAGGCCACACCACAGCAGTGTTTACATTGTGGCAAGGGCAGTGGAAACTCTTATCTATGTCACCCTCTAGGAGTCCTGCAGTTAGGTCAAATTTTGTTTTTTTTTTTCCTCTACGCCCTATTATCTGCTTTAAATTCTTACCATGGAATATATTATTTTTATAATTGAAAGAATATCAGCATCTCTTTAGAAAGATCCACATGCTTCACAATACTAAGCTTAGGACTGTATTTTCTGTTAACACTTGGAGTAATTCTTTCTACTGAGTCACACTGTAACTAATTACCTTCAGAACCATTCTAAAATAATTATCTCCTGTTCTAGTCATCTGGCTAAAAATCTCGTTGCTCTCAAGCGTATGGCTCTTCCTTAGTAAGCCACTCGTAAACTCTTTTGCATTTTATTTTTCAAATATTACAACAATGAACATGTAAGTAATTGTTGATAATGACTAGTTTCTTTACTTTATTATTAAATTCTAAAGTTACCAAATTTTGAATAGGGAGGTTATTATTAATACTGATTGCTGTTTTTAAGTAGGATTTTTAACTCAAAACATTAGTTATGAATAGATAAAAACAATGTAAGAAATTTGAGAAAACGTATCTCAGTTTTTATCAAACTCTGTTACTCAGTAAACTAAAAAAAATAATGCATGTATTTGCTGTTTCTATTCTTTAATACTATCAACATTATCTTATAATTTCTGTTTGAAGAAATCTTATCTGTGACTCAAGATCTCACTCAGAAGCCAATTCTCTTTTGAAGAGTCTGTTGATAAATTTATAACAATCAGTTGAGGTTAACATACAACCCCAAAAATCTCTGGCTTGTAACTACAAAGGCTCATTTTTCATATTTTATGTCCACTGTTGGTCAGCTACAACTCTGTTCTGTGTCATCTAGATGACATAGCAGCCTATATCTGAGATGATGCTAGTCTTTTTATTTATTTCTTTAAATTTTTTTAATGTTTATTCATTTTTGAGAGAGACACAAGAGTGAGCAGGGGAGGGTCAGAGAGAGAGACGGAGACACAGAATCCAAAGCAAGCTCCAGGCTCTGAGCTCTCAGCACAGAGCCTGACACGGGGCTCAAACCCACGAAATGTGAGATCATGACCTGAGCCGAAGGTGGCCACTTAACTGACTGAGCCACCCAGCCGCCCTGATGCTAGTCTTATTAAAAGAGTTATAAGAGAAACATGGCAAATTCAAACTAGCTCTTAAACTTTAACTGGAAAGCTATTCATGTACTGTTATTCCCAAGTCATTGACCAATGCAGTTAATATGACCCACTCTGAAGTCAAATCGATGGAGATATACCATAAGTCACATGGCAAATTAGGATGCCAACAGGATTGGGAAGTATAGTCTACCCTCAGGTAGAGATAGAAAATATTTTGAAAAATAATACAATCCATAGCATTGATCATTGTAACAGAGGTAGGAGATGAAAACAATACAAAGTTTTAAAATTTTCCTTCAATGTTCTTATTAACTGTGTTGTTTCCTAGACTATATCTTAATGGATTTGTGTCACTTTCCATACCATTCATTTCTATTCTTTACTTCTTCTTTACGATTCCATTTTTCAAAATTCTATTCATTTCAATCACAATTCTATACTTCCTTGATGGTTTTCTTGATATATTCAACTCCTATTTAACTCATTTCTTATTTAAACTAATTTACAGTTAACCTTTGAACAATGGGGGTATTAAGAGCTTCAGCCTCCCCCTAAACCATGCACAGTAGAAAATCCATGTATAACTTTTGACTCCCTCAAAACTTAATAGCCTGCTAGTGAATGAAAGTCTTTCCAATAACATAAACAGTCAATTAACACATATTTTGTATGTTATTTATATTATGTCCTGTATTGTTACAATAAAGTAAGCTAGAGAAAAGCAAATGTTATTAAAAAATTTTAAGAGAAAGAAAATACATTTACAGTACTATTCTATATTTGTCAGAAAAAAAATCTGCATGTAAGTGGGCATGCACGGTTCAAACCTGTGCTGTTCAAGGATCAACTGTATATTGATTTTTTTAAGCACTAACTTTATTCAGGTCTCCACAGTAGTTTTCACATATGGTGTTTGTGTCTTTTCTCCCAAGTCAAACATATGATAATGTACTTGACAAGTCTGGAGCCTTGATCCATTTTTCTTCTTTGTGTAGGAGAAACTGAGTGTTTAGGCTTTAATACCCAGTGCTACCACCAAAGGTAATTCCGCAAAGGTCTTTTCAGTTCAGCAGAAAGTATGAACAAACCTATTATTTGTAAAAGTATGGATAGCTTTTGGTTTTGTATTCACTTGTCCCAGTATGTGTTTGGTGTATACAGAAATCTGTATCAGCCCCCTGTTTTTCTCAAATGTTTACTGAATGTGTCAATAGATAATCTTGGAATTAAGAAAAGGCATAAGGGCATCGGGGTGCCTTCGTAGCTCAGTTGGTTGTGTCGGACTCTTGATTTTGGCTCAGGTCATGTTCTCACAAGTTTGGGTTCCCGAGATTAGGCCCCCCACTGTTGGACTTTGCTCTGACAGTGGGGAAATTGTTTGGGATTCTCTCTCTCCCTCTCTCTGCCCACTCCCACCCCCTGCCCCACTCACACATGCACACGTGTACTCTATCTCTCTCAAAATAATTGAATGGCCTTTAAATTAAAAAGAAGAGGCATATGGACCTCTGGTTAAAGATCTAATGTATCAATAACATAATATATATTGTATAAATTCACATGCAGATACTTGCTCCCATCTCTTTTTTGAAAAGAACAGCATTTACATATCATAGGGCAAAACGTAAAAAAAAAAAAATGCACCAACGGAATTGCTACAGAAACCACTGGAAGGTAGAGTTACATAAGGGAAATGATGATCATCAGAGTAAAACACTTCATAAAATCAAGTATGGAGGAGCCAGTAAAACATCTATTTGACCAGGGAATTAGAAATTGAAAATAATGGGGCGCCTGGGTGGCTCAGTCGGTTAAGCCTCCGACTTCAGCTCAGGTCATGATCTCATGGTTCATGGGTTCGAGCCCCGTGTCGGGCTCTGTGCTGACAGCTAGCTCAGAGCCTGGAGCCTGTCTTCAGAGTCTGTGTCTCCCTCTCTCTCTGCCCCTCCTCTGCCCATACTATCTCTCTCTCTCTCTTTCAAAAATAAATAAAACAGTAAAAAATTTAAAAAAAATTGAAAATACAGAGAAAGGGGCCCATTGTCTAAATATTTAATGAGGGGAATATGTGAACACCCCATTCACAGAAGTAAGATTGAAGCTATTTCGAAAAATGCAAATGATTCCCATGGCCATTGAATCACCCTCATATCACACAGTTTGTTATTCTTATAATTGAATCCTGAGAAAGTGATAAGAGTTATAGTTCTTAGAACAACAGAATAGATGAAAGAGAAGGTTTGGAAACATTATCTACTGTCTTACCATTTTCATGAATAGTTCCTATCAAAAAGGCTAACATTGCAGTGATACAGTAATGATCTTAATAAAGCCAAATCAGTATAAATGAAGTAACCATTTATTGTTATACAGTGTGATCAACTAACTTTTAATATTATATTGAGTTTTGTGCTACAGGACAATCAAAATCCTGGTCATATTAAAAATATATGTTTGTGATCAGGAAATAAACTTGACATTTTGGACTTACTGTGAAAGGAGAAAATGGGGACTAGATGGATGAGAGATAAAGCATGTAGAAAATCAATCAAAAGGAAAGTTCCTTGACATCTGTCAGAAAAGAAATTTCCATGAAGTTAAAGGCTTAAAGCAAGGTAGTAAAGGACATAGGCTCCATTTACAACTTTAACTTCAAAAATAAATGATGAATTGTTTAAAGTCCTCTTAGTAAAGTACTATACTAGACTTTCTGCAGCCCTTCAGTACTAGACCTTCCTTTAGGAAACTGAATTTGCCCCAGTATCAGTTCCCATTGCTTGTTTGGGGCTGATACAAATCATTTCTATACCTGGACTAGCCAATCAGAATTCTTTGTACCCTAAACAGAGGGATGAGATCTGAGATAGATGCATAATTAAGCCAGCCTAATGAAAACCATGCTATTGAATTTTCTTGAAACAATTAGAAATCTGGAATTATCTTTTCCATAGAAATGCTGACAGTTTGGAGACGTAGTGATCATCATCACTACTGCGTCGCAGAAGAATGTTGAGAATGGAGCCATGGAGTAGAAAGAAAGCTAATAGACAAAAAGAGAAATGATGACAACTCTGTTAGCCATGTGCTAATATAACCATTTTATAGAAGTAGAAATTAAAGCTCATATATTTAATTTTCCAAGTCATTCAACCATTAGAATTAAGTGGGTAGGTCAGGACACAAACTTAGAACTGCATGATTCTAGATCCTTTACACTTTTCACAACATAAGCCTGAATTTTATTCATGCTCTCTTATTCGATTTACTCAGAAACTCTTGACTTTTACAGGGTATGGGGTATGTCATAACCCATATAAAAGTGAGAAACATGTAGGACAAAGTTAAAATATTTGTCCAAAATCACAAAAGAAGGAGACATCATTGAAACATATATTTATATATTCTTATTACTAAAAAGAACATTCATTTCTTCTGCAGCATAGAACTTTGATTAATTCATTTTTTAAATATTACTAAATACCTAAAAATAATAAATTCTGTGATGGCATCAAAGTCAAATGATATTTGGCTCTTTTCTGTAAGTATTGTATAGTTTAGAAGATACTTTGTAAAACTAATAGGAAATAGCTGATATATTATGAATCAAGCCAATCAATATCATTAAATGGGTTAGGAATTTTGAGGAAAATATTTAACATGATAGAATGATTTACTTTATATCCAACGTTATGCATTCATAACTCCTCAAACACTGACCTGAAGTACAGCTTAAATTGAGCATCTGTGAGATGTTGGGGAGGGAATGAGAACTGTGCCTTTAAAGAAAAAGTGAATTGATAAATATTTTGAAGGAAAGATGGAGTTACTGATTCATTTCTTAAGAATGCTAAGCAGCATATTTATGTTCAATTTCACTCAGTGGATTTTAACTCTATCAAATTATTGGGTCCAATTTTCACAAAATATGAGGACACTTACATTCTAAAGACTCAGATAGTTCCTGACTAGCTTTTTAAGCTCCACGAGATCAGAAGCCCTGTCTTTTTCCGCCCACCATCATTGTATGCATTAGTCTTAGATTTGGATGCATAAATAAGATAGAATTTGATTTATCTCTCACATAAGAAAAGTCTAGAGGTTAGAAGTAAGCCATTAGTCCAGGGCTTCTCAGGCATGAAGTAAAGGTACTGAGACAAAAGGAGCCTCTTTGCATCTGAAACCTTTATACCCTCTTCCTGGAAGAAGTCCCATGTCTTCCCACTTAGATATCAATGGCCAGCACTTAGAGAAATGACTACATAACCAGTTTCAAGGAAGGTTAGAAAATGTCTAGTGAGTCGCCCCCCAAAAATAGTTTCTATTTCTACAGAGAAGAAAAGCAAATAGCCTTTAATCATTGCTAAAATTATCATCTCTAAAGTACCTATCTTCTCTAAAAGTCCTAATTTTAACTGTTTTCCTAAAATTCTTTCACTCCTTCAGATCTTTGCACTTGAATCCTTTTTTTGGGATCCAGTTGCTCCTTTGCCTCTTTGCTCCACGTGGGCACACCCTTCCACAGCAATAAAATGGGAATGGGACAAATTAGCTTTCAACATGTTAGCTTTTATTACAAAGCCAGTCTTGGATGAAACACAAAAAAGGATTTATAAAAATCACTGATGTTGAGCCACAGTGCTCCATGACAGTAACTAAAAGAATAGGCATCGTTTTTTATTATTTAAATCGTATTGTCATTCATGACTAAGGCAGCTGGTTCCTTGTAAAGAAAGGTTATGAAAAGTCCTCAAAACCGTCTTTAATAATGCATTCAGACATTCTCTTCTGTTTTTGACCTTGATTTTTCATTCCTGCGAAGGTCTAAAGGATGCATTAGCTATGTGCACAAACGCTTTTCTTTTCCCTTTTTATGCTTAATGGTTTTTCTTCATGAGAGGTGCTGACGGGGTTGCTATTAAAGCACATATGTCTTAAATCAAAAAGATCCTCATTTACCTTCCTAAATTACTTGTTTTATTAATTTAATTCATACTTGAAGTAATATTAAGAGCAACTATGAGTTCTATGCTGGGCTAAGTCCTGGGAGAACATACACACACACACACACACACACACACACACACTATATTCCAGTTATGTACAGAGCATGCTTTATGAATAGGAGAGATATATAAAATAAGTAAATCTACTACTAGATATATTTTTACAAATTTTAATAATTTTACAAAGCAAGAGTTCCATAAAAGAGAACAGTATATGGGAGACATAGGATTTCAGAAGCAGTCTATCATTGAGGAGATGATCCCATTTGAGTCATGGTCTGGAGAATGGATAGGAAGAGCTATATAGGTGAAGAATAAAAGGGGAACATTTTTGTCAGGGAACATGAGTAGGATAGATACATGCATCTATGTGAGGGAAATGGAGTAGTGAAGTATATCCATTTATTCCACTGAAATCTATAGAGCACCTGTTTTATGGACACGGCATAGCAAGATAGTGAGATGTTGATTGTGGCTGGCCTCAAAATGTTTACTGTTGAATGGAAAGAAATCCTTAAATGAGTGCAATGTAGCAGTATACACAACTACTAGAAATAGTTACGACTTACAGTAGGCAGAAAGAATCATTGTCTAATTCTCCTAAAGATGGGAAGAGGCGTGTTATTGGTAAAGGGGCTGACTTTTGAGCTGTGAGGGTATGAATTTTCTAACTCATGATCATTCTGTTTCTGTATCTTACTATCTTCTGGAGGATTTACTGATCTTTATCCAACACCTATGATATGGACAGCTTTGTGTTACTAGAGGAGAAGAAACAGAAGCGTCAGAATCAGTCATTTTTGAATCAGGAATGCTGGCCTTAAAAGTTTTCTAACACACTAAGTTAAGAACTTTTATCTTAAATATTCATTTATATTTCCACAGATCCTTTTCATACAAACAAAATCTCAGGTAAAAGCCTAATATGTAAACTAGAGGAAGTCCAGTAACTAATTCTAACTGAAATCTCAGGGTTAGGAAGATGACAACCTGATTTATAACCCCTGCTCTCACTCCATGAGAAACCAGATGCATGGCCCCTGTTCCCTGGTAATGTAGATTTTTGGAATATAGGAAACTATATCCTTGTTATCTTTACATTTGTTTTTTAATATCCACTTTTTACTAATTGATATTTTAATTATCTATTTACAAATACATCTTTTGCCTACTTTAAAAGTTTCCACATGGAAAACTAATGTTTAACTATTGAAATTTGTTTTGACTCACCTAAGCAGAATAATTGTAGAGGAAGAAAAATAATTCCTTCAGACTTGACTAAAAGCAAAAAGCGTCAGAAGCCCATGAAAATAAAGCTACTTCAAAAATATAGTTTGATGAGAAGTGTGTAAACAAGAGAAGTGTATAAACAAGCTCTCTACACCTGGGCTAGAGCAACATAATATATCTATACAGTCACAAGTTATTACCAATTATGTGATTATCAACTAAATAGTAAAAGAAACTCCAGTCAAACCAGGATATTTTTTAGGGTAAAAACTTTTTTTTAATGTACAGTTTCCTCCATTTGAATTTCATTTAAAAAATTATTTTGGGTTCAAGCTCAATTTTTCTTTTCTTTTTTTTTAAGTTTCTTTATTTTGAGGGAGGGAGGGGCAGAGAGAGAGAGGGAGAGAGAGAATCCCAAGCATTCTCCATGCTGTCAGCACAGAGCCCAATGTGGGGCTCCATATCACAAACTGTGAGATCCTGACCTGAGCCAAAACCAAGAGTCTGATGCTTAACTGACTCAACCACTGAGGCTCCCCAGGACCTCACTGTTTCTTAAGGAGAGATAAAAAACAAAGTTGAAGAGATTTACTTCTAACATTTCCAAAAATCAAAGAAGAAAATCAAATAGAGAAATTATAGCTATGTCTGGGTAATGCAAAACTCATCCATCATATAGTTAAATTCCATTTAAAGGAAAAACCTATTGGAGCAATTAATAAAATAAATGTAGTAATTTGGCACAATACTTGGACAGATAAAATATTATTGATACTTTTTTAAATTTTAATTTCCTGTGTCGGCCTTGATGAGAAAGAATGGTTAATTTTTGATAACCTTTATAAAGCCTACGTACAAAGGAAAAATAATATCAGACAATGTGTGATTCATTCCTGCCTATGAAAAGCCTATGTGGTTCATCATATTCATTGAAAGTCCATTCATAGAAGGGGCCACAGGAGGAAAAGCCCAGCAGTAGTTGCTAGTCACCACATTTTAAGAGGCAAAAAAACATATCAAAAACTCAAAACCTTTTTTCTTTAAAGCCTTAGAAAACAATCTCCCCCTGAACACCTTACAAGTTTAAAATCAAAGTACTAACCACAGTACTGAAATATTATCAATGTGCCATCCTCAAAAGGATACTTTTTCAGTGTTTCAAAGAAAGGAACATTGTAAAGGCCTGAAATGCTATTTTTAATATCTAACAATCCTTGACTGGTATGAAACAGGATGAGTCAATCCAAAAAATGAGGATCTGGATTGAGTAAATAATCATATTTATCCATTAGAATTCAGTTACAAATGACTGAACATCAAATTCAAAATGGCTTTAGCAAAAAGAGAATTTATTAGGTCATTTTACTGGCAAGGCACTTGTATGAACTCATAAACGGTCTGGCTTTGGGCAAGAAGACAGGAGCTCAGTGAGATCATCAGGACCAGTTGCTCTGTCTCCATCTCTGTTTCCTTTTTCTGAACAGGCCCTACTTTTAAGTCTCATATCATTGTCACGTGGAGGTCCTGCTCCTTTCATTAAACATGAAATCTAATCCAGTAGGAATATGTGCTTGCATATCCCGCATTAGGCACGTGCCCATCACAGAATCCATGGCTGCAGCCAAGACTGACCTGGGTCTGTGTCCCATGACCACCACTCTAGCCTCATCAGGCTCTACCAACAGCTACAGGGTAAATAAAGCTGAGGGTAAAACCTCACCTGGAATTATGATCTGGAACTTAGTAGGGAAGAATACGCAAAAGAAAATAGAGACTGTTGCTGGAAGAATGGAAGCAAACTAATAATAGTAATAATTGTTCACTACAACTTTTCAATCAATTTTCTGGGAATATTTGTGCTTTGGATTGAATGTGTTCCTCTAAAATTCATATGTTGCAACTCTAATCACCAATGTGAGGTTATTTGGAGGTGGGGCCTTGGGAGGTAATTAGGGTTAGATTATGTCATGAGGGTGGGGTCCTCATGGGATTAATGACCATAAATAGATGAGACAGACCTCATTCTTTCCATCATGTGAGAAAACCAGTAAGAGGGGTTTACTTGAATCAAACAATGGCACCCTGATTTTAGACTTCCTAGATTCCAGAGCTGTGAGAAATAAATGTGTGTAGTAAGCCACCAAGTCTGTAGTATTTTATGTTATAGCAGCTGGAAATGACTAACATAAATTGCAAACTTAATGCTATAATATGTAATTTTAATTGATAGAATGTTCACAACACACTGTACTTGATGAATTTTTAATCATTATTTTTATTTTATTATTATTCCATTATTGTTCCAAGTTTCAAAAATAAGATACTAAGTAGATTCACAATATACATTTTCAAAACACTGATTCTTAATGAGTGCACAAAAACATAATATTGAAATGGACTGATTCATAAACTTAAATATCTCACATGTTCTTGAACTTTTAAAATTATCTTTATTTTTTAAGTTATCTTTAAATAATCAGAAAAGAAAAAATCTTGCCTTCCTCTATTCATGAACAAACTAATCTGCTTTCTTATTTAATTTAAACCTGTTTATACTGTGCTGCTGCTGTCCTTTCTAAGTGTGCTAAATTTAAATTATTACAACAGATTAAGGATTATTCTTAAAACTCTTAGAAATATTTTAAGGAAGAAAGAAAGATGAGATAGAATGTAGGAGAAGAAGAAACAAAGGATAAAAGGTAGGAAAAGGAAGAAGGAAAGAAGGATTTAAAAAAAGGAAGAAAATACATTTCATTCTTAGCATAATCAGCAAAGCATTGGTTATTTGCAATGGGGATACCTTAATCAGGCATTATACACCAAATTAATGTATTTTTGGTGTCTTAGTTTCTTTAAAATTATTCTGTTAACTAAGATTTCTTTGTTTTAAAAATAAGCACTACTGAGAAACAAAAATAACAAGAAGCAGACAAGCCCTTTTCCTTGCTGGCTTTCAGTCATGTTTTCCCTTAAATACAGAAACACAGCAGAGTTTATCATCAGAGACGAAAGCACACAATTTCCCAAACCATCCTGAGTGTGAGCTACAGGGCATGACCACGGGATGGTGTTATCTGGTCGTGTTTTATGTTTTATATCTCATTCACTGCTTAGTTAAATAATTTCCTTTTTGTCCTCCGTAGGAATGAGAAAAAGTTTGTTTAAATGTGAAATTGTTTCAGTGTA
Organism: Cryptoprocta ferox; assembly: GCA_028646485.1. Lineage (NCBI taxonomy): Eukaryota > Metazoa > Chordata > Mammalia > Carnivora > Eupleridae > Cryptoprocta > Cryptoprocta ferox. The sequence goes on from CM053572.1 coordinate 74,399,165, forward strand.
TTTTAACTTAACAGTAACTTAACAGTGAAAAGATTCAGCCCATGTTATAGCACACAAACATATTTTGGAAAGTTTAAATAAAAAGCAGTAAAAATGTGCAACAAAAGTACAGATGTGTTTAAGCAAAACTGGCTCAAAGATGTACTTGGATCACATTTAATTGTCTTTACTTCAGGATACATTCTAGTGTCTCATCAGGTTATCTGCCTTATTTTTTAATCAATAATGGTCTTTTAATGTGTAAAGACATGAAGACAGAAGTAGAAATATCTTTTATAATTATTTCTCTACCACATTGTATGTTGCTTATTTCAAATTGAAATCTGAAGTTTTCACAAGATTTAGCCTCATGTTGAGTAACTTTGCATTGCGTTGAAATGATTTCCAAAGGTGACTAAAATAGGTCAATGAGAAGTTAAAATAAAGTAACATATTGGTACTTTCTATACATTTAACTTACTACACATTTTATCAGTTATATAAAAATATAAAAATACAGAGGACTTCATATTTTATGTATAAAAAATCTTTGTTTTATAACCCTGTATAATAACATAGGAATTATTTTTTATCCACACTAGTTAAATTAGGGTGGAATTTAGAACCCACTAAAATGTTTGGAAGGGACTAGAATACCTTTGTAAAATGTCTCCTCTCCCTCTTTGCAAGGGTTGGAAGATACCAGTGTGCTCTGAGTGCCCTTGGCCGCTGGACAATGAGGATAAAGGAGCATGTCTGATGCTTGTGGCTTGTGCACCCACAGCCAAAGTCCCCAAAGCATGAAACATCTGCTCTGCCAGCACCTCCCTGACTTGAATCCCGCCCCCCTCATTTTCACAACCATAAATGAGGTTATTCAAGTGGGGTAGTATTGATGGGTAGTTATAGGTAATCTATTATACGTGTCTCTTGAGCCACATGGATTCTCCTGTTAGTCACTACTTTTCACCTTACCAGGACAAACTTGCTTAAAAGTCAACCCATCATCACGCTGGAAGTCCTAGAACAACAAAGTTTTTCTCAAGGGAAAAACCTGGTCAATTTTTATTTCACTTTAACTTCACGCCAACCCGTAGTTTCAGGGAAAATTCTCTATCATATTTCTGTAGGGCTTGTGCTTCTTCCCTCATTTGAAGATTATACTTCTTGCTTCATCCTCTAGAAGGCAGTTTTATAAGCTTAAGCAAAGAGAAAGTCTTTTTTGGAGCTTAAAAAGCAGACATAATTACTACCTTATAAAATGTATGGTTTGTTGTTAAAAAGGAGGGTGTGGGGAAACATGTATCTCTAATGCCTTGAAAATATTCTAAAACCAGGACCAATTGATTAAGGGGCAAACCACTGCAGAAGCCTCTTTAGCTTGTTACTGCTTTCTGCCCTCATTCCTTTTTACTCATAGGACTCTTCAGGATAAAAGCTTCCCCACCCTTGGGATTCCGATTGTTTATCTGTATTTATGGTTTAAAGTATGTTTACATTGAACAGTGTGTTCCTTATTCAACTGAACCCTTTCCCCATATGAGTACAACCAAATGAATATTCTGCAGGGACTAATTTTTAAATGTTTTTCCTATTACTTATTATTTCAAACAGAAGAATGAGAAAATGCCCACCCTTGTAAGTGAACTGCCATTCAAAAGATCCTAAGGCCCAAAGCCAATTCTAGGGCTTTTTCTCATTTCCTTTCCAGGGTGACTGCCAATTTCACATTAACCAGAAAATATCTCTCTATTCTTTCTTCAACTTTCTTCAGCCAAGAAGATTGACCTTCTCCAGGATGTGCTAATCAACTTCATGACTTTCTTTTTCTGGGTTTCTCATTGCACCAAGAGGTACTTTGTTTCTCTTTTAATAGACCAATCCATATCTTCCTTTCCACTGGCCAGCAGATCATGTGACCTGCGGTGTAGGAGCTGCATGTCTCCTGTACAGATCAATGTGTAACACCATTCCAGAGAGTCTGGCAATGCTTGTGTTGCATTTCCCTCTGACTGGACTCCTTCTAGACAATATCCAGGCTCTCCCAAGCTTCCAAAAAGCATGCACTGTATGCCACTAATCTTTTGTTGGAACAGTAATCAATGTGTGTAGTTTGATTGTATTTTCTTCTCTCTTTGTGTTCCCCTGGGAAACTATTACTAAAGTTATTGTTTGGCTTACAATTTATGGAGTATTAGAATTAAAGAAGCAGCATATTTTCTTGTATGACTTATTTGGGAAGGACTTAACGTAAACAAAAATCAACTTTTGTGCTTTAAGGGAAAGGATGGATGTTTAGATTAAGAAAACAAATGCTCTAGCTTTACAAAGGAGGTTTAAGAACATCACAGCTTAGAAAATTAATTTACAGCTTAAAAATGAGTAAGCATGATTTTCTCTAGTGCTTCCTACTCTCACATACATCCCTGAAATGCCATAGTGCAGCTGAGTGCGGTTGGTGGACTTGAGGCGCTCTGTTCGAAAGCACAATTTTCTCTTAATGCTTAAGGATCACTTTGCAATTGCTGTGATTAATTGAAACAATACATTTAAATGTTGCTGAGCTGCCACTAGTTTATTAAAGGAGGCAATTCGTTTCCAGAGCCTCTTTATTGCATGTAATGCTGCTAGGTTCTGGTTCCCAGAAAGAAGGGACAAGGTTGCAGGTACCAAGTCACTTTCCACAGTGTATAATTTCACATGGAAATGTATCACAATAACTGTTTAGTCTTTACTGTCACCACTTTTGTGATTATGAGGACATTACATTTAGAGTAGGGCAATTTAAGTACGCGTTAGCCAGAGCCAGTGATCATCTCTCACCCCTGACCTTCAGGTTAATGAGAAGTTCCTCTGGGTAATTGTCCTCCCTTAAGACAGCCCTGTGCTATGTAATCTTTATCGCCGTAAAATGACATTTAAAGTTTGTTTTACATGAGCAAGTAGGAGAACATTATTTCTGCAGTGAGCAATAATTATCTGCCTCCTAGCTGAAAATACATGCTGTGGATAAATTGTGTTCATCTGGTAGCCTTTGTTTGTAAGACAAGTTAATTAAAAGAGGAATGTTGAAAAATATGTTTGCCCACTGAGTGCTGATGGAGTAATAATATTACTTTACAAGAAAACATTACACACAAAACAACTTTGGTTTTGTTCTGAAGTTACGAAAGAAAATGAGGTAAATGAAATGTTCCCGCAAGCAAAATTCTGATCACAATAAAAAAGAACAGATGAGGCAAAATATCTATTTATTCTAATCAAGTAATAAAAGTCTAACATTCTGTGTACCCAGGTGGTATTTGTTCCATTTAGCCTGGACAAGAAATATTAAACCTACCAACATAGTCTTATTAAAATATCCAAGTAATTCTCTGTACTTAATATTGGTTGGCTGGACTCAGGATCAGTGTCTTTACTGAAAATGTATTAACTATTTAATGTATGCATATACTATAGTTACCTCCTATATGCCTTGCAAAAAGCATGCTTGTAGCTATGTATTAAAAGCTGATTTGTTATTTTTTTTTTTGAAGGGACCAGTAGTAACTCAAATTGGACTTTATTTAGCATTTGCTGGGAATAATTTACTAATTTTTTACTGGAGACATTTGCCCTTTTAAAAAGCATCCTAAGATTAAGCTTGTATATCCACTCATTGAGATTAGGGTTCAGTGTCCATATTTTGTGGAAAATAAAATTTAAACTAATTTTTTCCATCAACAATGTTGAGCAGCCCATCACATTTGCTTATTTTAACAGTAACTCATCTAACAGCAGATTTGTCAACAAAATTCAGTGATCATATCCCTATATCACAAAACCACGATAAATCTTTCTAAGATTACATCTGTCTCTACTAAAGCAACACTTTTACCTGGGGACCATCCCACTAAATTGGGGCTTCTCTCTAATGCTCTTTCCACTGGTACAGCAACGGGGATGATATTGCGTTAAAACTCCTGACTCTTCCTAGCAGAGGCAAAGGTGACATACACTTAGGGTTGGTTAATGACTCCCATTTGGTTAGTACAAAAGCCTGTTTATATAATCAGTATTTTAAAATATGTTTACTTGAGAGCTTTAGAGGTGCCTATTTTGATCTTTAGCATTAGGAAATGGAGGTAAAAGGGAAGTGGCCCATTAACAAAGCTTTCCCCATGCTAATCATGTTTATGCTCACTGACTTTGAATTATTAAAAAAAAAGAAAAACCTGTGGAGAGTCTTCATTTCTGACTCAGGCTACTCAAGAATCTGATGAAAGATATATAAAGTTTCTCCAAAAAAAAATGACACATCGCACAATTTTGAATGCAGTTTCAGGAGATTAATGGACAACCTGAAGTTCATGGATTCATGAATTCGAGGTTAAGAACATCTGAAAGCAGGTCTTCCCAAATTATAACATCATTTCCATTTTGAATTTATTACCATCCCTTTTCAAAATATCTTTCTTTATTTAAAGTTATACTTTAAAACCACAGGTGATCATCAGGCATTTCATACTATTTTTACTCACCGAGGCAAATGTTGGAATTCTGCCAAGGGGATTATCTGTTTTAAGAATGAATCTTTCCCAAGGTCAGCTTTAGGCTGAAATATGAAATAAGATATATGAAGTTGTGAAATACCACACCTTCCCCGTCTTTCCCCCTCATTTCTTCTCTATCACTTTCTCAGGAATCTACTTCCGCTTATGGCTCTTGTGCCTTCTGTTTTTCGATCAATCCATGCTCAGGAAGTAAATTCATGAATGCTGGAACTTTATTCCTGCATGAACCTTTCTCCTAGCTTTTAGGTGAAGAAACTTTGAAATGACTTTCTTGTGATGTCCTCAAAGTCTCTGGGCTAGGCAAGCAGAATCAGGACAAGAATCCAATATTGCTAAACTCACTGATGAGACATAATTTTTCATTTTTATTTTTAATCTATGCAATTGATTTAATTGTGGAATAGCACTATAATAATGGCATAATGGTCAGGTAACCAGGTTAATATAGATTTCATATGTGGAAAAGATGGCAACTGACATTTATGTTGTTCCAATTATTTTCTGGGTTCCATTCATAGATTCACCTGCCCAATTATATTTTGTGTAAATATATGTGCATCTAATTCCATTACTCAAAGGTGGCCTCATTTTCATCCTGAACTCATAAACGTATGTCATATTACTCTATGTAACCTCTTCGCAAGATGTATCACCTTCACTTGGGAATGGCAAAACAAAGGTGTCTCTCTAATAAAAAATAAACAAACTCATAAATAAACATGTGAATAAATGAATATATACTTTTATACACACATATATATAAACATTCACACGTGCATACATAACATAAACAGAAGGTGTAGAATTTTAGAGAGAGGAGAAGGGCAACTTTACCTCAATATCAAAAAGTATCTATTGAAAGAAAAAAATGGAACATAATAAAAAAATAAAATACATGAAGTGGAGTAGAATAGTCCATTGCAATACAAAATCTCTCGTATATGTAAGCCTGGTCATGAGTGTACAAAACTGTGCAATATTTATGGGGTACTTGGGTGGGTCTGTTGGTTAAGTATCCAACTTTGGCTCAGGTCATGGTCTCACAGTTCGAGAGTTCAAGTCCTGCAATAGGCTCCGTGCTGACAGTGCAGAGCCTGCTTGGGATTCTCTTTCTCTCCCTCTCTGCCCCTTCCCCATCTGCATGTGTACACTCTCTCTCTCTCTCTCTCTCTCTTTCTCTCTGTCTCTCACTCTCAAAATAATAAATAAATTTTTAAAAATATACAATATTTTTAAAATAAATGGTAAAAAGGCATTTTTAAAAAAGTATCTTAAAAAGATAACATTTAGATAAACCAGTCACTGTTTTCGTTATTTATTCCTGTATATAACACTACCCCAAAACTCAGTGGTTTAAAATAACCATTTTGTTTTAGACATGATTTTGTGGGTCAGAAATTAAGGAAGGGCTCAGCTGGGAAGTTTGTCTCTGATCCAGGTAGTGGCAGCTGGGACAGCTGGGACTGGAGGATGCAATTCCAAAATGACTTCACATTGTTAGGTTTTTATACCTTCATTTATTTATTGATCCTTATAGGCAACCATGAGGTTTCCAGATCAGAGAGTAGACTGATTATTTACTCACATGATGATCCTGGCTCTCACTCACCATATCCCAGTCCCCTACCAGGTGACACAGTGAGGGTGAGATGGAATCTGTGTGTAAAGAGGATTGTACTAAAGGAGAGGAAACTGAAATTATGAATTATTGGTGCTTATTATGAACAGCTGGCATATCTACCCCTCTTCCCTTTTGTAGACAGAGACAGTGAGAGAGAGAGAGAAACAAAATTCTCTCTTGGGAGAGGAGGAGAAGGTCTTAGGTCTGTTTCTCAGTCCATTACCATTTGTAATGTAAAGAAATAATCCTGGGGGAATAAACTCTAAATCTCTCTGAAGGTCTTTTTCTTTAGGGTTGCTGTCCCTCTCTGCCATGCCTAGTAGTTTGCTCATAAAGCCCTGACCAAGCAGAACTATGAAAATACTAACATAATTTTGCAACACACATCTCTGACACTTTAGTTCTCTTTGTCCTGTTATTCTCTTGCATTCTCTCTTTCTCTCTCTCTGTAACATCTTCTATTCCAGAGCTTTTGCACAGTCTTCAGAGAATATGGGTTCTCTGAGAAACCATAATTCTTACAGGGTAGGTGGTTTCCAAGAGGCAGGAAGCAGAAACTGGCACCAGCATCACTTCTGCCTGTTCTATCAATCACAGCACTCACAGGGCCTTTCCAGACTCAATGGGGTGGAGAAATAGTCTTCAGCTCTTTGTAAGGTGGGAGGAAGGCTGACAAGATCACAGTGAAGAGAGTATGAGATATATCATTGTGGCCATCTTTGGAAAACACAATATCATAAAGATATTTTGAAAGAAGAAAATCACTACAATAAAGAAATACTGTAGTTGGATAGATAAAACCTACCTCTCAAATAAATAAGTAATAAATGGCTAAGTAAATGCCTAGTTCTCATCAGGGTATATCTTAGTGAAGATCCTGATTTATTCCCAAGGCTCCTTAGACTCAGACATTGAGCAGATGCTCCAGAGCACAGAAGATTTGACTGGTCCCTGCAGCAGATGATCTGGTTTAGATGGGTTGAGAGTCTAAGCACATATTTGGCTTCCCCATCATCTTAAATCATTCCAGTTAGACTCCTTGGACCTAGGAGCTTGATTTTATTTTGTAGATAGGCTTGGGACTTGGAGATTTTCTTAGACTGCTCTTAAGGCTACCTGTTTTAGTGTACTTCTCAACTACTCTCCATTCTCCAGACTGTTGGCTAGGCTTTGAAGTCTTATAACCATTATGGAATGAGGAAAAAACAAAAACAAACAAACAAACAAAAAAACCTTTAATTGGTTCTCTCTTACTCCAACATCTGCCTTCCAATTCTGGAAGTGAAACACTATTACTCCACCATTTTGAAGATACTTGCTAAGATCTGCAAATGCTGTATTTTTTTTAAAGTTCCTTTATTTATTTGAGAGAGAGAGCGAGAAAGAGAGAGAGAGAGAGAATGTGCAAGGGAGGGGTAGAGAGAGAGGGAGAGAGAGAATCCCAAGCAGTCTCCTCACTGTCAGTGCTGAGTCCCAGGCAGACCAAATCCACGGACCGTGAGATCATGACCTGAGCTGAAATTAAGAATCGGATACTTAATGGACTGAGCCACCCGGGTGCTCCTGAAAATGCTATTTTATTATTTCTCATTTTCAAGTTTTAAAATAATAGCCTACCTTTAAGCTACAAACAGAACGCAAAGGAAAGAAAATGGTGATGGGAAGAGGATCAAAAGAGAGTAGTCTGGTTTTGCCTCTAGAAGCTAAAATATGACACTCAAAACTCCTGGACTTGTTGTCTAGATACGTTGGATTGGATTATCATCAGTACATCCCTGAAAAGCCTCTCATGGAGCTCTACATACCTGGTATGTTCATAGCTCACATTTGAGGAAAGCAGCAACCAACAGTTTTTCTTTTTTATTTTTTCATGTAGTTGCTTTATCTTATGCATAAAAGATATGTTAAGCCAAAGCCATGCTATATTCCAGGCACAGGCTGACATTTATTGAAGGAATGGGCATACGAGTTCTTTACAAGCACTATGTCATTTAATTCTTCCTATGGTTCTATATAATACTATCATCTCTCACTTTTAATGACTGGAAAACTGAAGCACATAGAGATGTCACAACATCTATGTACACTCAGCAAATGAATAGGGGACCTGAGAGCTAAAGCCAGAGAGTACAAACACATTACCTGCCCTCTTTACCCTTTGTGCTGTGTTGGGTAGGAAAAGGTACTACATATATAGACTGAGCATAAAGAGGCAGTATAGCATAGAATTTGAGGGCATAGATTCTGGAGCCAAATGTCTGAAATGTCTGAGTTTATGTTCTGGCTCCCTTTCTGTGACCTTGGTCAAATTAATTAGCCAGTTTCTTCATCAGTTTGATAGAATAATTATAGTACCTGCCTCATACAACTGGTGCTATGATTAAATGAACATATTAATGTAAAATTCTTCGAACTATACATGTTATATAGTAAACTACAATAAATACTATAAAAGTATTGGCTATGTTTTTATTGTTTTCTTTTGAAAGTAGATAAAATCACATTGTCTCTCTCGAGAAATGTGAATAGCAGGTGACCACCTTAATGGCAGGTCACTGAAGTTCAAGTTTTATTCTGAATAATGCTGATATATTCCTTTGATTGGCCATGGGGTTATGAATATATCCTACTCTGTGAACCACTGGGATTCACAGTGACCACATATGTACTCAGATAGTTTCTCTTTTCTGCCTCTGGATATGACTCTTAGAATAAACTCCCTTGTGAACTCTAGTTCTAGGTGTCTTTTCTGTGCAACCTATCAAAGACTGCTTTAATTACCTGATAGTGCGACCATAGTTATTCTAATCTAATATAAACATGTAAGTTAAATATACACACACTTCATGTCCTCTGATATGCCAGCATTTTTTTCATCATACTGCTCACCTGTTACTTTTTCTTTTCTTCCATTCTTTCTAGTGCTTTCTTACTCTCTCTAATGTTTCTTTACTTTTCTGTTGTTTTTATTTGACTCTCACTTCATGAAAGGTGAGTTTTGAAATCTGAAATTTTGGGATTAAAGTGGATTTATGTCTAGTAATCAACTAATTGAAACCCAAAATATGAACACATAAACCATTATACTTTCACCTATTCATTACACACTCTTACTTTGTGTGTCATTAAAAATCAAGCATGATGTCAGCATTAAAAAGTATCTAATTTTGTTTCCTAACAAAATGTAATGCATAGACTTATTTATTTTTCATTGACATTACTCTATTAGTGTGAGTTGTTGCTAAGCTAATTTACAATGGTAGATAAGATCAAGGCTTAGCCTTAGGCTGATTTATCATAGTTCATATATTTGCTAACAGGCTGGCAAGGGAAACCTTTGAACAGATAATGAATTTACAATGTCTACCCATTATATCACACCAGGTGATTAGTTAACCTATTCCTTGTATATTTACATTCTTTTATATTGAGTTTCAACAGCAAATGGATAGAGTTGTATTGTATCAATAGGATAAATTCCAAATGTTCAAATGTTTAGCCATTCTGAAAATAAGGTCAATCATATGCCACAATTTATTATGCTGTCAGTTTACTGCAGTACCTTGCATTCAATTTATATATTAATTACAAATCATAAAAAAAAGCACACACAATTTTAGAGCTGGAAGGGAACCTTAGAAATGATGTTGTCCAACTTCATTTTATAGAGAGCAAAATGAAATGGCAAGAGATGGGAAATAACTTGTCAGTGTAACGGAGCTAGTTTGAAACAAGACTTAGAGTAGGCTTCCATGACGCTTTTCATTTGATAAATCCTTTTCATTAAACACCACATCAAATCATCCTGAAATTACATTTGTTTTGCGTCTATGAATAACTACTAGTAACTGAATGTGTTATTTAGGAGAAGACATTTTTATAAGTGCTTAACAAATTAAAGCATGCTTTATATTCATTGCTATTTAGTATCAAAAAGAAAGATACATACACTAGAATGGTAAAAACACCCATGACTACTCAGACAATAGATGGTAACACTCACATGGGTAAATTTGAAGAAGCACTCATTATTTATTGTGTCATGGAAAGCTTACATTAAGAAGAACTGAATATAGTTTATAGGAATAAATCTAAAAATTATATTGTTTACTCATACCAAAAATAAATTTGGGAAGTTATTATTTTAAAGTCATGATTTAACTGTCCAACATACCATGTTTCAGTCACACTAGGTAAAACTTTGAATTATTATTAATTTTTAATTTTCCCAATATTTATTTACTTTTGAGAGATAGACACAGAGTTTGACTGGAGGGGTGGCAGGCAGAGAAAGAGGGAGACACAGAATCTAAAGTAAGCTCCAGGCTCTGAGCTGTCAGCACAGAGCTGGATCCGGGGCTCAAACTTAGGGATGGCGAGATCATGACCTACGGCGAAGTTGGACGCTTAATCTACTAAGCCACTCAGGCACCTCTTGAATTATTTTTTATCATATTTTATACCTGTCAGAAGTATTACCCAAACGTTATTTTTGCCTCAATTTCTTTGAAAGTATGTGCCCATAGACATTTAATTAAGAAAGATCTTTGTGTCAGATATTCAACTTTTTGACCATCTAAACTCTTCCTAATTTATTAAACTCAAGCTGTGATACTCATGGCATTGCTAACCTGAAGATTTTGCCTTCCAGTAAATCTCCCAAAAAGAGGCCTAGAAATGTGAATTGCAAATTATAGCATTATGTTGTTTCCTTTTATGGAATTATATGAGACTGAGAAATCAAATCCACTCTGGAGATCCAAGTTCTTAAAACACACTTTAATATTTTATGCTTCAATTTAATTTCTGTAAGATGTATCTTGCTGTTTCTAAGAGGAAAAAGACAATAAAAAGTCTCCCTTAAGAGTCTTTAAAGAATTGAAGCAATGAGTAGTTCTGGAAGAGATAATAATTTGAGAAGATAAAGATTAATGAATCAGAAGATTGGTTACTAAATTTTCCTTGGTATACATTTATAGTTTCAAATTTTCTAATTATGTTTTGATCATTAACTATAAATTTTGTGCATTTCAAATGTAAGGTTAGCTTAAAATATAACCATATGATATACATATTTTTAAATTTTTTGTTAACTTTTATTTGTTTTTGAGAAACAGAGAGAGAACATGAGCAGGGGAGGAGCAGAGAGAGCGAGGGAGACACAGAATCTGAAGCAGGCTCCAGGCTCTGAGCTGTCACACCCCAGATGCCCCATATATACATAGGTTTTAAAGGCATGTATGATTTTTTTTTTCTACATGATAGCTGCTTCCCAGACAACGAAAGTTGCAGCCATGTAAAGGAACACATTAAGAATATTTATATGAGAAATACCATGTTCACAGTTTGGTGGACTATTAAAAGATTTCAAATACAAGCAAAACATAGCTGAGATGTAGTATAATTAATTTACACAACCGGATATGGTGTATTTTACAAAACAATGATCCTTTTCACAGAATTACTACTATTTATATCATTCTTTTATGTGAGTCAATTAGGTTCCTGTCAGGAAGGCCACAAGAGGAGTAAATTAAGGAATAGGTAGGTCACTGTAGATGATTGAATAAAGGAACGGAGAGAGAGGGAAGATTCAAGGTCAATATGGATACTTCAAACCTGATTGACGATAGAAGTAGAGGAAAGAGGGAAGTTAGAAAGACAAGATGGAATGGAGCAGAAGTTGTATTTCTTAAAGACGTTTAGCTGAGAAGAAAAGTGAGCCAATCAGTAGGATGCTTTAGACATGTGTGGTACTAGAGCAATTTAATTTTTTCTCAGGCTGACTTTATATCTGGATGTTTTACAGTCTTTCCTGGCCTATTTAATGCTTCAGAAGCATGGAAATGCTGCCTTTTTTTTTTTTTAATGACAGCTATGTTGATTTATAATTCACATAACATACAGTTGACCCATTTAAAGTATATAATTCATGATATGTTAATATGTTTACAGATTTGTGCAACCATGCATACTATCAATTTTAGAACATTTTATCATCCCCAAAAGAAAATCTTCATGTATTAGCAGTTGCTCTCCATTTTCCCGAACACCTCAGTCCCAGGTAACCATTAATCTATTCACTACCTCTGTAGATTTTCCCATCCTGGGTATGTCATATGATGGAATCATTCAACATATGGTCTCTTATGAGTGATTTCTTTCACTTAATGTAATGTTTTCAAGGTCCATCCATGTTGTAGCACATATCAGTACTTCATTGATTTTTTTAATTTTTTTAAATCTTTATTTATTTTTGAGAAGGAGAGAGACAGAGTGAGAGCAGGAGAGGGGCAGAGACAGAGGGAGACACAGACTCTGAAGGAAGCTCCAGGCTTTGGGCTGTCAGCACAGAGCCCGAAGTGGGGCTCGAACTCACGAAATGCGAGTTCATGACCTGAGCTGAAGTCAGACGCTTAACCAACTGAGCCACCCAGGTGCCCCATTACTTCATTGATTTTTATCCCTAAGAATATACCATTTCATGGATATACTACAAATTATTTATCTGTTCATCAGTTGATGTCCCTTTGAGTTTTTTGTTAGCTAACATGAACACTCTACCATAAACATTGGTGAAGAATTTTTTGTGTGTATATATTTTCATCTTTCTTGGATATATCCCTGTCAGTAATTCCTGTGTCATATGGTAGCTCTATGTTTAACATTTGGAAGAACTGCCAGACTTTTTCAAAGTGTATTTTCCCCCCCAGAATAGCCTTGTTATTTATTTCTACCATAGTGTTTGAGAATTCCAAGTTCTGCATATCCTGTTAACACTTATTATTGTCTATCTTTTTAATTATACTCATCCCAGTGGATGAAGTGTTATCTCATGGTAATTTTAATTTACATTTTTCTTATGGCTAATGATATTATATTTGAAGTTTGTGTTGGCATTTTTTATACTTGCTTTGAAGAAATGTCTGTTTAGATACTTGACCCATTTTAAATTGGGGTGTCTTTTTATTAGTGAGCTATTATGTAGTCTTTATATATTATAGATATAAGTTCCTTTTCAGACATATGGTTTGTATGATTTCTCCCATTCTGTGTCTTTTCACTTTCTTATCAATGTCCTTTGAAGCACAAAGCTTTTAAATATTGATGAGGTACAGTTTATCAAATTTTTTTCTTTTGTTGCTTGTGTTTTGGTGTTACAGCTACGAATGATTTGCCAAATCTAAAGTCAGAAAGGTCTATTCCTAAGAATTCATGCTTCTAGGAGTTTTATGGCTTCTGGACTCACATTTAAGACTTTGACCCATTTCTATCCTGTGTCCTAGCACCATTTGTTGGAGCATCAATTATATCCACACTTAATTATTTTCATGCCCTTTTTTGAAAGTTAACTGACCATAAATGTGAGTGCTTATTTCTATTCTGTTGATCTATGTATCTATTCTTATGCTAGTATCAAACAATAAGAAGTCTTAAAATTGGGACAGGTAGTGCTCCAACTTTGTTCTTTTTCAAGATTGTTTAGTTATTTTGGTGCTCTGGATTCCCATGTGAATTTAAGGGTTTGTCAACTTCTGCAAAGAAATCAGTTGGGATTTTGACAGATATTGTATTAAATGTGAAGATCAATTCAGGAGTATTGGCATCTTCACAAAATTAAGTCTTGTAGTCCACGAAGATAGGATATCTTTCCATATATTTATATCTTTAATTTCTTTCAAAACTGTTTTGTAGATTTCATAGTATAATTTTTGCTTGTTTTGGTTAAATTTACTCTTAAGTACTTTATTTTTATGCTATTACAAAGGGAATTATAGATACCATTTTCAGATTGTACACTGCAGGTTCAGAGAAATATAATTGATTTTTATATATTGATCTTGTGTCATGCAACCCTACAGATCTCATTTATTAATTTTAACAGCTTTTTAATAGAGTACTTAAGATTTTCTATATAAGGTCATACCATATGCAGCTAGAGATAGTTTTACTTCTTTTCCAATCTGGATATGTATTATTTCATTTTATACCTAATTGTCCAGGCAAGAATCTCTAATACAATGATGAATAGAAGTAGTGAGAGCAGACATTTGGTCTTGCTCCTGATCTTAGGGTTTAAGATTCATTCTTTCACCATTAAATATAATGTTAGTTGTAGGTTTTAATAAATATCCTATGTCATGTTGTATGTGGTGTTGGATTTAGGTTACTAATAATTTATTAAAGATTTTTGGTTTTGCATTATGAGATAATAATGTTTCATAATTTTCTTTTCTTTTGATGTATGTCTTATTTGGGTATCAGTTGACTACTGGCCTCATTAAACAAGTTGAGAAGAGTTTCTTTCTCTTCTGTATTTTGAAAAGTTTATGAAGAATTGGCATCAATTCCTCTTTAAATGTTGATAGAATTCTCCAGGGAAGCCATATGGGCCTTTTCTTTGTGAGAGTTTTTAACTAAAAATTCCATCTCTACAATTCTTAAACATCTATTCAGATTGTCTTTTTCTTCAGTAGTTTGTGTCTTTTAGGAATTTGTGCATTTTCTGTGAGTTATCTAATTTTTAGTCTTCATTTGTTTATAGTATTTCCTTAAAATTCCTTTTATTTCTGTAAGGCCAATAGAAATGGCCACTCTTATTCTTATTTTAGTAATTTGAGTCTGCTCTCTTTTGCTTTGTTGGCATATCAAAAGATTTATCAATTTTGTTGATTTTCATTTAATGTTATATTGATATGATTTAGTTTACTTCTTATACTTTAATTTTACTTTTTTTCTACATGTTTCATGCCTCTTTTGTTTCTTTTCCCTACTTTTTATTTTCTTTTTTATAAAGTAAATATTTTATACAGTAAAATTTTTATCCCTTTAATGATATTTTCACTACATATTTTGAGTTACTTTCTAGTGATTGCTCTTGGATTTACAGTGTATATCTTCACATGAGAAGTTATTTCAAATATAAAATTAGCTTTTTATTAAACTTATGTCTAAGTTATAACCATAACTTAGTCTAGTGAGACTAACTTATGTCTAGTTAGTCTAGACATAACTTACTAACTTACATAAGTAAGACTAACTTATGTCTAAGTTATAGACATAACTTAGTCTAGTAAGTTATATGATGTTTTCAAATTAGCTCTATTCTCTTATATATCTGTACAAACACCCACATGTATAGCTCTAACGAAAATTATGATAATTATCACTTTATGTAATTTGATGTCTATTGAAGAAACTGAAAAAAGAATGGAGAACAGGTATATATTTATGGTGTTTATATATTAATCTCCTTTTTTTCTATTTTTGGTTCTCTTCATTTGTTTTTCCTCATTCGAATTACCATCTGTCATATCCTTACCCCAATACATATTTGTTCCCACACACATCTTTTGTGTTTTTATCATGACGTATGTTGCATTTCAATATATTATAGACCCAACAATCCATAAACATATATGCATAAACATATGAAATTGTATAAAACTTTCACTGATGCTGTGTATTTGTGCATATGTGCATACATGTGAGCATACACATATTTAAATTGCTGCCTGGGGTTACTTGATTCTAGCCTAAAGAATTTCTTTGTATTTCTTGTAAGATAGGTTGATCTGCTAGCAATAAATTTACCCAGTTTCTTTATACTCTGGGAAAGCTAATTTAGTCTTCATTTTTTAAGATAGTTTTTCTGGGGGCATCTGGGTGGCTCAGTTAGTTAAGCGACCAACTCTTGATTTCAGCTCAGGTCATGATCTCACAGTTCGTGGGATGGAGCACTGTGTCCAGCTCCACACTGACAGTGTGGACCCTGCTTGGGATTCTCTGTCTCCCTCTCTGCCCTTCCCTTGCTCACATGTGCATGTGTGATTGTGCATGCACGCTCTTTCTCTCTCTCTCTCTCTCTCTCAAAATAAATAAGTAAACTTAAAAAAATAAGATAGTTTTTCTGGATATAAGATCCTTGTTTGACACTGAAGGCACAAGGAACAAAAGCAGAAATAAACAGGTGGGACTGTATTATATTAAACAACTTCTGAATAGCAAAAGAAACAAAATAAAAGGCAGCCTATGGAAGGGGAGTTATCTGTATTCAAAAATGTTTCTAAACGCTTTATCCAATAAGGGGCTAATAACCAAAATACATGAGGAACTTATATAACTCAATGTCAAAAAAACAACTATTAATCCAATTGAAAAATAAGCAAAGGATCTGAATAGATACTTTCCAAAGTCTTACAAATGCTCAACAGGTACATAAAAAGATGTTCAAGATCACTAATCATCAGGGAAGTGCAAATCAAAAACACAAGGAGTTACACTGCACTGTTAAAATAGTTACTATCAAAGGGACAAAATATAAGCAATGTTGATGAGGATGTGGAAAAAAGAGAAGCTTGTCTACTGTTGGTGGGAATGTAAATTGGAATAACCACTATGGAAAATGGTATGGAACTTCCTAAAAAGATGTGAAATAGAACTATCACATGATCCAGCAACAGCCCCTCTGGATATATTTATCCAAAGTCAATGATAATAGGATCTTGAAGAGATAAAGAGCTATCTGCAGTCCCTTATTCATTGCGGATACTTACAAGAGTAAAGAAATGGAAACAACTTAAGTGTCCCACAATGGATGAATGAATAAAGAAAAGGTGATATACACTAATATAAAATTATATATAAAATAACTAACATATTGGCATATCATTTAGCCATAAAAAAAGAAGAAAATCCTGTAATTTGTGACAACTTGAGGAAATCTTGAGGGTATTATGCTAGGTGAAATAAGTCAGACAAGGAAAGGCAAATACTATATGATCTCATTTGTGTGTGAAATCTGAAAAAGCTGAATTAGTAGAAAAAGTGAGTAGATAAATGGTTGAGTGAGGCTAAAAGTTGGGAGAAATGGGGAGGTGTTGGTCAAAGAGCTTAAAATTCCAGTAATATGATGAATAAGTTCTGGAGATTTCATATACAGCATGGTGATTATAGCTGATGGTTCTGTATATTTTACTTGAAAGTTGTTAAGAGTAAGTCTTAAATATTCTCACCTCACATACACAATAGAATGGTAACTATGTGAGGTGATGTTTGGGTTAACTAGTTATATTGTGGTAAACATTTCACAATGTATGTAATATGTGTATCATATTACCACATTTGACAATTTATACTTACACAATGTTGTACGTCAATATTATCTCCATAAAACTGGGGAAAATATGTTTGTTGACAGTTTTATGTTTTTTCCCTCAGTACTAAGAATGCCATCTCACTACTTTCAGGCCTCCATGGTTTCTATGAAGATGTCAGCTTTCACTAGGATTTTTTGTAAGCGAGTAGTCATTTTTCTTTTGCTTTAAATTTTTCCTCTTTGTCTTTGTATTTTATACTTACTGTGATATGTCTGGGTGTGGATCTTTGTATTTATCCTATTTGGAATTTGTTGAGCTTCATAGAGGTGTATATCAATGTTATAAATCAAATCGTGAAGTTCTCAGCCATTATTTTCTGGAACTTTCTGATTCTTCTCCCACTCCTCTTAGTACTGTAGTCATGCATATTTTCCAGTGATTTAATGTTGCCCCACATTTCTCTGAGGTTATGTTCATTTCCTTCATATTTTTTTCTTGATATTCTTCAAATTGCATACCCTGTCAATCTGCCTTCAATTTTACTGGTTTTTTCTTCCAACTATCCATAGTTGATCCTCTGTTGATCCTCTGTAGAAATTTTTTTCCTAAGCTCAATTATTGAATGTTTCAATCCCCAAATTTCCATTTTATTAATTTTTGTTTCCTTATTGATGTTCTGTCTTTGATAAAGCACAGTTAACATAGCTACATTTACTTCTGTGTATATTGTTTCTTTAGTTTTTTGCTCTAGCTGCATTTCAGGGATGAGAGAGGCAAAAAACAAAAAAACAAAAACAAAAAAAACAACAACAACAAAACTTCCATCCTGCTCCACCATCATGGCCCCTCCCCCTTTTTCTTTAGTTTTTTGAACACTGAACATCTTTATAATGGCTTCTCTGAAATCTTTGTTAAATCTGACATCTAGGCCCTCTCACAGGCAGTTTGTATTGCTTGCATTTCAATCCCCATATAAGGGTCACACTTTCCTGTTTCTTTGTATGTCCTGTAATTTTTGTGAAAACCAGACTTTTTATGTAGTTAAAGCAGCTCTGGGTACTGATTCCCTCTTATCCTCCGAGGCTTGTTCATTGTGGTGGAGGGGTGTGTGTGTGTGTGTGTGTGTATGTGTGTTTCTGTGTTTTTGTTTTTGTTTTTTTATGACTTAGCTACACTATTTCAGTCATACCTACTTCCTCTGAAGTATGAAGTCTCTGATGTTTCTGAACAGACTCAGCTTTGGGTATCTATCTACACAGCCATCTAGATTGATAGTGGTTTTATCAGGACTCTGCCTTGATTTCTCTGTTATGCTGCTTGCCTGAATTGGTATCATTTCAAACTCAGTCTCCACTAATTTGTGCCTGATTGGTCTATTATTTTCAAAAATAGCCTGGGGAGTAAATTACCCCACACTTTAATCTAGTTAAATTTAGCATTCTTTGCAGGGATACTTTGTAAGGCCAGTCTTTGAGGTTTATTTTCATCCAAGAAGTGATCTTTTTAGCCTTCTTTTTCCTTGGTGTACTCTGTTAAACTAGCTGGCATATTATGTAGCTCCTTCTTTTCACTGAGCTGTCAGCCTCCTTCTCTTAATTACTTACCATCAAAATCTCTGCTGTTTTCAATCATACCTACTTAGGCTTGAACTCCTCACACTCTGCTTCAAATAAAGTCAGTTACTTTCAGGAAAGCTCTCGACCTCTTTCTTCTTGCAGATTACCTCATCCCCTGGTTAGAATCTCTAAGATACTGTTCCAAAATTGTGTAAGGGACCAGTACCCTGCTTCTCATTGCAAATAAAGTGCTGGGTAGGAATGGTAGCCTCTGATCTTCTCAGTTTACCTCTACATATATATAATTTCAGCTCTATAAGCAAGACAGGGAAAGGGCAATTGGGCCCCCAGTATTTTTGGACTGCTGCTGCTCCTGGGGTAAGTTCTTTGTACTATGAGTGGGGGCTGAGTGGAAGAAGTAAGCCCGTGACCTCATAGCTACACTGATTAGTATTTTAGCTTTTGCAACTTAAAACTTGGAGAAGGTGGTGGTATGAAAAATGCTGGCAGCCTACACTTTCTAATGAAATACTGTGTTTCTTGACTGGAATCTTAGAGGAAAAGAAGCTCTGGGTTTTGTCTCCATCTGTCTGGAGAAGAGCTTCTGAAATTCTGAGCAGGAGTATGGGGCAAGGAGGAAGATAGATAGTCAAGGCTCAAGTCTCTCAGTCCTCTATTTTATAGAGATTTAGTAGATTTCTTTCAGGTTTTCTTTTTTTCATTTTTGTCCTTAGGATAACTTCCACATACTTTTTTTTTTACTTCCATATACTTTAAATGGTAATTTATTTGTTTTTTTTTTTAATTTTGTTGGAGAGTGAATAGGGCTTCTCCCTCTGCCATTATGAAAGTTGGTAGCAATTTGAATGTAGTTGATTCTTCATATAATGGGGATGGGAATATTTATAAAGTCAGCAGATAACCTGCAAAGCCGACTGTGTGGTACAGGTAGGGTCATTAATCTCATATGGCCTATGCCTCCTGTTTCTGTTGGGATTATTGATCTTATTAATATTATTATATTAATTATATTGGGATTATTGGTCTTAAGACATTAATAAGAATATAACTGGTATATATAGAAAATAAATAATAAGCAATAAAGAAAATAACAGTATGAAAGAGCATAATGATACTGTGATAGAGAGGGATCAGCAGCAGGAAGAATACTGTACACAGAGTGAGT
This sequence comes from Cryptoprocta ferox, assembly GCA_028646485.1. Lineage (NCBI taxonomy): Eukaryota > Metazoa > Chordata > Mammalia > Carnivora > Eupleridae > Cryptoprocta > Cryptoprocta ferox. Next base: position 74,419,159 of record CM053572.1, read on the forward strand.
TGGGAAGGCCTTACTAAGCATGTGGTATCAGAGGTGAGGTTGGAAAAAGAAGCCAAGCATGTGAGCGATCCAGGGGAAATTATTTCAGAGACAGGAAGATGAAAACGTTTTCATAATCATAGTAGCTAATGATTTGTTGTTCTTTAAAGGTTAATAATAATCCAAACAAAGAACTACTAGAAAAGGAGAAATGAAATATGCAAGAATCAGTGTAAATAATTTAATAAAGTCCTAATGGTAGAGGGAATTGGGGTCCAAAACATAAGAAAAGTGTTATAGAGGACTTAGTATTTTTTATGATAAAAGTGATACTCTTTGCAAAGCCTTGAGGTTGAGGGAATTTCTCAAATTAGTAAAACTATAAAATTTAAAGCTAAGAAGGAAGTTGGAATCAGATGAGAAAGGAAATAAAAGATGAGTATATTTACCTTTGCCAAATGCCAGCTGAGTCAACATTTAATTAATATGAATTATCAAATGTTTTGCAAGTAAACTAAAAACACAGATGCATTTTCACATGATTTAAAATAACTGTGTTTCTAGAAGCTGTTTTAAAATTTTATTTTTATAATAAATGCATTATATGTGTGTTACTGGGACAGTCATTTTATTTTCATGTTAATAGAGGGGATTAAAGAGAAAAACCTTAGAGATAAGGCAGATGTACAGACTAAGTAATAAAAAAAAAAAAAAACTAAAGAGATCATAGCCACACTTGAATTAGCTTATATACCTGAAGGGAAAATGTATGCTATAATGAGATTCAATAATAGTTCAATTACAGTAGATCTTGTGAAGGGCCAGTTAGAGGGTTGACAACAAATATATCAGGTTCAAAAATAGTTTCTGAGAGTCAATTGAAGGCACTGACATGCAATTATATATTTACTTAGAAATCCAAAATCAAATAATGTTGGCTTAGTTATCCATATAGCAACTAATTGACCAGATGTATTCCAAAGTAAGACAATCTCATATTTGTATCATAGAAGTAAATGAAATTGTTAAACCAATTTCATCTAAATAAAGGGGAATAAAATGAAATTTGCAAACATTAACATAAAATTCAATAGCTGACATAAAGCATTTGTGAAAATGTGAAGAGCTCATAGAAAACTAAGGAAAATGCATTGCCTTAAATGTCCTTCAGAAAGTCTTTAAAATGTCTTGAATCAAGTAAGAGTAACATGGCAGTTAATAGTAACAAAGAGGTTATAACTATTCAGATGTAAAAATATGTTACTATAATATGTATTCTCTCATAAAATGAAAAAAAAACCAATGTGACATTTTAAGACCTGGGACAATGAAAGTACTAAATGTCTTTTACCTTCACCTCTATCCAGTGTTGTTTTCTTTATTCTGATTTTCTATATTGTGATGTGACAATTGAACTGAATGAAAAATTTCTTGCTTCTAATGTGCATGTTGCAAGTTTGATCTTCAAAAACTAACGGTCATGCCATATTTCCCTGTTTTATTTGTTATCTTGTCCAAAGAAAAACTGTTGACATATTAAGTTTTATTCTGTTTTTTTGTCCTTTGCAAAAACAAAGACACTGCCCAAAAAAACCCTAGCAACTTTGCAACAATCATCTTTCTATATGTGAATAACCTTGCAAAAAAGTGAAGCCCAGGTATGGGCTGTGTATCTGTGGGAGAGTTGTCAAAGGAGCATAGAGAATTTAGAGGGAGGAACCAAATTTAATTTTTTTCTAGCTCAAAAAGCACATCATCGACTAGATGTTAGGTCTAATATTCTGAAGTTGTTTATGAAGTTTACATTCAGGCTTTTCAAAACAGTGCATTTTATATTTAGTAATTCTGGTCGGGGGCAGGACAGGTAGCAGGTGGCAGGTGAAAATGAAGGCTCAGTAGGAAATATGAAACAACACAAGGAAAAGAATAGGAATAAAAAAGTTTAGCAGTGTCTCTTGATAAGTTAATGGTTTTAGAGTAGCTTTCCTTATTAGTGAACAAGATTGGGAGGTACTAGTCGTTTAAATTTAGCCTAAAGTCGGATCTATTTAAAAGAGAGCTAGTTATACTACAAGTAAAGAGATAAAGGATCAAATGGTTTGATGTAAGAGTTTTATTCTAAAATTATCCTTGTATACCTAGACAAAATATTCCAAAATTTTCAAGATGTAACCACTATGTGGGTAGGTAAGAATTGTACATCCTTCTATCGCCCTGTGACAGAATTGACACAGCTGAACCTAGATCCATACTATCATGAAACAGGAAGGTCAAATACAATTTCAAGAATTCAGACTCAAGCCAGTGTGCAGCCTATGGCCAATAAAGTTTACTACTTGTCTTTATGCTTTTTAGTATTATTTTAACAGTTATGAAACTACTTTTTGGTAACACTGAATATGTATGCAAATCTAGAGTTAAAAGAACATATGTTATAGCATTGTTTCTACTAAAAACATGAAATACATTTCATCAATTGTGTGTAACTGTATTAAGATTTCAATAAAATGAAATACTATTTAGTAATTGAAAGTAATCATATATGAATATTGGTAGACATGGAAACATATATTCATATATAATTGACTAAAGCCAGTTGCAAAATAATTAGATCCATGTAAATACATTCTCATTACCCTCTCTATTCTTACTACTCTCTCCACTACAGGTAATCTGAAAGTTTCAATGTGTCTTTTTGTTTGTTTTTTTCTTATGTAATGGACATTCCTGTACCTGTCTTGTTAATTTACATTATTCTTATTGAGCTATTACCCTACCTTTTGAGCAGACATTGTGTTCTTTTTAAGATAAATCTGTTTCCTTATGTAAATATGATCTTTGTTTTTCCTAAATACTATTAAGATACTTCGTTTCATAGATTTGTTTCATACCATCCTTAGGAGTGAATTTCTGGCTAATCTTTAATGGACCTCTGGCATGATCAGGACATGAACCTTTGATGTGTAAACTAATCACTTTGATTTTTTTTTCTTTTACACCAAAGTGTAATATACACAGACTCATTCAGTTGATTTTGGAATTAAGATATACCAACATCCTAAAATAAGCTGAGTAGCCTATGCTCTTTTTTATTTTTTCAAAGAGCTTTGCAAAAGGTGAATTAATTGTTCCTTGATATTTTGGTGTGATTTGACTGTACATATATTTGTGTTCATTTTAGTTTTAATTTATTTAATACCTACAAATCTATTAATTTCTCTTTATTTTGCTCTAGTTTATTAAAATATTTTTATTTATCAAATAACAAAATTTGTTTTATAATGAATTGTGAAAGAAATCTGTCTTGTTCTCTTCATCCTCATTTTGCAATAGTAAGGGCAGATGGACCTGTCTTGGGTAGTTATTTACTTCACAGTATTTAATTGAAATCATTTTTACCTTTCATGTCTTCATTGAAGTAGAAAACATTCTCTGTATGGCATAGTTGAGGAATAACAAGACAGCAATAAAATGTTTATGCAGTGCTTATAATATGCCGAGGAATATTCTAAGTATTCCATGTTTAAGACCACTGGCTCTGGAGTCCGATTTTTTGCCAGATTTGTGATATGGAGCAAAATACTATCTCTGTGGGCCTCAAGTGTATAATGTATAAAATTGTGGTAACAATAATATATATCTTACTGGACTATATGATGATGTAATACATGGTTTCAGTGATTTTCTTTTTCTTGTTATTTCTTGTTAAAAAAAAAGAGTTAACAGAGAACCCTAATATGTGAGAGAGAAAACGAGAACTGTTCTTTTTGAAATGGGTCTGGGGTCTCACCGAATCACTGTCCCTTGCCTGTCTTCTACTCTCCACTCCAAAACAGGTGGCTCAAGAAGTGCCTTTTTATGTATGTAAACCTTCAAGGAATAGTTGTAAAAGAATGGTGTAGTGTTTTTCTCAGAAGTGAATATCATTTGGTTACACTGTTAATTCTGCCATAAATAGAAGTTGGTAGTTTTATGAGTGGGAGGAAGGAGTGGGAAGAAATGACATGTCTTTTCTTTCTTTTTTAACATCACTACAATAAACATTCAACTTAGTTTAGGCAAGTCACTGGACCATGTTTTGGGCATGCAAATGATAACTAACTGGGCATAGGTAGTGGGGCTACTGTCTTTCTGTTCAACCTTAGAATAAGAAGAAACTCATCTTTGATGACAGACAAATGTGGGATCAGATCTTGGTCTCTGTTTACCACCTGAAAAGTATAAAAGTTAAATAATTTCTGTGAGACTGAATTTGTTCATTTTTTAACTTATGAAGTAGCATACCTTGAAAGATTATTTTGAAGAATTCTGGTGCTATTTGTAAAATTTCAGATTGTCTTTAGTTTTACTTGTGGTTTATGATACATGGCACTGCCACTCTTATGCTTCAATTTTCAAGCCAAATGTGCCTGATATAGGTTGTATGTTACTACTACTAACAATAATTAAATCTGGCCTTTACTGACTCAGGTATGCCTCTTTGGACTTTACATAAAGTATTAGGAATTTACTAATTCTCTTAAAGGTCTTACACAGTTACCTGACTGAAACTACACATGATGCTTACAGCAGTCTCTGACTTTATCAGTGTTAATCAAAATAATCCTATCTAATATGGCTTCTACCTGTTTGACCCCTACCAATATGTAGACATTCTTTTGCCCATCACTCATCCTGATCTTTATGTACCTGAATATGCCTTTGCCTAAACCCCATAAGAATGACGGGGCATCATTCCTGGTTGAGATAATCTAGTGCCCTGAAACTTAAAAGACATTTACAATGCTTGAAAGCATAAATTAAATTTTTTTCTATGACCATACAATAAGGTTATAAGTGCTGCTGTGACCTTCCTAGATCATGATTGATTCATCCTAAATCATGCAAATGATAAAAATTAATTAAAATCAATGAAAACATAGTCATAAATCATACTCAATTGGCATATGGTAAATGTTTCCAAAATGCTACTGTAGAAAAATATGTACCTTTTATAATAAGGATAATTATACTAAGTAATGTTTTAATCCCATTTCTATATTGTCTCCTTGTTTTACAATTAGCAAAAGTATATTATGAATATCTAAAGAAATATACACACATTTATATTAGAGCTTAAAATTTACATGTATTTTATATACATGTGAGTACATATGTATATATTTGTGTATGTGTGCATGCATACATGTGAGATGCACTTTGAATTTTAGGAAACTTGTCTCATTTTTTATTCGTATGTTTCATTTGTATATGTCCAATAATCTTGTAAGAATGAACTAAAATTAAAATGAATTGATTCATTCCTTTGAATAAGGCAGTACTTTTACCTTGACAACCCAGTGCAATCCCTGATATTCTCATTTATTAGTTTTGTTGTGAAGCCTACCTAAGTATGTATATCAGAATGAAACAAAACAAGATAGAACTTTATAAGTGACTCCAGTTCACAGCCAAGACTAAGAAGATTTCTTGAATCAAATCGGAGCTGAAATAAGACTTTATTATCTTCTAGAAGGGCTGATTCTACAAGGCTTTGGGAATCATATGTATCTCACTGTGTAGCATGAATGTAAAGTGTTTCCCTTCTTGAGAAAAGAGTGCTCCTTGTGATCTTAAATACCTTATAAATCATGACTTTCTAAAACTTGTTTCTTAGTGCAGTTACTGGGAGAAATGAAACATAGTAGTTATTAGTGTTATCCATCAACTATTCCCTTTTCTCTCTCTTCTTAGGTGAATGATAGAGTTGAAGTTACCGCTAACTTTAAATGAGACTTGCTCCAGCCAGTGATAGGTGAGAAGTGAAGCATACCATTTTTAAAAACTAAGTTTTAAATGCTGTGTACATATAGTGTGTCCTGTTCTTTCCTTGTGCAATAGTGAGCTGTGTATTGTAGACAGTGACTATTGTATCAGCATCAGGACTAGACTTAAAACATGATGCCATGAAGCAGAGCACTGCAGCTTGTCTGAAATGGACATGAACATGTCTGAAAATTTAATCATTTTAGTTGTTTTTAATTCCTTGAGCTTTTTGAAGTTAGTTATTTATTACTGCAGTCTAACTTAACATATCCTGACTGAAGCAAATATTAAAATATTAAACTAGCAGTCATGAAAATAAACCCTATTTCAGCATAACCATAACAGAAGTGTTACAATTATATATAGCAATTCTTTTCATTTTGAAATTCTTATCTTGTCTCACATGTTAAATTCTTTCCATATATCAGATTTAATTCTCACAGAGACTTTAAGAAATATTTAATACTTCATTCTCATTTTTACCCCAAAGGAAACAAAGGCTTACAAAAGAAACATTCCTTCAATGTCATACAACTAGTAAGTGACAGAAACATCTCAAATGCAGATTTTTGTTTAAATTATAAACCTCACGCCCTTAAACATTATGTGATATGTTATCTCTTATATGTGTTCAAAACAAGAAAGTAAAATTAACTAACCAAACATTGAATAGTCACTAAATAAGGAGTATTTATATATTCCATATATACATGGGAAGCACATGAGTGAGAAGTGAGGAAGTGGCAGGTAATAGATAATAGCAAAATTAATAAGACATTAAGTCTTACATTGGGCAAACTGAAGATTTAGGGACTGTGTAGAGAGGAAGTTGGATCAGGAGGCTTGTATATAGATCAGCAGTAAACATGAATTAACTGCGCTACTGAAGGGAGAGACATTGAACCTGAGATGACCTGTATCAGAGAAGGTTGGTCACAGAAGTGATGGAAACTATAGCTGTATATTGTGTGAGCTTAGGGACTGCCAGGATCCTCAAGTAAGAAATGACCCAGTGAAAAATTATGAACTTTCACATAGGTGATTTTTCACACTGTTGCTGTTAAGAGTCCAAAGGGAGACTGTATTCCTAATGATCCCTGGAACAGATTTGCACTATGGAAAGTGTGATAAATCTGTAAAAGTAATTTGTGTCTTTTTTGTACATCTGAAGTTCTGTAACAAGATTTGAGAAATCCTTTTAGATAATTTTTATCTATTTACCTTATTCTGTTTTAACTATACGTATATAAATTACTATGTGTGGTGAGTAATTTTAAAAATTATAGGCTTTGAGTAAATACATTTAAAATTAGTAGAAAATTTCTTGAAAAATAAATGGGGAATTTTAGACCAAATCTGACAGTGGGTGTGATAGAGATTTAAGGCAGTAAATATGAAAGCAAAGTGTATTTCTTAACACATACTTCTGAAAGTTGAAAATGTTAAAAACTGGGAGAATCAAAATATTACTGTATTTGTTTGGGTCCTCTGGAAACCAGATAGCAGGAAGTGATTATGTGTGTGTTTTTATCCATAATGTTTCCGTGTACTGACCATACTCTCTCTCTCTCTCTCTCTCTCTCTATATATATATATATATATATATACACACACACGTAATATATATATAATTTTTTTAACTATCCCTTAGAAACGATCTATAGGTTACCTAATACAGTTAGCAAAGCAAATTGTCTAAAATGACAGTTTTAGATTTTTTAGTTCATAGCACAGAATTATAGGAAGCAGTAAATCCAAATTATGAAACATTTTCCCAACCATTTTTTCTCAGTATATTTAACAATTAGGGATTTATCAATTGTATCCTTTATTCCAAACAAAACAAGGATTAGGGAAATACACAGTTAAATAGTCAAATGTTTATTTAAAGATGATTTTCTTGAATCTCCTTTAAATAGAGAACAATTATACTTAAATTGTTATTCTTCCTTTCTTTTTATAAGCCTCCTCATTTTCTGTTTGAATTTGTAATTATGTGTGATATTATCATATTAAAGGAAACACTGTGGAACATTACAAAAAGCTTTGGAGTTAAAAATCAAAGCTAAATTTCTTTGTTTATTTTTATTATCCTTTTTTGGCAAAAAACTTTTGTGGTCATTGTTTATAATAGGACTCACACAGTCTTATTCTTAGGTGGTTGAACATTTATTACTCAATAGTTTTCATTTTCTTTGCTGTTTTGTTTATGTCATTGGTAGAGGTCAAAATCATGACTTAATCATTGAGAGAATCTACCGGCCCCCTAAGCTAAGCTTTTGAAGGGCTTATATTAAAGTCCATGCTCTTTTTTTCATGAACTCTTAGGAGTTAGTAAATCTTTAAGTTCATCACAGGCTGCTGAATTCTAGCCTCTAAATGTCTCACTTTGTGTCCTTTGCAAATTTCTGGTCCAATAAGTAGTGACAAGGAAGGTCAGGGTCACTTGACACAAAGCATGGAGACACAGGTACAAGTTTATGCTCATATTTTTCTGGCAAATTCACTCGTAGGGTGATGGCATTTAGACAGCCATGAAGTGGCTAATCAAAAGCACTACAAAGCAACAATTCTTGTTTTCTGACTTTTATAAAAAGGGTTTTTTCCATTGCTTGTCTGATGAGTTTTTATCTAATTTATTTATTATATTTTCTTAGATCTTCTGCTTACTTTATTACCAGCACCATTTCTGACTCATTTAGGATTTCCCAAATCTGCCCTCAGATCACAGTATATACTCCACAGCCCTTCTCCTTCAGCTCTGTGGATCTACCCAAAGCAGTCTAATTTTAGGTTGTTTAAACATCATGCAACTCTCAAAGATAATGTCCTATTACAAACCCTGCTAAGCTAGCCTAAATTATTTTATAGCACTAGTTCCTGAGAAATGAAAGTGTGAACCTTACATCTGTGTCTCTCTGAGCAACTGTTTTTCTGGATGACTGCCTAATTTTGTCTAAAGTAAAAAAGTTATCTAGGTTCTTTCTGGACCACTTAGATTTTCTAATTTCTGTAAGAACTACAGCCAAAACTTACACGAGAATAGCAACTTCTTTGAATTCTACTGTCCATTAAAATTTTGTGCAATGTCTGTTTTTGCTCTCCAACAATTTATTATACTTAAACACTGTGTCAAGAATTAAATTGGAATAAACATAATTCACTTTGATTTCTGATAACATACATGCTTTCTGTGAACTGCACAACTTGTTTCTAAGTTGTAAGCTGTACTAATCTTGAATAACATCAGTAGTTTAGTCTGTTAGGCCCTCTCAATATTTTCAGATGTTTGCCACCAATCAATAAATTTCAAATACTTTTCATACTCCACAAGGTGTTAACATGCTAATATATTCAGTCTATCCTTGTCCTTCAGATGTCCTAGCATTTTTAAGTACCTAAGACAGTATTTTCATCTTAAAGTCTTTACACGGGATTTTATTTCCAATACATCTTTTATACATTGCCAATATCCTTAAGTATTTAAAAATGAGTTCCTTCTATCTCCTTGATAAGCATGCCAAAGAATATCCTAGAAAAAATATGAATAATATAATATTCTGTAAGTCTTTGAATTCTGTAGCATTGATTTCTTCTTTAAAAATTCTCTCCATAAGCTTCCCCATGAAATGTTACACATTACCGAAATATTTATTTTCATATTCAACTCAGAAAGGGCATCCAAATAATATCCATTATATAAATTTGACAATAATTAAAATCTATTAATAGCCTTACACTTTATACATGCTTTCAAATAAATCACATCTTTAAAGTAAGCATTTGTACCATTTTTCATTTTAAGGAGAGATACAAGGGGTGAAATGAATTGTTCCAAGCTGTGTAAGTAGAAAGTAACAGTCCCCAACTCAGGATCTCTACCTTCAAATCATCCTACCAGGCTGATCCAATTTCCCAATGTTGAACTTAGCAATAAATCATAATTCGAAAGACAGTACTGTATGGATTACTTTGTGATTTGGTGATGCCCTAAATCACTTAATAATTTTACAATGATACATCCAAAGAAACAGAGAGAATGTGATCCCTGAGACCCCACCATGATGAATGGTATAATGAAAATCATGATTTATTTATACTCTCTTCAGTTATGCCACAGTTGTTGAAATAAAAGTTGCCCACATATCTGGTTGGGCACCAAGTTTAATGAATTCAAATTCTGTCTAGCTCATCCTATCTGATGAAAACAAGATAGTAGGCCCAAAATGGAGTCACTTATGTTAAGCCCCCACATCACCAAATGTGGTGTTACAGCAAATGTGTGTACACCAAATGTGGTGTACACCAAATGTGGTGTACAAAACTGTACAATTACAGTTTTGGCCTCTCAGAAATGGACTCACAAACCAATCACCTGGTTAGAAGTAGTGAGGTAATCTGCTTGATAGACTCTGCAATCCCCTAGAGGAAAGTGACCTTGCCACAACGAATCCATTTTTTTACTAGTATAACTTCCTTGTCCCACTCCCTCCTGGCTATAAAAGTCTTTGACTTTATACAGCTCCTCACAGTGTGCTAGAGCCCCTCCCTAAGGAATGTGGTGAAAACCTCAAGACAAGGGAAGACAACCTGGCTATGTGTGCATGAATGATTTTCCTCTCAATTTTGTAACATAGACCACTGATTCAGACTGTATGTTACCATATATGGGAGACAAAGGAGCAAAAATTGTACAAAAGGCAACCCTCTACTGCACTCAGGGTTCAGCCTTTTGGGTCTTAGCCCACTGAGCCCTTGCAGGCACGAATAAAGCTGCTTCCTGGAAAGAAAAGCCTTGGTGTCCTGACTCTCTGTGTGTGTGTCACTGCTACAGCAGCTCCTTTATATCTGTTCTTTAGTAAACTGCCCAATTCATGAATCCTTGAATAAACCCAATAAGATCTTTAAATTTCACTCAGTTGAATTTTGATTTTTAACACACTGGAAATAAGAAAAGCAAGTGAACCCCTTTACCCCTCCTCTGCCTCTATGACTCAACGATTTTCATCTTATGTAGGTGCCTGTTTACTTGTTCTTTGTTGTTGTGGTATATTCCTACTAAAATATAAAGTCAATAAGGATATAATACCTGACAGGAGAAGCTCAATAAGTATTTGTTAATATGTCAATAAAGAGGTGTTTCATGGATCAGAGTCATCATTTTTGTAATAATTCCATTTGTGTTGACAGTCAAGTGTGAGAGTTTGTAATGCTATAGTGGATTATCTTTTGAAGGTATGGATCCTCCACTTATGATCTTTTAAAGGTAGTCTAGAGTATCACAGAGAAATTTGATTATTCTAGTCCAAACAGATAATTTAAGAATGTCTTATTCCTTTGTCTTTCCTCTTTCAGAAATATTTTGTTAGGTACCTATAGTTAAAACTTGCTATTCATGTAAATAGTCTGGAAAAGACAAAAAGGAACACAGTTAACTAAATTTAAAAATTGTTTAAAGTACTTCAGAGGCGTCCATTGAAATGCAGAAAATTATTGATGCTAATTATAAATATTTGTGTAATAATGAGCATTTACTGTTATTCTCATTCTCTACAGGGTAAGTCAAAGCAACACTCTTGCAGCCTACATGAAAGCAAAGGTATGATTCTAGCTTATATTTATATGAAATCAAGATTTGAAAAGTTAGATAAAATAAATATGTATTATTCCGTGCCAAACCACTACTGATTAAGAAATTCTATATCTGGAATATTAAAGTATCTTGACTCCTCATATTGATAACACATAGTATCACACCATTTAAAGATTAGTATCTTAAGGGAGCCAATTAGAATATAAATACGCTGAATTAAATATAGGCTCTTCATTCTGCTACCCTTACTATAATGTAATTAGGAAAAATTGCCTAAGACTTAGAATGGAATCCCAGCACACTTTGGGACACATTCATTATTTATACTGACAAAACTTTTACAGCTTCATTGAATGCCTTCCTCTCTTTGCCTAAAGTCCTACCTGCAAAACAACTTTGAATAATTAGTAAGTGGGTACAGGGTTGCTCTGATCTGTCTCAAGGACTTCCCATATCTCTGGTCTTTTAAAGATCCTCAACAGACAAAATCCAACCAAAAGATCAGTCAGAATCTTCTGGTTGAAACACAAGTTAATCTTTAAACGTTGCTAAATTATGTGAGGAAGAATAGTTGAGATCAGTTGTCAGGAACAATCTAGGACAAGTTAGTAACATTGTCTAGATTTGATGAAGTTTTCCTCCTTTCAGGGATGGAATTTTTAGATTCCTAGAATATTGGTTTTCATGACGACCCCAGTCCAGCCCTATTAATTGTGGTTCCCACCTCCTCCCACCCTTATCTGTCTTTCTCTGTTAGTGGTCCAGTTTTCATAAATTATGGGTGACAAATAGGTGATTCCCTTACATAAGTTGAGGACTAAATGAAAGCACTTTTAATTAATAGTTTTACACACAAACACACTTTTTTAAATTGTTTCCTCTCTGTGTTCGCTTGTTCTTTCTGGCTTTCAGTCAGGGCTGCCACCCATCCAGTAGTCATTTACTAGCGTCCATGAGCCCTCCTTGTACCAGGGTTGCAAGTGTGGTCCTCTCCCTGTGAGTTCCACAAATCTCCATGGAATAGTTTCCTGTTCAAAGCTAACCTGATCTGGCTTAGCACCTTTAGCTCTGATCCATACTGACCTCAAATAGCATGCTGTTGGTCTCTCTAAACTGCTCAGCCCAATCGTAAACAGAGCTCCTTGTTTATTTCCCTAATGTCAGAATATGGTGTTGAAGAAAGCTTTACCTGAAGAGCCACCAAGAAAAAAAAAAAGTAAAAATAATAGTGGGTCATTGCTTTAGAATCAGCCTCCATAGCTTGCCACAAATGTTCTTTATTGGCCAGTTTTTCTGTAGCACAGACATCTTTTGCACACGTGGAAGCCCAGTCTGAGGAGGAAAAATCATTTGACATCATAATAATCTTCAACTAGGGAGTTGAGATACTTTTACGTATTACGCAGATTCATTCCCCTAATCTGACACAAACTCTGCTTTTCAGAAAGGAACATAGAATTGTATCTTGTATAAGCACTGTGTGTAGTAAGTGTGTTCCCCAAACAATAGGATTCTCAAAAGAGAATACTGCCTTTGTTGAAAAGGTATTTTCTCCCAACTACACCAGTATCTGTCAGTGTAAATGAAGATTCATTCAAATTTTAAAGACATTAAATTACAATACTACCATGAAATGAAAGCAAATAAAAATGATGACCTAAGTTCTCACCAAAATATCTACTTTAAGAGAAGGTAATTGGAAGTACTTCTCATCTCTCTTTAGAAAATGTTTACTGAGTGAATGTATTAACCTAAAAAGCATTTTCTCTTTTTGTTTTACTTTTGGAGTCATTTATTTCTCAACATGAGGTGAAAGTGTTCTAGCCCAATCAGAGAAACTTTAGAGCCAGAAATAATCATGATCTTATTCATTAGTTAAAATAAAATCAAATAAATATATAAGTAAAGCAATGCTACTATGAGGAAATAGGCATATTTACGGAAATTGTTTTCAAGAGGATTATGGAAGTCTTGTTTCACTGTAATAAAAGGAATCCATCCTCGCTTTGGACTGTCTAAGCTAAACCCTTCTCTTGACTCCATTTGTTGCAAAGTATTCCAAGTGGATTTATTCTGTGGTAAAGAGTTGAACACAAAGAAACTACTGAAATAGAAGCCTTTTACAACGCAGCTACTGAGATCTTCCTTTTTGTTCTGAGCTGGAAGTCTATTGAATGCATGCACAGAAGTGCTTTGTTTTGAACCTGCTCAAGGTGGTGTAGTGTAAAGATTTGTTTTCAAATTCTGTGCTTATGAAGATAAATGGACAGGGACCCTTAACAGTCCTACGATAAAAGCAAATACCACACCAGATAAAGCATAAACATTATTGTACTGACTGGAAAGCATAAGAACAAACAGCAAGGAATTGAGTCACTTTATTTTTTTAAATATATATATATATATATATATATATATATATATATTTGACATTCATTTATTTTTGAGAGACAGAAGGACAGAGCATGAGTCGGGGAGGGGCAGAGAGAGGGAAACACAGAATCTGAAGCAGCCTCCAGGCTCTGAGCTATCAGCACAGAATCCAGTGTGGGGCTGGAACCCATGAACTATGAGATTATGACCTGAGCTGAAGTTGGCTGCTTAAATCACTATGTCATCCATCCACTGAGACACTTCATTTTTAAGTCAGTGTATAAAATGTTTAGTCACAGAATCAAATTCATTAAATGCTTTTTAATTCATATTAAATTATAAATACACCTGTTGCAAAATCAGTCTTCTCTTTAATTAAAAATCTTCATTTCAGGCCAAAGGGTAACTAGTCCTAAATAGTGCTATTAATTGAATACACTTGACGAATTCCTTTGACATGCTTCACCTTGGTCATTACATTACAAAATTGGCCAGTTCTTAGTCATTCTCTCAACAAATGATTTCTGAAGGTCTTCTTTGGGATTGGCACAGGTGAGGTGGCTAGCTTACTGAAAACTTAAAAGATAAATAAGAACCTGTATTTTTAGTTATGTGAATTATTATGTTAAGTACATTAACCTGGATAGTAAAATTGCAGGAAGAAGACTTTATTAAAGAATATTACAAGAGGCAGACAGACTAGAACACAATCTGAGCTCAACTCTAATGAAACAAAGACTGTAGAATTTTTAAGAGCTAGGGTGAGGGAAGGTAGGCCTCCTGTGTTGGCTAATTAGACTAATTAGAACACTGGCAAGAAGCTTTTAAAAAGATTTTTGAGATTACGTTTCAAAGGGGCAGGGAAAGAATTTGCAAGTTACTAATGTAAATTCTTTAAGAAAAGGAAGGTCAGGTCCTAGGGTCAGGAAGAAACCTATCTAAAGTTTAGTTCAAGCTAAAGGGAACATTACTGTCATCTTGGTGGGTTGAGAGAAAATACAAATTGACTATAAACCAAATGTAAATGATTAACGCAAGGCACATAGATAATCTTAGTTAAAGAATCTGTGGTCAAACTGATGCAGTTTTGAAATGGTGGTGGGGGTCTGGAGTCAATGGCCAAGGAAGAATTCTTAACACGTCTTTGGTGCAAAAAAAAGTTGGTTTTATTAAACCATGGGGACAGAACCCATGGGCAGAAAGAGCTGCCCTGGGATTATGAGGAAAGACTAATTATATACTTGGGATTTGAGGGAAGTAAGGACAAGGGGAAGTTTCTAGAAAATATTTTCATATGCTAAAGAAGGCTCAAAGGATCCTGGAGGCCTTGCTCTTGTCAAGCTAAGGTTGTTTCTCCTCTAGTAAAGCATTAACATTAAGACAGTAGGGGAGCTCCATGGTGCACCTGGGTGGCTCAGTTGGTGGAGCGTCCAGCTCTGGCTCAGGTCATGATCTCACAGTTTGTGAGTTTGAACCCTGCATAAGACTCTGTGCTGACAGCTCAGAGCCTGGAGCCTGCCTTGGATTCTGTGTCTCCCTTTCTCTCTCTGTCCCTCCCCACCTCTCGCTCTGTCTCTTCCTCTCTCAAAAATAAGTAAACATTAAAAAAAATAAAATGAACAAACGTTTATATTGCATATATCACATTACAAATGTGTAGACTCCACAAAACTCATTCAACATATTATGGTGCTTCAGTTCAGTGTAGCGCTGCAGACACTTGCCATTTATCTACTTTTTAAAACCTACACTTCTGATTTTTGATGAAACAAAGTCACAAGAATACATATATTGTGGCCTATGTTGATGTTCAGCATTTTTATTGTATATATTTAAGATAAGAATTTCCACAGAACATTTTTCTGGGTATAGAGCAAGTTAGAGAACACTAACCCACTCCAAATATTAGTATAAAAAATTTGCTATATACACACGCACTTTCCTTTATGGAGAAATGCTAGGATATACATCTCATTGTAGGGCATGTATCTCATAAATGAGGTACAAGTAAAAGGGACCAAATAGTCTACAAAGAGAAAAACATTAAGTCCTTAGGACTACATTTGTAAAATTGCATTGTGAGAAGTCCTTTATGATTGGTGAAATAATCTGAAGAGTGAAAATGATGTTGTTTTTTGTAACTGCCTAATATCATCAGAGTGACTTTTATTGTTTCTGAGAATAAAATAATTGAAGCAATTTATCCTCAAGACAAGTGCTATATAACTCTATCTATTATTGCTGTTGTGAATATAGTCAAAAGTGTTTGTAGTACAGTTTGAATAGAACAGACCAGACATGTAAGTATTGTTTCTCTTAATAGTTGTGGAAACCTTTGCTGCCAAATGACAGTGACAAATACCTATTCGTGTACAGAGCTTCTTGTGGGTAGGTCATGTTATAGTTCATCTTGTGCACACATGAGGTCCTATTACACATTTCAACACTCCTGAACACATATGTAAGGAAATGTCCTTCGTGTTTGGATGTTGGCAGTGTTTCAATATAGAAAAGGGAAATTAACCAATATATATTTATTTAATTCCCATGGAAAGAAGAAATTTGAAAACTAAAGCCATTTGCAAGATATTTTTTCTCATAATCATAGAGTTACCATATAATTTATTATCCAAATTCAGATACTTTAGTTCAGAAAAAATTACTAAAGAGGATAGGACCCTCAGTCATATATTGGAGTGTCTGTTACTCTACCCATTTTATAGATAAGGAAACTAAAGTTATTTATTGGTAAAGCTTGGCTTTATATGAGGTATCCTATAAGAAAATAAAAAGAAATCATTAGAAAATATATGTTTCCCACCCATATTTTAATAGCTTTGTGGAATGCTTGTTTCCCAAACCCTTTCCTTAACCTTCAAGTCCCTCTAGGCATCATCCTGGATGTCGGGGTGCTGATTGGAACCTCATTTGTGATCAGTGGAAACTGCTCTAGCTTAAGGCTTTGTAAAGCTACAAGAGGATTAATTGAAAGTAACCAAACACATTTTAAATAATGAGAGTTACACACAGTTTACAAGCTGTAAATGTCAACATGAAAATATGTGTTTGGAAACTCCAAGTATAGTGGAATAGGGTTCCACTGTTAACCTTCGATTGTTCCACTAAGTAACTTTCCTCTTCCCGGGGAATAGAGAAATATGTAGCTAGTTGATTGTTTTTATTATAAGAAAATTGTTTTTGTTCTTGTTCCGTCTAAATTCCTCTTCTGGTGTAGGTTTCGTTTATTATTTTCTGTGTTTCATGCTGTTTGGGGCCTGCTTTGTTTTATCTGGAGGTGGCTTTTTGCTTTGCAGAGAAGTAGGTTCACGGTTGCAAAAGGTTCACACTTCAAGTAAAAAAAAAAAAAGATATCTATTGTTATATTTTTCTGTTTCTATTCTTAATTTCCCAGAAGTTGTACAGATCCTCTGTGTCCAATACAGTCAACAATATCTGCTACAGAATTTTGCTATCTCTGGGTATTGCATAGCACTCTTTTATTTTTTTTCCTCCTGCTCACTCTCTGATGTAATTATCAGGAAAATTGTGGGGAAAGTACATTACAGAAGTCTGAGCCAAAAATGCACCATTCATTGGCCAAAACCATAGCTGTCTTCTTAATGTTGTACCAGTAAGCATATTCCTTGGCTATAGCACATCAGATTGAAACATTTCATGACTGAAATAATATGGTTACAAATTCAAAATTAGTTTTAAAAGGTAGTTAGTCATTAATATATTACAGTCTCTCCTCTCTGCTCTATGATTTACTGACGTGATAGAAATCTCTTTTATCTATAAATATATTGGCAATCTATCTAATCTGCCTGGAATTCTGGCTTCTAGTAGGTGTTTTTCTGCAAACTTCTATGCCTCTATCCTTACCGAAAAATAGTTAAAAATTGTTCTTTTATATTTCTTATTTAATGTATAGTTATTGTATATATATATATTTTTAAATTTTATGTTTATTTATTATTGAGACAAAGAGAAACAGAGCATGAGTGGGGAAGAGGCAGAGAGAGAGGAAGATGCAGAATCTGAAGCAGGCTCCAGGCTCTGAGCTGTCAGCAGAGAGACAGACGCAGGGCTCGAACCCACAAACCATGAGATCATGACCTGAGCCGAAGTTGGACACTTAACTGACTGAGCCACCCAGGCACCCCATTGTATAATTTTTTAAAGCTGTTTCTTGGTTTAACTGATGTTAGTTTTGGTGCTATTTGTTTATTTGTTTATTTATTTTTATTTTTTAATTACTGGAGCAACTATACAAGTTCCAATCACATCAGATTAGATGACTTCTGTTAAAGTATATATGATTAGATGACATTTTTTTTTCTTAAAATGGATGTTGTGTTTCGTTCAAATTTTTAACACCCATTATTTCTCAATAATGAAAAACAGTATGTATATTTAAGATATAGAGGGACTGAAAAAAAAAAAAAGAAATAGCACTACCCTAATTACTGTAAGAAATTGGTTTACTCCTTCTACAGTGCGATTTAAAAATCTGAATGCCTAGCTTTCATACACAATATATTCAGAAGTACATGGAAGTGATTTAGTCATTAATGTCATTTCAATTATATCTTAACCTTTACTAAAGTGCTGTTTCCTTCAGTAGATATGGACAAATCAATAGTATGCCATTGTATACACATGAGCTATAAAATTACAACACTAGGGACGTTATAATGAAACCTTGACTCTAGGGTTGACCAGACATGAAAAGAATGTCTGAATAAGGCTAGGAATGTCAGCATAAAAGAATTGATGTGAATAATATAAAAATCTAGGTCAAGTGTTACCCTTTGGATAAATTCTCATTCTCTTTAAATTTTATTTTGTATTTTCATAAGCAAGTGTTACATAGCATTTACTGTATACTAATACTGGCAGAGATATATATCATAAATAATTTGGGTATGGGCCTTAAATTTTAAGTAGCCCATGATCTGAGACAAGAAGAAGAGAGACAAGTATACACAATTTCAGTCACAGCATACCTAGTGCCAAGAAAAATAAAACACAGTGTTTCATAATACAGAATAGCACTCAACCTGGAGAGGTGTGGAGGACAGAGAGAAGCACTAAGGTAGAATTGAATTGTTACTCTGCAAAGAAATACCAAAACACAGTGGGAATATAAAAACAGTGAGTTTATGGGGATCTGGCTCCATAATGCCTTCAGGAAAAGTGGATTCTTCCCAAAATTCTCAAGGAGAAACTATAATTTTTCAAGTTTATGTTGTCACACTCAAAGTGTTGATGTCAGAATTTGAGAAAGTTTAGGCAATCCTGCTATGTCTCTCTGTAAAGTTTTCAGGTAAGTTTTCATCCCCCAATAGTTTTTAAACATTTAATTGAAAAAAGTATCAATCAATCTACAAGTCTAAATTGTTTCATTATCTATTATTATCAATTTGACCTCAGGTGAAGAATATCAGACTCTGACTAGGAACAAACCAATGCCTGTTAGAAAAGTGGCTGTAATGAAAGAAAGCAGATGGGCTCTGGAGCCAGCCAGGTCTATCCACCTGAAAGTGGGCTCACATCTCAATCTCTACCTTGACTTCCCATTTTGTTCTGCTCCTTGTTCTCCTACATCCTTGGACCCAGGCCCCTTTTATTGTGCTCTTTCTTTGTTTCTCATTGTACTTATCTCCTTCCAATATACTTTGCAACTTATTTACTGTGTTTATTGCTTATTACATGTCCCTCTGTGAGAATTTATGGTCCATGAGGACAGATATCTTATATGTTCTGTTCATTGGTGCATTCCAAATGTGAAGCTGTGTGACACATAATAAGTGCTCAATAAATATTGAATAATGAATAAATAAATGAACAAGTGTTAGCACTATCACCTATTAACTGTTTGTTGGATATGTACTCCTTCCCTTTGAGCCTTAATTATGTATAAATCAGCTCAAGAATTCCTACTCCATAGAGTTTAAAAAATTTGTAATGTATATATTTATATTATACAGTTGACCCTTGAACAACATGAAGGTTAGTGGTGTCAACCTCCCCCACCACGGTCAAAAGTCTGTTTAACTTTTCACTCCCAAAAAACTTGACTACCAACAGCTTGCCATTGACTGAAGCCTTGCTGATAACATGAACACTCTACTATCACATACAAATTACATGTTAATTTCTAGGGAAAAGAAAATCATAAGGAAGAGAAAATACATTTATAGTACTGTACTATTGTACTGTGTGGACAAAAGGTCCACATATAATTGAACCTATGCAATTCAAACATGTTACTCATGGATCAACTGTATCTATCTATATCTTTACTTATAGATAAAGTAAAAGATAGATATAGACTTATATGTCTATATATGTATATAGACATATACGTATATATAAGTAGAAGGAAGGAAGGGTGAATATACATAGAACCTTGAACATAAATAGCAGTTATGTGCATGTGGTTATTTTTGCCTTCCTTCTCACTTATTAATGGATCTCTCAAGTATAGGCCAAATTGTGCTTTGTACCTGAGTGAGACCTTTGAACCTAGTCACACTGAAAGAGTCCTAAATATACTGCTTGCTGCTGAAACACAACTTCTTGGAAAACAAAACCCAGATGTTAGCTTATTTGGGCAAGTTATATGGCAGAAAGTAGCTGTAACTGGCAACTGAATAAAGGGATTTGCTCAATGGAAACTGTTCTCATTAACACATTTTATTATTAGTTCATCATATTTTCAGAGTTTCCTTATACATTCAGAAAAATACACCTTTTTTTGAAATTAGTGCAGAACACACAGAAGAACATTGAATTCCACAGGTGACCTCTCATTAAATCAAAACAAAATCTAGCAACGCTTTTAGAATTAAAAGCATAGAGGATAAAATAAACAAAAACATTTTGTGAAATTTTATGTAAAAGAACCCTCAGCAGAAGGCATATCCATTAGGCTTGCCACTAATTCATAATATGAGACAAGGGGCAAAGCCAGGGAGTCTGTTCAATGCCCCCTGTCTCTATAGAAACAGCACTACTGACTCCCACTCCTTTTTTATTTCTGTGGTGACAGGACAAGAAGGAAAAGGGTAAAGATAAGAGATCTCTCTTTTAAAAAAATTTTTTTAACATTTTATTTTATTTTTTGAGAGACAGGGAGAGACAGAGTGCAAGCAGGGGAAGGGCAAAGAGGGAGGGCCACAGAATCCAAAGCAGGCTCCAGGCTCTGAGCTGTCAGCACAGAGCCTGACGCAGGGCTCGAACCCACAAACATGAAATCATGCATGACCTGAGCCAAAGTCAAGGTGCTCAACTGACCGAGCCACCTAGGTATCCCAAAGATAAGAGATCTCTTAAGTGCTAATGGAGGTGCACAGAGGCTGGTGATAACTGGAAGTATGGATGCTCACTAATCTCCTATCATTTCTTACAGTCATAGAAGGATGTTTAAATCAAGGTTTTAGCTCTAGTGATAGGTCAAGATACCATTAGGCTAAACTGAATTCACAAAATAAGTGTGCCCAGATCACTTGAGTTATTTTACATGCAAACTGTATTAGACTTTGGTTGACAATTACAAGCAGAATACAAGTTTTATTGATTCATTTATTTTTTAAAGTTTGTTTATTTAGGTAATCTCTACACCCACTGTGGGCTCATACTCATGACCCTGAGATCAAGAGTCACCTGCTCTTCTGACTGAGCCATCCGGGCACCCCCAGAATGAAAGTTTTAAAAAAGTATTTAATAAAAATATAAATAATGCATTCTCCCATATATTTAAACACTGTTATCTCATTTTGTCATTGAATTGCTACGCAGAAAGGAATAGCAGTAATATTGTTTAGTTTTTGGAAGAAATAAGATGGCATCAAGAGCATAAAGACTATTTTATAACTTAAGTTGTTCCTAGCTTCTAGCTTATTCAGGTAAATTCATTCTTGAAAAAAAATTTCCAATAATACCAAAGGTTTAGAGGATGAAAAGAGAAGGGAAGAAAAGGAGTCAGATAATTTCAATTCCTCAGTAGTAGAATTATTCACAGCTAAATAGGCTCTTAGCTCCTTTTTCTCAATGACATATGTCAAATATAATATTAACAATGAAATGAAGGACAGTGATATTCTGTTCCATTCCCTAAATCATTTCCTACAACTCCCTTAAAGTTAAAATTGCTTAAAGTTACAGGGAAAATGAATCAGGAAAGCACATGGTAGATTAAGTACTGGAGAGAAACTAATGGAGTGCTCTCCTACTGCATACACTAGCTCAGTTGGATGGAGACAGCCATTTAAAGTTCTGTGTGCTCTATTTTATTAGTGGACAGAAATCTTGTGAAAATAATAAGATTGGTATATCTTTCATCTTTAAATAGAAATGCTTTATTCCTTGTATGCATATTTGATGTTTCATGCGTGTTCCTTTCATTGTGTGGGATTATTGATTTGTGACTATATTTATAATTATTTATAATTATATATATCTTTTTGTTTTGAAGGAATAAAGATAACTCCCTTGGAAGATTGCTACCATGCCTTCTTTTATAACAGCGTACCTTTCAGTGTAAAACTTTCCCCAGGAAGAGACAGTCAGATTTCATACTCCCAGAGTTAAAGTAATAAGGTAGCTGTGACAGTGATGAAGGACTGAATTTATTGGTATAACGGGAAATGCCCAGGTATTCTTGCAATGCTTAACTGTCAAATTGGTGTCTGTAGAAAGTTTCATTGAGTAAAACCTTTCAAGGATCAGGATATGATCATTTTTATCAGTCATTGGTGAAACCAAGTTGTAGTTTAAAAAATAATTTCAATTCGAAAAGAGAACAAATATTATATCAGCTTTACCTTCCTCATATATGAGACTTCTATAAGTAAATTCATATCAGTAAATTAATCAAATAACATTAGTATCTCCTAGCCTATAACAAATCTTTTATTATCTGTATTCTGTGCAGTTTTAGAGTTGAGTGAGATAAAATTGTACCTGTACCACAACACTTATTCCCTTATTCGAGAATAATAAAATAGTCAATTTTATAGAAAATAAATTATCAGTAAAACTGGCCATTTGGTATTATTATTCAACTCTAAAGAGTATGTTAGTAGTTTCTCCAGAAATAGTCTCATGTATGTCTATCTCTACATTTAAATTTATTTGATGGCATATCCTTAAATATTTTGACTTCTAATTAAAATTGTATATTCATTGTATGAATGATAATGATGAATGCAGAAATCTAAGTTGATGGATTTGACTTAGATTGTGTTGCTAAAATAAGCAACCACATATTTTTATTATAACAAAATTACTGTTTTTTAATCATTAAACTTCTAAAAAGGGCAAAAAAAATACTAACATTTTTTACATATAAATTCCAGAACTTCTTCAAATAAGTGGTCCAATAAAAACACTTGCTTTTTTCTTCCTATTTTACATATGTAGCTAAATTTTATTTAGAAATGCACAGTAGTCAATATGACTATTAACATGAAATTTGTGGTACCTAGGTATTGCTTATTTAACATGTAACTTAGTTGCTTACTTCTATATAATAAGTTATTGCAATCATTAGTTAATCACTATTTCATCTTTCTATTGGCTTTCTGTGAGGCTAATCCACGTAGTAAGACATCCCACATCATGGGAAGTAGTATGTCCATGTAATTGAAAATCCATTATTTATGGTTTTGCCTTTTATTAAAATCTTCCTTCTCTTTGAGTCACATGTTGGTTTGTTACAGCAAATTTTAAAAGCTAAAAACACTTTGCCTAAATAAGGATAACACTGGGTGGTAGAGTGGAAAACAATGGGCTTTCAAGTGAGCCAGTCCTGAGTTTGAATCTGCCTTTGCTGATTCTTTACTGAGTGAGTGATATTGGCCTGGTTAGTTATATTGCCAATTCTTTATTTTCTCATCAGGAAATAGGAGAGACAGTATTTATTAAAAGGATTTTTTTTGTTATGAGGAATAATATCTATGAAAACACAGCCCAAGAGTATAGAATATGATTCATGTTTAATAAATATTAGATGAAATATTATATAAATTTAACAGAACAGTGTTTTCCATGAGTTTCCTCTTCATGACTTTATATATAATGACCACTTGTTATGCTCTAGCCACTGCACAAAAGTTAGTATTTTGTTTCCTTATTCAGAGCACTTTGAATAACTAAATCACTCAAGTTAAATAAAAAGGCATAGCTTCACCTTCTCCCCCAACATATGTGAGTCAATTTCATGACCTTGACACATAAGCCAAGAATCCCACGTCTTTCCCCAGATACAAGGTTTCCCAGAGGAACTTCACTTCATGCCACAATAAGACCAAACATAGCAGTGTTCTCCTGGGCAAGTCGGTCTTCTTTTTGATTTACACAGGCCATTTTGCATGGCCATTCGAAGGTTGGGGAATGTGGAGGATAGAACACACACCTCTGTCTCTATCCATCCCCTAAACAATTTCTTTTTTCACCATCGTTTCTACTCACGCTTTTCCAATCCTAGGTATTTTGACATATGTAATCCTCACTCATAATTTTTTTGCTACGTAAGATTACATGCTAAATTGCCTGCTAAAGCCCAAACAGGAAGTGCTGTTATTTCAACATAACACTAGTTTTATACAAATAATCTACTAGATGAAATAATGTTGGAAGGGCTGAACTATTAGAATTTAGAATAATCTTCTAGGGGTGGCTCAGTCGGTTGAGTGTCCAACTTCGGCTCAGGTCATGATCTCACGGTTTGTGGGTTCGAGCCCCATCGGGCTCTGTGCTAACCACTAGCTCAGAGCCTGGAACCTGCTTCAGATTCTGTGTCTCTTTCTCTCTCTACCCATCCCTTGTTCATGCTCTGTCTCTGTCTGTCTCTCAAAAGTAAATAAAATGTAAAAAAAAAAATTTTTAGAGTAATCTTCTAAAATGAGAAAATAGAATACAAATGCTTCTGGAGACCATTTCATGTAATCAAGTTTTATTTACCCACATTAATAAATAGGGAGTGAATATTATCACATAAATTATCTCAGATAATAACCTTCAAAAGTAGATAAACCAGTGGTCATTCCCAGGATTTGAAACACTTGATTTTTGAGTATGTGTTGGTTTATATCACTTTTATCTAATAATTCTATTCTAGTCTGTTTGATATGAAAATGTCTCTATTCTTCCTAGGTTCATTCAGATCACTGGTCAAGAAAAGTTCCAGGGTGTAGAGTAATTTTCCCTCTATTCTAATGTAGGTGGGAGATATTTATAAATAAGATAATAGAATAGCAGTGTGGCCTTCTGGAAAGCAATGAATCCAGACTATAACCTATTCTTCAAATTAACAAATAGAAAACAAGAAAAATAATACAAATAGCATTAATTGAATTCACTAGTGTTACATTCCTAGCAGTTTTCCTTAAGGACTTTATTATGCATTATTTCACAAAATTCTCACAAGTTGTCAGATTAAGCAAATAAAAATATTGGATAACCATTATATCTGAATGTCTGATAAACCTTTCTTTTTCATTTTAAGTATATCCCAAGCAATATCTGAGACATACTTAAATTCAAATGTAATTTGGTATCCTATATTTTATCTTGCAAACCCAGTATTGCTTTAATAATTATACACTATTATTAATAATCCCCATTATAAAGAAAATAAATTGAGATTAAGTCACTTGTTCAGTACAATACAGATATTTAGTTTAGAAGAAAATAAAAATATTCTGATTGTCTGGTTTCATAGTTCATGTGCCTTAGCATTTCACTATCCTCTCTACCTCAGTGGCTACTCCTATGCGATGAAAGCCTGCCCCATGTGATCACCTTGGTCCGTCTCAACTTAAATCATCCATGACGTAGTCCTACTTATCAAGGTACAAAAGGGCTTACCCTTTAAAAGTTAATTCCACCTCATTGCTCCAAAATTAATGCCTTATTTTCACAGGATCATTAAAACAGTGCTAATGTAAATAACTTTCACATTTTTTGAGAAACTTTCCAGAGATCAATGTACCATAACCAGCCAATCACTTAGTATAAGAGAAAATTGATTTCTGTAATTTATCCAGTGGACCTTGCTGCTTCTCTCCAAAGTTTTACCTGCTAATTACTGTCTATTTACTTGTAAAAATGCTAATAAAATATACATGGATGTAAAAATAGAGGAAAATAACCACTTCAAGTACCACCATGGTTCATTCTCTCTACTGTAAAATGGATACAGTCCATGACAGACAAAGCAGTTGTATGCATGCTATGGAACTGAAAGCTCAGAGGCAAAAAGGACCTCCCTGTCATATAAAAAGTAATTTTAATTAGATGTAGAGTTTGGGAAGGATGGTGATAAGGGAGTGTTTCACTTTGGGCTCAGTAAAAGGTTTTGAATTTATTTTGTCTAACGTCACTTCAGACAGATCCAAGTGACACTTCTCACATCAGGAGTTCCCTCATAGTAGTCCAAGATCCTATTTTTATTTCCAGAATGGAGGCAGGGTAGAGAGTGGCACACAGTTCAT
The DNA here is from genome assembly GCA_028646485.1 of Cryptoprocta ferox. Lineage (NCBI taxonomy): Eukaryota > Metazoa > Chordata > Mammalia > Carnivora > Eupleridae > Cryptoprocta > Cryptoprocta ferox. Next base: position 74,445,412 of record CM053572.1, read on the forward strand.
CTGAAGTGGTCATATGGGAGAACTGAGTGATGAATATCTCCAATCCAGAATGGCTGACCACCTGACAGTAGAGAGGATTGTCTTACAATAAAGTAATTGGAAGCACAATTTATACACATTCTGGACACAGGAAATGTAAGGTATTCAAGGTAAATCTTCAGATGGATACTGGACAGTCTGGGCTTGAGTGACTACCAAGTAGCTCCACAATGCTAGTGTCAAATGGTACTTGCTATGCCAGTGGCAATAACTAAGGACCTGACAACTTTGTTTCCTGCTCCAGTTCTGAAGAACTGGCTCCACTTGTTGCCTTGGAGAGGGAGAAGGACTTCACAGCTGGTGCACAAATAAACACAGACAATAGGAAACCATATTTATTAATGAAAATCATTAGTCCTCTTTGATTTACTGTTTCACATCTTCACTATTCTCTGGATTGTTTTTTTATTATTTTTTTATTATTATTCTCCAAAGTAATGTTTTGGTCATATACATATGTGACATATTGTTCAGGATTCTAAATAGTAGATATTGATTTGATAAGATACACTGCTAGTCATGTGCAACATCTAGTTAACTCTAATCTGTTTTTCTCCTACATAAGAAATCATATCTGAGTGTATGAGTGAGCAAGAAGGACTTAAAGAGATACCACCTCACTAATTCATTCTGTAAAAGAAAACATTTACTAACTCATTGTAAGAACAAAAACATTGCAATGTGATGATATAAATATCATAACACTTAGGATATAAGCTACTATGTGTAAGAGTAGGGAGCTATTAATATGATTATAATATTCTTCTGCTTAAAATCCTTCAGAATCTTCATCTAAAGTCATCGTAATTCATCAGATACAGAAAACCCTTTATAATCTGTTCACAACTTATCTCCCTAGGGTCTCCTCTTTCACATTCTCTCGTGCTTTTCCAGCTCTGGGAGCAGTAAGTAATTTGCTGTGTCTGGAATACATCATGTAATATAGTTTTTGGTGACTTTGCTTGTGTTTCCCCATCTACCTGGATCACCCTTTCCCTATGTTCTATGCATACTCATCTTTCAAAGTTCAACCCATATGTCACCTTCTCCATGACATTTTCTCTATATACTGAGAATTAATAATTATTTTGTCTTTTCTTCGTGCTCAAATAATATTTCTTATATCTCTTAATTAGAGGTCTTTTTCAATAATATTATTTTTTGATAAACTTACCTTTGATAGTACATAATGAAATATGGTAGGATGGAGCTAATATGCGTTTCCTATTATATCCCGAACATGATGCCTGTGATTTAAAGGGGATTTAATAGGGCCACGTGGGTGGTTCAGTGAGTTAAGCATCCCACTTCTTTATTTCCACTGAGGTCATGATCTTGCAGTGCATCAGTCTAAGCCCCCCATGTTGGGCTTAGAGAGCCTGCTTGGGTCTCTCTCTCTCTCTCTCTCTGTCCCTTCCCCCATCACACACACACACACATTCTATGTCTCAAAATAAGTATTAAAAAAATAAAAAATAAAAAGTGTTTAATAAATGTTTGTTAAATGAGCAATTAAATGGAAACAATTATGTACTAATCTTATACTCTATCGTTAATACATAATCTTATAAAAAGGGAAATTTGACACATACTTAATTGCTTATTAGTTAATAGTTAATAGGGCCAAAAAAATAACTTTGAGGACCAAGAAAGTAAATGATATAATTTGGGGATCAAATATAATGGAAAGTAGAATGGTTTAATGGAAAAAGCATGGTCTTGGATATAGACAAAACTAGATTTTCATCTGAAATTCTCTACTTTGAGTTGTGAGGTCAAAGAGTAATTATTTAACTTCTCTGAGATCCATTGTTACCATCTGTAAAATGTGAACGATAATAATAAAGGAGGAGGAGAAGTAAAGTGCTGAGTTCAATCTCTGGTACATAGTAGATAGTCATTAAATATGAATTCATGAAGCTGTCTAGAAATAGTTAAGTTAAAGGAAAATATAGATTATTTAGACAGTGATTATTTAATTATGAAGAGAATAATTTGAAATTTGCCAAAATTAATTTAGACAATTTTACAGGGCTACTTTAAAAGTTCTTTTTTAATATTGTTGTTCCCTAAATTCAGTTTTATAATAGTCTAGTTTCAGGTGTAAAAAAGTAGTAAAATTTTCTTGACACATTTGCAGTGTTTTTTATTATCACACCTAGCATCTTTTGTTATTTCAGTAACTCTACACGGAAGCCAATCTCTTTATAGTTTCTTCGTTTGGAAACTATCTATGTCAGCCTCCTCTGCATCTCTGTCGCATTTATCTTAAACTTTCTGGTGTGTTATGTAAAACAATACCAGCACCTTCTGCTTGATGTAGATAAAAATGACAGGATGTAAAGCTGACTATGAAAAAACCAAACAAACAAACAAACAAAAAACTCTGGCTCATTTGCAAAATAGTAAGATGTTTTTGGCTTCCTCAAAGATAAACATTTTGAAACAAGGTATACCTTTCACCCATTTTTATACAGAGTAATTTCCTTTGAGATATGTGAACAGGGCTTCTGATAAAATTGACACTTTTGGTAATTAATTGACTATTCCCCTTGATTGAAAAAGTGTCTGGATAGAAGACTGTTTATCTCATTAAGGGATTGAGAACTTGAGTTAAATATTAAGAAATACTTTATGGGGCACTTGGTGGCTCAGTTGGTTAAGCATCCAACTTCAGCTCAGGTCATGATCTCACGGTTTGTGGGTTCGAGCCCTGTGTCGGGCTCTGTGCTGACAGCTAGCTCAGAGCCTGCAGCCTGCTGTGAATTCTGTGTCTCCCTCTCTCTGTGTCCCTCCCCTACTTGCACTCTGCCTCTCTCTCTCTCTCAAAAACTGAATAGTCGTTAAAACAATTTTTAAAGAAATAATTTATGATTTTTAAAGTATTAAAAGATAAAAGTTAAAAGATCACCTATGTATGATTAACAATATAAATAGTCTCTATCTATCTTTACTACAGTGATGTAAATATTCAGGCAAATACTATTCACCTGATCAGGAAATTGTCTCAAGGGTTCAGGATAAACAGGATAATTTATGGGAGTTAAGAAACCCAGTAGCTGTTCTCTTGATGGTACTCAGAGAGGCTGTTCCGCACTTATTTCTGTTTACCTTCACCAGGCTATAACCTTGAATTTTCTAGACTTTGCTAGAATGTGGTCTTTTATAGCCAAGGAATGTCAATAATACTATAATATCCAATATCTTTGGAAGTTTATTTTTAATGCTCCATACAATTATATTTCAAGGAAGGAATCTCAGGAGCATCTGTAGAAAGAAATCGTGAAACTCATTATTTGGCTTAACATTTATTAAAACCTCAGCTGCAAGACAATATGACAGAGACCCATTTACCCCTTATCGTCACTGCTAACTATACCAAAATCCCAAGTAATAGTGAAAGAGACGACAAATGGAGATCTCTGGAAGTTGTTAGCCAGAAAGCAAACTGGTTTGGGATCCCAGGATTAGAGAAACAGAGCAGCAAGCTGTCTTATAACCTCCTATCAAGAGAACACCAGGCATTTCACAACCCCCAAACCAGGAACAGAAAGCATTCCTAGTATGCCCATTCCTCTCCTGGACTGAATGGGAGCTGTGCCTAAAACACCAGATTAAACCTGGTAGAACCAGCAAAGGAGATTGATCTGGAGTTTCACCAGTAATGACATTCTTTCCTTACTGGCCCTGGACCTGAGACTTCTTTATGTGGTCTAGAGACACCAGAGAAACTGATGGGGAAGGAGTAGTGTGGGGTTGGGGGACCTGTAGGAGGAATCACATCACAAGGCAACAAGTAGTCCGGGCACCAGTCTCCATTTCCAAAAGACAGGGGTGGTCCTGCCATAACAAGCCTCCTTCCAGTGAAGTTTCTTCATCCGTGAAAACCAGAGACTACCACCCTCCACCAAGGTGCACCAAGTGGCCATAATTGGGGAAAGCTTTTCTCCATCCTTACCGCCAGCAGTGAATACGGAGAACATCAGCAGTGCCATATAAACTAGCAGACCAAAATAACAGTGTGAAATATCTGAAAGTTGAACTGTCAGAACCAAAACATACAAAAATAGGCCAAGACATGTATGCTAAACATAAGCATCTCACCCTTAATGCTGGTGGTAAATTCAGTGCATCCAATCCAACAAGCATTCCATTTAACCATTCCCAAGATTTAAAAAACCCTAAGGATGATCTAGATTGAAGAAGAACTGTGTGGGATATCAACAGAAAACTGCCCAATGAAAAGATTTCTGTTCTATCCATGGAGAAAATGAAGAAAATACTGATGAGTGAGCTACTAAGAATCCAAACTATCCATCCACCTCTAAATAGAAGCAAATACCTCTTCAAAGTTTAGATCATTCATGCAATCACTTTTGTGTGGCAAGGAAACAACTTTTGAAAAGGAAGGGCTTTCCGGTATTGGGTCTTATCCGAGGAGCCAATGCTTAGTGACAAATTCTTTTTTTTAAGATTTGATCATTACTTTATTTAATCTGTCACTTTGCAATACCAACATCATCAGAAATAGGGACAGTTCACTCGGATTCAAATTTCATTAGCAGGAAATAAATATCAAAACATCATCAATGACTCTCAGTACAAAATTTCTACCTGGCCTGATCCTCCCTCCTTGTCCCACCCACTAATAACCCCCCACCCCAGGTGGCTACCACTTCACTACTGCCCACTGTCCCCCACATATACTACATGTGACATGTGGCCCTCCCTTAGGCTGGCTGAGAGAAGCAGGAGTGAGACAGGCCAACGTCTCTGTGCTGTATATCTTTCCCCACTTGTTCTTATACTGCAAACTTCTTCAAGGGTCTGGTCTTTCAATACCAGTGATAAATAGCTTTTTAGAAAAAAAATAATTTAAAGAAGGGGGATTAATGCTGATCACTCCAAACTGATCATCTTTTTTTTTTTAATGTTTATTTTTGAGAGAGAGAGAGAGAGAAAGACAGAGTGTGAGCAGCGGGAGGGCAGAGAGAGAGGGAGACACAGAATTTGTAACAGGCTCCAGGCTCTGAGCTGTCAGCACAGAGCCTGATGTGGGGGTCGAACTCACAAAATGTGAGATCATGACCTGAAACGAAGTCAGACTCTTAACCAACTGAGCCACCCAGACTTCCCAAACTCGTCATCTTCTTAAAGTAGGCCAGTCCACAGATTCACAAAGTCTATCAAACGGAGGTGAGAATGGCCTGGGAGGAAAGACAGAGGGACAGGAGTCCCCCAGGCCAGTGGCCTAGAGGGCTGGAGGAGCTGGTGTCCATGGGCATGGCACTATGTGTTCAGAGTTCCAGCCGGCCATCTGTCCTCCACAGAATAAAAGCTCCCAAGTTGGGTTATCTGGGTTTAAAATTCCTAGTATGGACAGGGAATCCCTGAAGGGAAATGTTAAAAAAACAAACAAACAAACAAACAAACAAATAAATAAATAAATAAGGTGGAAATGGGGAAGGAGAATGACAGCTGTCACCTAAGAGCTTCTGCATGTTAATGAAATTAAAAATAAGAAGGGAGTAAGAGGGAAAAATGAGTCTCTAAAATGGCTCTGAGGACCCTAAGCATAAAATAAAGGAAAGTAGGGTGAGATGCAGGAGGAGACAGATGTTTGTATTGCTGGCCTTTCCCGCAGAGCTTAGCTGACCTCTCTCTGGGGCTTCTTCCTGCTTTGGGCTCTGACATAGGGCTGGTATCTGAGCCTCCATCAAAGGCAGGGTTAGTACTGCCCTTGGCATTGGTGTACAAGTGGTTATCTGAGCAGGAGTAGTTGGTCTGAATTTGGATACACGACCTCGCCTTTTCCAATGCATGGACTTGCTGGTTCCAGAAGAGCATTCTGCCACTTGAAGTCATCAGTGTCTTCCTGGTGTATGTGGTTTTTCCTTTGCATATACTGGATATACTCTGTGGCTTTGTCTAGGATTTCAGCCCAGAGTGCCTGCTGTCCTTGGAGTGACAGGACCAAGTCCCATAAACCGTGAAAGCTATCTTTGATGTGGTCCTTATGTTTTCATTCCAGTTCGTTATGATGAGCCCGTTTGTCGTAGGCAGATTGAAACATCAGTTGCTCTTTGTTGCTCTCCACCTCCATGTCATTGTTGCTCAGTTCCCATGGCCCAGGGAGCAGCAAAGGCAGCCTGAGAAGGAAGGGAAGCAGTAGAGGGGAGAGGGGAGTCACCGACAATAAGAAGCCATCCCCCCACACGCACACTCTCATTTGCTCCCTACTCACTCTCTCACTAAACACACATAACATGGGTGAGAACCACGTCCTCACGCTAGTGACAAATTCAATAACATTAGATAATTGCATTTATCATAGTTACCTTAATGTTTGTTGTATTACCCTTGAGAAACTAATTTTCTTTATATCTGGTCAACTAGGAGATGACAAAAGAATAATCAGAGAACATTAACTTTAATTGTCATGTTGAGCCCTCAGGATAGATCCAATGTCAGTGCCAACCATAAGCCAATTCTCTTCTTAACTTGTGTTGGTGAATAAGCACCACACCAGATACCAGATGTGTGTGCTGTCAAACTGAGATAAGAAAAGATTGCAGTGAACGTAGATAAAGAACACTGTGAAGAAAATCTGTTTGGACAATTTTCCTTTTTTTTTCCTTAATACAAAAGATAGCTAAAAGTTCAGATTTATACTTCAAGGAGATCTCTGCTGAAATGAGAAGGAAATCAGTCTGAATATATGTCTATTTAAGGCTGATGTAAATGAAAACTAGATACTTGACTAAAGACTCCTCTGTTTTCCAGAACTAACATCTCAGTTCTCACCAGAAAGGAAGTTGCCTCCAGACTGTGTTCCACACACTTTCTTGTGTCCTGTCCCTCCCTTAATTCCCAGCTACTTTCACAGTCTCTGAGTTACTCTGACCATAGTACAGCTCTTTGGGATTCCTTGAAGAAATAGGTTATACTACACTTATTTAGGGATATGTCTATACCAATCACATTTTGTTATTTTCATACAAATGGTGCTATATTCAATTCAGTTTTATCCTCCTTATTTTGGCTTAATGAAACATCTTAAAGTTTGTCCTGTATCACGGCATAGTGAGCTGTCCTTTCTCCCCCCTCCCGTGGCTACATGATAGTATTCTCTTTTATCAATTACCATAATTTATCCAGCTTTACTAAATGACATTGTGTTTTCTAATCTTTTGTTCTTATAAAAATGCTGGCATTGATATTCTTAAGCTTACTTTTTCATAAATATATATAATTGCATCTAAAGATTATATTCTGAGTACATTATCTAAGTCAGATAATATACCCATCGAAACAATGGCAGGTAATGTTGAGAGTGTTTTGCAAGTATGTGGAACTGGTTACCCTCTGCCAACATGTATAAGAGTATTGCTTGCTTCATTGTTTTGAAATATTCAAAACTCTCATCTATAATCCCATATATCGTACTCTATCCTGTGTTAGATTCAACAAAAATATTGATTTTTTTTAATGAAATAAGTTGGGAAACAGCTCCATCTAAATCCCCATCAACAAAATTTTCAATATAGGTGTTTTGCTGTGTATTGTGACAGTAATATTTTCATTGGTATCAGTTGCCTGCTAAAATCTAAGTGTTTGGTCATTGTGACTATACTAGCTGAGTTATCTTGTCCTCTACCCCATGCCAAACGGTCACTATTTTCCTTGCTGTAACACACAATGGGTTAGATATGTTTTCTCATTCTTGGATATTTGCATGGCCAGCAGAAGCTCCATAAAATAACACAGAACAGACATTTTCATTCATCAATACCAAAGAATGCTTTATATAGAAATAGCTAAGGTATATTCTGATTTATAAGCATTATATCCTATAAAGTATATAGTTATTTTCATCCCTATCTTGTTAAAGATTGTATTTGAAGAAGTTAAATCTGTATAGGATACCAATAATCTCTTGTAGCCCCAAAATTAGAATTTGCTACACCATGTTCAAGAAATCTATTGCCAGGGTAAGAACACACTATTCAATAGTATCTTCCAGTATTTGGCCAATTTGGGATTGGTGTCTAGGAAAATATTAGAGTCAATTGCTTGTAGAAGGACTACCTGTAAAACACAGAAGTCAAACTTATGTATATTTATATTACAGAGTTTGTGTTTGTTTGTCTTAAACAAACTGTGTGTTTTAAAACATTATGTTATATATGTTGTAGAAGTAGAAGCCTGTGTAGATTAGCACATTGTGTGGCGTCTAGCAGTGTTTTAAAGGATGACATCTGCCTTTTGGATTTCCAAATGTAAATGAGATGTGATTATTTTAAAGAGCTTTTTTTTCTCCTTGAGTGATTTTTTTTTTCTTTTCATGGGACTCTTGTTTTTCGTTTTGTTTTGTTTTGTTTTTAAGTTTATTTATTTTGAAAGAGAGAGAGTATATACAGAGGAAGGGCAGAGAAACAGAGAGGAAGAATCTCAAGCAGCCTCCATGCTGTCAACACAGAGCCCAGTATGGGGCTCCAGTTCATGAACCCTGAGATCATGACCTGAGCTGAGATCAAGAATTCAAGGCTTAACTTACTGAGTCACTCAGGATTCCCAAGGAGTTTTGTTTCTGATTTAAGAAAAAAAATCTTAATTAGAAGAAATCTTGGATGGACTGGGGCACCTGGGTGGCTCAGTCAGTTGAGCATCTGACTTTGGCTCAGGTCATGATCTCACAGTCCCGCGTCGGGCTCTGTGTTGAAGCTTTGTAGCCTGGAGCCTGCTTTGGATTCTGTATCTCCCTCTTTCTCTGCCCTTCCCCTGCTTGCACGCTCTCTCTCTCTGTCTCTCAAAAATTAAAAAAAAAAAAGTAAAAAAATTTTAAAAAAAGAAGAAATCTTGGATGAAAATAGACAATTCAGACTGCTATGATCTTATTTAATGTAAGAATAAATTCCTGTCAGTGGCATAAAAAAACAATAACATATATATGAAACAAAGTGATTTTGTCTGTTTTATTTTTGAATGTCTAGCTTCTAATAAATAGATAAAATTATGCAAGTTGTCAGACATTGTGAGCAGAAAATTAAACAGGTGGGATCCATGGGTATAATCATATAATCCATTGTACCTTTCAATATCATAAAACTCAGTTTCCCTCTAAATATGCTACTTGAAACTAGTACTTTCCCTTTTTTGGAATAAAATTTGTGCAGTTTCCAAATTTTTGATCATTCACAGGTAAAAACAGAATGTCAACCCAGAAATTAAAATTTCTACATAATGAGTTATTACTCACATCTTCAAACTTACTTGAAATTGAGGCCACACATTTAACTCAGAAGCAGGAAGCCTAAAGAAAAATGGAGTATGGTTTGCAGCTTCTCTCTTCTTGTTCTGTTCTTTAGAATATTCCAATACTTACCTGGCAGGGGAGAAACCAGGATCACGAAGGTGGTTTTCCCAGGGCAAGGCTTACCCATTTCACTCCGTATTTGCTGAGCCCTGCGATTTCTCCAAATCTGGGAAACTCCACTGCATAATTTGTGGTGGTGGGGGACTGCATTCGAAAGAAAAAAAAGAAGAAGAAGAAGATTCCATACCAGCTCTCTCTGAAATGTGTCACCAGGAAATACTCCTTCTTTGGCTAAACCACAGAGGGAAGATTGATCCAAATATCCTGTGAAAGCAGCTAGCCAGCCTGTGACAAACAGTGTGGTTTTGTCACAAGAAGTAAGGCAATAATTCACTGTTTTCCCAATTGCAGGGAACATATATAACATATATTATGTGCTCTGATTGGTTAAAACTTGAAGGAAAAAAACCCAGATTTTTTTAAATGATAAATTAACTTTCAACACATCGATAGAACAACTTAGTAAAAATATCTACTCAGTGTTTTCAGGAATGAAGTTCAGAGCTATTTTCTTTTATGCTGTCATTAATTTATTAAATTCGCTCTTCTTTTGCTGTCCATCATGATGACTAGGAAGTAATGCATATTTTTCTCCCACCTCTTCTTCAGTAATTAACTTACAGTGTGTGTAAAAGGGGGTGAGGTCCTATGAATATTCTTATAATATCACCTGGAAAGATAAATTCCATACTTTCAAAATAGGTTTGAACTTTGTAAAGCTCAAGAATTCTGATAGCCAATTAAGTTACAGTAAACATCTATTAATTAGAAAAAAAGATACAGTATTGTAGCAAACTGAATTTCTGTATGAACTGAAAGCTTACTCAAAACACACTTAAACTAGAAGAAATATTTCTAAATCCTGTAAAAATGAGTATATCCTGGATACAAATACCTGATCATAACAATATCAAAAAAGAAAATTATAGAGCAACTTTATGTTTGGTTATGTAAAAATTCTTAATGTAATATTAATATATAGTAGCTGACAGCTTCTTAAAAATGTAGTTGTCATGAATAAGTGTTATTTTCCCCAAGAAATGAAGAATGTTTCAATATTAACATAATTTAGCAATATTTATAAGAAAAATCACATATCATTTCTATAGTAACTGAAAATTTAACAATATTTTGGATAAAAACAATAAGAAAAACATGGCTCTATAGGTATTTCTTTCACTCTATAAAATATATCAATCTCAGCCCCAAAGCCACCATCATGCTTGATGGGGAATCATTTTGGAGACATGTCTATTACTGTAAAATAAAGAATCACAAGTGCCAACTCTCATTGCTATTATTAAATATTTTTATTTAGGTACTAGTCAATACAATTTAAAAAACTTAGAAGAAAAAGTAGTTGACAAATCTATCAAACTTGGAGGTGAAAGAATTGTATACCTGGAAAACCCAAGAGAATTAACTAAAAACCTAATACAAATATAAAGGAATAGTATAGGACATAGATATGCCAAATCAATCTATATAAATTAATAATTTTCATATACAATATACTAAAAGAAATTATCTCACTCAAAATATCAATATAATAGATGCTTCTAGGAATGTGCAAAATGTAAAATGTGCAGGACTCACAGGAAACAAACTTTTAAACAATCATTGCCAACACAAAAGAAGTCTTGAAAAGAAGTAAAGATATATTCTTGACTAGGATGACACATTAAAATAAATATAGTTATTTTTTCAGGGGTGCCTGGGTGGCTCAGTCAGTTAAGTGTCCAACTTCAGGTCAGGTTGATCTCACAGCTCATGAGTACGAGCCCTGCGTCAGGCTCTGTGCTAACAGTTCAGAGCCTGGGTCCTCCTTCAGAGTCTGTGTCTCCCTCTCTCTCTGCCCCTTTCCTGCTCACACTCTGTCTCTCTCTCTCAAAAAATAAATAAATAAACATTTAAAAAAGTAAAATAAAATATAGTTATTTTAAGTTTATTCACAAAATAATACAGTAACAATGAAAATACCAAACACCCGTAGGTTATTTATTATTTTTTACTAAACAAACTAATTTTAAAATTTATGTAGAAAAACAACTAAAATAGGAAAATTCTAAAAAATTAAAAAATAATAAAAGGAAAACAATGTGTGCAATCTTCCCTTTTTTTACTTCTTTTTTTTTCTTATTTTCCCTAGCTTTGTTGAAATATAATTGGCAAATAAAAGTTACATATATTCACAGTGTACAACCTGATGTTGTGATATATGTGTACATTGTAAAATAATTACCACGGTCAGGCTACTTAACATATCCATCATCTCCCATGGTTCTCATTTTTGGTGTGTGGTAAGAACAATTAAAATTTACTCTCTTAACGATTTTCAATTGTATAGTACAGTGTTAACTATAGTTGCGATGCTGTACTTTACCTCTCCAAAATTCGTTCATCCTGTATAACAAAACGTTTGCATTCGTTACCAACATTTTCTCATTTCCTCCACCCCCAGCCCCTAGCAATCGCCATTGCACTTTCTGCTTCTGAGTTTGACTTTTTCATAGACTGTTTGACTTTGTGTGCTTGGCTCATTCCATGTAGCATGATGCCCTCCAGGTTCATTGCTGTTGTCACAAATGACAGGACTTCTTTCTTTTTTATGGCTGAACATACTCCATTTCATATATATGCCATATGTTCTTTATCCATTCGTCAATAGACAAGTAGATTGATTTCATATCTTGGTTATTGTGAATAATGCTGTGATGAACATGGAATGCATATACATCTTTGAGGAGATGATTTCCGTTCTTTTGAATATAAACCCATAAGTGAGATTGCTGGATCATACAGTAGTTCTATTTTTAATTTTTTGAGGTCTCTCCATACCGTGTCCATAATGGCTGTGCAAGTTTATATTCCCAACAGTGTACAAAGGTTCCTCTCTCTTCATATCCTCACCAATACTTGTTATTTCTTATCTTTTTTTTTATTCTAACAGATATGAGGTGGTATCTCATTGTTTTGATTTGCATTTTTTGGATGATTAATGATTTTGAGCATTTTTTTCATATAACTGTTGGACCTCTGTCTATATTCTTTTGGGAAATGTCTATGCAGGTCCTTCAACTGTTTTTATTTTTAGTAATTTCTTTATTTTTTTAATTTTTTAATGTTTATTTTTGAGAGAGAGCAAGAGAGCATGAACTGGGGAGGGGCAGAGAGAGAGGGAGACACAGAATCTGAAGCAGGCTCCAGGCTCTGAGCTAGCTGTCAGCACAGAGCCTGACATGGAGCTCAAATTCGCAAACTATGAGATCATGACGTGAGCTGAAGTTGCATGCTTAACCAACTGAGTCACCCAGGCACCCTTCTTTGCCTGTTTTTTAATGGGTTTATTTGTTTGCTGTTGGGTTGAGTTCCTTTATATGATATTAATCCCTTGTCAGGTATGTGGTTTGCAAATATTTTCTGCTGTTTTGTAGATTGTCTCTTCACTCACTTGGTTGTTTGCTGGGCAGAAGCCTTTTATATGATACAATCCCATTTGACTGTTTTTGCTTCTGTTTCCTGTGCTTCTGGAATCATATTCAAAAAGTCATTGCCTAAATGAATTTCCTAGCATTTCTTCTAGCACCTTTTCAGTTTCTGGTCTTATATTTAAGTCTTTAATCCATTTTGACTTGATTTGTGTGTACAGTGTGAGAAAAGAGTGCAATTTCAGTCTTCTGCATATAGATATCGTTTCCCCACCACGATTTATTGAACAAACTGTCCTTTCTTCATTGCATATTCTTGGAATGTTAGTCAAAGATAAGTTGACTGTAAATACATGGACTTATTTCTGGGCTCTCTGTTTGTTCCATTGGTATATGTATCTCTTTTCATGTTAGTCACACACTATATTGATTGTTATAGCTTTGTAGCATATTTTGAAACCAGGTAGCATGATGCCTCCAGGTTGTTCTTTTGGCTCAGCAGTGTTGGGCTGTTCAGTGTCTTTCATGATTTCACGTGAATTTTGGGATTGTTCATCCTATTTTCATGAAAAACAATGCCATTATAATATTGACAGGGATTACATTGAATCTGTAGGTCACTTTGCATAATGTGGACATTTTAACAGTACTAATTCTGTTAATACATGAACACGGATATATTTCCATTTACTGGTACCTTCCTCAATTTCTTCTATCAATGTCTTATATAAATTTTTAATAATTAAATAAGTGTAGTACTGATATATAAGCTTGCAGAGGCCAATGAAACAAATTAAGACCATGAATAAATCCAGTCACAGAAGTTAACAGCATATAATTAACATGGCATCTCAGATCAGTAGTAAAAGATCAGCTATTTATTATATTGTGCTTTGACAAATGGACAGACAGCTGGACAGAAAAAAAATCAAGATTAATATATAACTTGTACTATAGGCTAAGGCAAATTACAAATGGATCAAAGATTTAATCTAATAAAAGTTCAAACTTTGTAAATGCCACATCTATTTTAAAAATGATAAGTATCACCACATTTTATGTTTATATGACAAATATGTTCAAACAGATTCAAAACATAATAACAAACTGAAAATATTTTCATTTACGATCAAATACAAAGTACTGTTCTCTCTAATATGTAAAGAAATCCTACAAATTTATAACAAAGTAATTGGAAATAGTGTAACCTTTGACCATTAAGTTTAAAGAATAGGAAAGAAGAATGATTCTTAAACATATAGCATGTTGCTTAAACTGAACTCTAATAAGAGAAAAACATATTGGAATAATGCTCCAATAACTTTTTTAAAAATTACATGATTAGAAGATTCTAAGTTCTGTGAATTCTGGACCTGGGAAAAGACTGGTACTTTCACGCATTATTAGTACAACCTCTGTGGATAACAAGAGTCACTTGGGAAGCCTGGGTGGCTCAGTTGGATGAGCGTCTGGCTTCGGCTCAGGTCATGATCTTGCGGTTAGTGGGTTCGAGCCCCACGTCAGGCTCTGTGCTGACAGCTAGCTCAGAGCCTGGAGACCGTCTTCAGAATCTGTGTCTCCCTCTCTCTCTGACCCTCCCCTGCTCACGCTGTCTCTCTCTCTCTCTCTCTCTCAAAAATAAATAAAACATTAAAAAATATAAAAAATAAAAAAAATCACAAATGCACATACATTTAACCCAGATATTCTACTTCTAAACGTTTATTCTAGACATCCACATGTACCAAGTGATGATGTGTTCAAAATTATTTATGGTCCATTATATGTACTAGCCAAAGATTGAAATAACATAATTGCCCAGTACTTCCATGATAGAAAAAGTGACATAGCTATACAAAAGAATGAGGAAGCTCTTTGTATGCTGATATAGAATAATCCGTCATACATATTATTTAATGAAAAAAGGAAATACCTGAATTGTGTTCCATCAATTGTTTAAAAGGGTTGTAATAAAAAAAAAAAAGTTATTCATGGTCTGCCTGGGTGGCTCAGTAGTTTGAGCTTCCAACTTCGGCTCAAGTCTTGATCTCACAGTTCTTGAGTTGGAGCCCTGCATTGTGCTCTATGTTGACAGTTAAGAGCCTGGAGCCTGATTCAGATTCTGTGTCTCCCTCTCTCTCTCTGCTCCCCCCCCCACACACACAGTGTTTCTTTCTCAAAAATAAATAAACATTAAAACATACTTATTCATATTTGCTTCTATATAAAGGCATTCTGGGAGAATATCTAAGAAGCTAACAGCAGTACGACCTGTGGTCAGGCATGGAGGGGAAAGTCAGTAACTAAGCAGAAAGAGTTAAGAATAAAAGGAAAATGTTTATGGTTTTATGATTTTACATTTTTTTTATATTTACAATATGGATCCATCTTACCTATTAAAAACTAATAATCTATATAGTTAATAAATATATAATTAATATATAGTGCATCATAATTTCAAATGGGAGTCATGAATTGATATACTTACTCTTATTTATATTTCCTTAGAATTATTTCTTTTCAGAACACTTGGTATGATAATTTTTTATGGGTCACCTTTTGGGTAATGGTAGCATAGGAAGTAGAATACCTGAATTTAGAAGAGGTATTGCCTCAATTAACTTAAGCAAGTCATCTCACCTACCTGAACCTGTTTCCTGATCTATACATAAAAGGGGAATTTCCAAGTACTTATCCAGCTTTTAATTTCCATAAATATAGCTGAGTAAAATAAATTGAGTCTTACTCTAAGCATCAGCTTCCATACATAGAATGATGTTCCATGACATAGAATCCACTTAGTTATAGAAAATGCAGGTCATGCTGAATGAGCTCTAATTCTAGAACAGCTCACCAGCATTCTTTATATAAGATTATATAAGATTCCATAGTACCAGTCAGTATTGATGCCATTTTTTCTTCTTAAAAGTTGAGTGAAAATCATTTAACATTAAATCCAGTTATTTTTCATGTTTTAATCAAAGGGTATCACTGTGTTGGGAATGTGTAAAAAAAATAGTGATGGTAGAGTTTACCTTTCAGAAGCTTCTGAATTGATAAAAGTCAATATTTTTTATTTATACAAAATTTTTCATAATTGACATTGATCTCTTTTCTCCATGAGTTGTCTTTGTGGTTTTCTTTTTCTGTATTTCACTGGACTAATGAATGAGATAATATTGTACACTGATGATCACTATTGATTGCTCATCAACTCTTGGGTGTAGCCCCCATGTAGTAACAGTCTTTCTCCCCCATTATGAGTCTTAAAGACAATGATTTTGGAATAATTTAATTTACATCTAGAAAGTGCCACTGAGAGTATGTAATGTTAAGAGTTCCAGTAAGATGGAGAGTTTAGTGTGCTGTTCACATTTGCCCTCTTTGCTACTTAAATCCAAAATTCTTCAGACCAGTGAATCAGAACAAGGAAACAAACTGAGAAGTAAACAGATGCCTGTCAGAACTGTCGTGTTGTTTTCATGAGTTTGATCTTGTTAGAAAGTTTGACAATAGAAGACTGAAATACATTGAAAACCAGATAAATCTGACAAATCAGTGAAGTCACAAATTAAAGAGGATATATATTGATTATATAGCCATTACGCAGGTTAGTATCTCAAGATTTTTAGGAACATTGTTTCTTAAAAAAGAAAAAATCTCAATGATTACTTATAAAAAGACTTTTAATAACATATATTTAGGTATAGTTATTATTTTGAGCTAATGCAGGGTCATAATTAAGATCTGAGATTTGAAAATCACTGATAACCTGTTTTTAAAAAGACCCTATTTTCTAAGCATGTATTTGATCTTGAGGAGCTCCCCTCAACCCAGTTCTTATTTTCCTTATTTGTGAAATATAGATGACAATTTGTGGCAACTAATGTTATCTAAATAGTTAAACAATATAATACAGTTTAAATGATTTATAGTGTACCTGGCACACATTAAGTAGTATATAAAATGTATTTACTACTATTTTTGTACATTTTATTAAATTGTTGTTGAATCAGCCTCCATCATGACAATATTTTACATAAAGGGTCTACAAGTACTTATAAATAGCATGTAGCCAAAATCACTTCTTTTTTTACAAATGAAAAAAGGTACCATCTGCGGGTCCATCTTTTTTTTTTCAGTTGTAAACGCATATTGATAAAAGGTGACATTAATTTTTTACTATACAAGTTAAAATTAGACAATATATATCAACTTGGAAACTACTGTGAGGCCATCATCATGCTGGATTGTATTTGCTGCCATGTCAATTATGGGTGGCAGGCACCAGATGGTTCCTTAGTCATCTGACAGAATTAATGAGCCTGCTCAGTGGCCTCACTCACTACTAGTAATATTTTAGATTCCATGGGAAGAATTTAATTGAATGATATCCTTTAGAGTACCAACAACATCTTTCAAGGAAAAGGTTCTTAAGCAGTGATTCATGAGTCATCCAGCCTCAGGATAATCAATCATTATTTAGAGCTAAAAAATGATCACTTTCATGCTTTAATTTCATCTTTAAAATCATCCTTTGACATAAGAACTATTAATAATTATGAAAGTAGTAATAAGAGTATTTCTAGTAAAATAATATTATTAGTATTAATATTATTAGTATTAATTATTTCTGTGTATTTACTATACTCCAAGAATTGTACTAAATGATTTCCATTATCCTATTTATTTATTCCTCAAAAGAAGAAAACTATCATGGAATAACATCCTCCCACTTGTTAGATGGAGAAACTGAGGCTAAAGAGTGATATGATTTCTTCAAGGTCACCCAGATTAACTGAGCTGGTTTAGACAAACTCATTTTTTATGAAGTCTCATTTACTGAGCTCCCTACATGTGCCAAGCTTCACATATGGCTCTGGGAATAGAGATCTAAATAAGAGGAACTCCTTGACTCTCAACACGTAGTTTTCATGTCATCTTCAATGGTACAGGGCAGGGCAGGCCAAATGAGGAATTCAAGCGAAAACGTCATGAATACCTTTTTTGGAAGGTAAGTGGGTTGCTTATGACTATAATTCATAGTATTTGGTGACTTATGCATTGAATATTTGATCAAGCTATATTCTTAACTTCAGTAATGATTAGATGTATCCCACAACTAGAATCACACCTAATGACAGGTGGTCAGTACAGAGTTGTTGAATGATAGAACGAATGAATAATCTCTTCTACATTGAACTTGCACTAAGCCTCAGGGCCCAAACTCTTTCAAATTTTGGCTAGGGTTTCAAGAACAACCTAATGCCATTTCTTCTATTATATAATCACTTCAATATACTTTTGGCCTTTCCTTTTGCAGGCACATCTGCCTGATGACTTATCTAAATGGCATCCTCTGCATATTTAAAGAATTTTCCTAGCCGGTCTTTTTGACTCTATTCCCTCTGTTTTGTATGAAATAAAAGCTGCTCATTGTGTCCATAGTTATTGAGGCCCTGCTTTTTTTTAAGGCTCATGGTAAGCCCTGGTAAGAATGACCACTGGTCTCATATTCTTTTTCTTTTCTTTTTCTCTTGTAAGTAACCTCTGTGCTGAACGTGGGGCTTTAACTCAGGACCTTGAGATCAGGAGTCACATGCACTACCGACTGAGCCAGCCAGGCACCCCACTGGTCTCATATTCTAATGAGAAAGGCAGATATATACTGGGAAGGGATAAATGCAGGCTTGTTGTTTGGGAAAATATAACAAAACAAATTAAATTGGTCAAACAGTCTAGAAACAGTGTCCCCTAAAAGATTCAATATTCTATGCCGGCCTGTCTTTAAAAACAGGACGCATTTTATTTTGCTTATAAAAGTTACGAACATTAAGACGGTCATAAGAAAGGTACCTATGAAGATACGTCCTTTGGTCCATTTCAAATGCCAAATATAAAAAGTTCTCTATTCTTAATGTAAATTGGTAAAAATGGGACGTTGATATCTACAGTCTTTTATTCATGAATAATTATAAAGACAATCTGAAACCAAATAATGCTGCTGCTGATGAGAATAATGCTGCTGCTGCTGATATGCTGGTTATTTCCTAAATTCACTAGCAAACATTTATTGCAAATGTGCTTTGTGTTAGACATGGCACTAAAAGTTGACTTGCTCTTGGTCCTCGCAGGTTTAATAGTCTAGCAGAGCAGAAATCTATTGACAGATAATAATTAATCTGGCAAATGAGTGAAAGCATCTCTGAGGAGGAAGTAGCAGATACCTGAAGCAATATTAAGTCAAACCAAAAACATTTCTTGCAGAAGAAATAGTGTACACAAAGCTTTTTGGCTGGAAGGAAATAGGTAGGCTGTACAATGGGGAAAATGACTAAGAATGCTCTTAATTCCTAAAAACAGCAATAGTAGCCAAAATAATTCATATAAATCTTCTATTTCTATTTGGCATGATTCATTTAATTTTTTCTGATAATATTTGTGAAGTTAATAAGGATTCTCAAATGTCATTACTCTGACTAAAGGTGTCTCACAAGATTACACTGAAATTCAATTATGAAAAAATTCTTTTGTATCTCAGTTTTAATCAGCTTCTGGATCTTGAGATTCTGTGACTGTAATTTATTCCAGTGTTATTATAATCTGAAAGAAAGTGGTAATAACGTTATAGATAATGAACTCTGAACTTTAAAATATATTGGGTATTATTTAAAGGTCCAATAAAAAGGCATAATTTCTTATAGTATTTGTATATCCATTTAAATAATGTATACCTTTTCAGGATGGTTTTCCACAAAAATTAGTTTTTCTCTAGTTGTATACTCACATTTTATATGACAAGCAACTCTATTAGACTATCAAGCTTTCAACTAGAACAGCACTGAAAAAAATCTGAACAGAATGCAAAATGGAGAAAAACCATCTTTGTGACAGCTAAAACATAGGGTTTTCACAAGAACATTTTTGGCATTGATTCTTGAAAGCAAAAATCATTTCCACAATGGGCAGATCCTATTGGCTATAGCAGTTAACATCTTTCTTTTCTTCTCATTGCCAGAGTCTATCAGAATACTTTAATATGAGGAGAAAAGATCTCAAAGAGAAAAAAAATTAAAGAAAACTGAAATTGCTCGAGCTAGTTAAACATGTGGGTTTTTTGTCACTACTGCTAGAGACTTTTTTCCCTCATTTAATCTCAAATTACTACATAAAGCATTTGACATTTGTGCACTGTCTTCCCTCAAAGAGATATTTTAAGTTATTAAAAGAAAAAGCAAGTTTATATGGGTATTCTAAGAACAGAGGCCTTTAAAAAATCACTAATACTGTTATAAAACTGTAGTGCAATAATATGCAGGAGTCAGATGTCAGGCTGACTTGAAGGAAATGATTTGAGAAGGCTGAATGGGAAGAAGAGAGATGGACGTGGAGGAAAGATGTCTTGATAGACATGAAAGAAGAAATACCAAAAAAAAATTTTTAAAGTCACCTGTTATATCAAAACCAGAGGAGATTTTGCATATTATCTTTGGATTTTGAAAACTGTCTTTGGATTCTGAAAACATTTGAAGTTGACCAGGGAAGGGAAGGGGTGTGGAACTCAAGAGAGCAGCTGAGCATGCTGTGAGCATCGATCCACATTCCACTTGGTGAAAAAAATGGAGCCACTATCTCTGAGGCCACAAAACAAGATGGCCACATCGGGGGTTTGGGGAAATGCCGCCACGTGAAGAGAGAAAGTAGAAAAATATGGAATGCCATGATCAACTTCCAAGGAAATATGTAATTGTGTTCATTGAATTATGACTATTTTTTCTGATCCATACACATGACAGATGGTACCTCCCTGGGTGAGATAGGAGGTTACAATTTATAATGACAAACACTGGAATCATCAGTGTGAAAGCCTCATTTTACGTTTTGTCCTTCTTGGAAGCTGTAGAAAGAAAAGCTACTTTCAGTTTCCCAGAAGGAAATAGCATACAATTTGGAATAAAATAGATCAAGGTAAAAATCCCATCTACATCTTACTTCTGCAAATCATAAAACCTCTCAATTTCCTCGTCTCTACTATGGAAATATGTATCCTCCTACAAACCAGTTAATGAGGTCAAGAATAGAAAAGAGCTAAGGAGAATGTCACTCCTCTTAAAAGTCAGCAGTATCTTTTCCTCCCCTTTTTTTCCATTTCATTTCCACTGCCTCATTTAGACTCTCATCTCTTCGCTCTTAGATTACAACAAGTTATGATCTCGGTGCTTCCTGGTTATCTCTCTGAACAGTTTTGAACCGTGTTCATCACTAGCATATGCAAAATCGACCTCATTTTATTCTAAGTTCATTAAGCCATAATGACTTCCTCAGTGAGTTAAACTACTTTGTATAGCTTGCAAAGCCTTCAGGACACTTGCTTCCTGTGTTCCCAAACATTTTTATTTCCAATTGTTAACTCACATGAATCCCTTTCTCTGTTACCCACATTGTCTTTACCATCTCCTCTGTCACCTCCTCGAAAATTTCACATTTCCGAAAACTTTTGAGGCTCAGTTCAAGGTCTGGTTCTCCATTGAAACTGTATTTGAGTGTCTAGGCTCAAATGATTTCCTCTAACTTTGATCTCTTATTAAATTTAAACTCAAAACCATAAAATAATATTTCCCCATTTAAAAATTTGGGTTAGCTTGTCCCCAAAAATAGATTTTAAGTTCCCAGAAACATGGACTTAATTTTTTGTATCCATTATAGAGCATAGCCGAGTTCTGAGTGCGTGATCACCAATTCAATAAATACTTAGAGATTGGTTATATCTGAAGGTTTCAGATAACTTCCCTAATATTAAAACTGGATTGCCCTTGAAAGGCTGTTCAGCAGTAGGTTCTGATTAAAATAGTCTGTTCATTTACAACAAGGGGAGGTTTCCAGCTGATAGATTTTATTACCTGTTATTTAGACAATGCAAACACTGTAACAGGGAGTATCTTGTAAACAAAATTTGCCTTGACTACTGGGCATAACCAACTTTAACTGCTACTTTCAATCTCCCCTAAAGGCTCAGAGGAGAACTGAAATGTGAAGTGTTTAGCAGGGAGATGGACCAAAAATCCAGTTAGAGCAGAAAATAACTTGCGTTAAAAACAGAGAAACACAGAAACCATGCCAGCTATAGGAATTATCTGCCCTGTGTCCCTTCACATTTTCCGTTCAGTCATGTTTTTGTGCCACACATTTTATATTCTCACCCTTTTCAATACTCACAAATTTAAATGTAGCTTGCTACAAATATTGTCTTAAAAGAGAGGCTTAAACATTTTAGTTTTCCATTGATTTAATCTATTTCTAGTTGTTAGCATTTGGATAATCTAAGCCTGCCCACCTCCTCCTTCCTTTGTCCCATCATCCAATTTAATCATAACTTCAAATCATAATTTATGGGTTGAAATCAAACAAACATATTTTAGAAAGCATGGCAAGAGTCAGTAAAATTCACAAAGGGGAAAGCTGTCCTCTAAAGGTGAGCTAGACAGTCATTGGTGACTCAAGACATAAGATGCTCTCTTCTTTCTTTTCCAAATTAAAAGAAATAGCAATAAGAGATGGGCTGATGGAGCCATGGCTAGACAGCCTAGAGATGCTACTCTGCCCATTGAAAAGGAGATCTGCCAGATATATCTTCTGGATCACCTAGAATTTTAATGTAATGGAATAAGCATGCTTTATCCTTTACCCTTGCTTTAAGGAGTATGGGAACTCCTTTGTGGATACAAAATGTTTTAGAATGAGACAGGGATGATGGTGCAACATTATGAATATGCTAAATGCCCCTGCATTGTATACTTTAAAGGGGTTAATTTTATGTTCTATGGATTTTACCTCAATTAAAAAGAAAAAAAGAAAGATACCAGAGTTTGAAATGTTTCCATCTTACATAATTCCTGTTGCAACTGATGGCATAATCTAGTTTAAGTCCTCTAATTTTTAGTTGTACCTCACCCCTTTTCTCTTCCTGCTCCATATTAATTTCACTAATACAAGTATTAACTCAGAGATCTATCCAACAATTATATCTGCTTTTGTTTTTGAGCATGGCCATGTCAATTAGTTGATTTTAAATAAGAAGTAGTGCACATACATTTAAAATAAAGATTATAGCTCTCTTGTGGTTTACATTTGAATGTAGTTCCTATTGAGTTTGCACATTTTTTGTGGAAAAACCTACATGCTTCAGTTTGTATTCAGCGTATCCTCAGCTCTAAATTGTTGGCAGGGAATAGCTATTTAGCATTAGTCATTTTGCACAGTTTATAACATAATGATTATAATCCAACCCAAAGGACAGAATACTATATTGCCAAGAATGAAAGTGGGCTCATCCTTATCTTTAACGGAGAAACATGTTCTATGTTAAAAGGAGCAGGAAAAAAATAAGCAATAGTCATGGAAGGTCAAAGTTGGCAAAATCTGTTACAGTCTAGCTCAGGCATTACTTTTTGACTGTGGAAACAACTAGTGAATCACCTATGACAAGTCTAATTAAAATAATCTGAGCTCTGTAACTGTGATACTAAACAGATGGTAGAACTGAAGATGTGCTGAACTAGCCATAAATAACTGAGGCAGGAAAAAGTATGAAGGGGAAGTACAAGCTAGTTCCAGCAGTTTGTGTGAGCACACGTAGTGGCCAGTGTGTTAGCATATGCCTTTAGCATTGTATCTTTACAAATACACATCGTGAGATATATGACATTATCCTTGGAAGCTGAGCATTTTAGATGCTATAAAGATAATCCATAAAATGTAGCTAAGCCTTATGACATAATAATCTATTGACAAATGATATAAAAAGGAAAGCATATAAATGAAATAAACAATTGGAAGGTAACATAAGGGTTCGTAGTCCCTATGAGCAGTAAATTGATAGTAGTAATTTGATTATATCATTTCTCATCATGAAGACAATATTCACTGTCATCGTGAAATCTGTTTCTCTGTGTGCTGAGCCTCCCAACAGAATGGAACTAGTCTGTGATTGGAGTTTAAAATGTTAACGGGAAAACAAGACTTTATAGTTATCCTGTCTAAACCATGCAGTAGTCAGGAACACTGCACAACAAAATCACACAGCACCGTGTGCACAGAACATACATTTCCAAAACACATTCCTTGGCCTACACTATAGCCAATGACACACAAGCAAACGCAGCACGTCAAGGGCTCCCTGGGGAGAATTGGGTGAAGTAGACCTCAGATCTGCTGTGAAAGAACAAATTCTCAAGAAAGTAGGGTATAAATAAATAATGCAATCAGCCTAATTTTCTTCTGTATTCCTCTATTTTTTCAACATGTGTCACATATAGTAGTGAAGTTTGAATATTAAACTGAACAACATCTGTCATCTGCTGAAAAGTATCCTGGCAGTCTGATCTAGAGGTAGTGCTGGCTTTGGTGATACAATGCAAAAGCAGCAATGAAAAGTCACAGGATTCCAGAGGAAAAGTATCAATGTTTTCTTCTCCTCTCTCATATTATTCCTGCATAAACACACAATATGTAAGGGGCAACAGCAATATAAAGCAGGAAGAGAGCAAATTTTAACTTAACTATAGGAAGGGGCACCACCTCTTCTACCTGATGCTTACCTACACCACCACTGGGATCACCTCCATCAAGCTTTCTCACCTTCATTTCCCTTGAACCCCTATTATTCTTTCTCATTATCACATTATCAGTATTCACATTCCATAATTAAAATATTGTGAATCTGTAAGGACTTATTTTCCAAAGGAATGAAAAAGAAAATAAAATGCAGTAATGCATAGTGACATGAAATTAGCCCAAACCCTGCTTGGCCAAAATGATAGTGCTCTAAATGTGATGTGAGGTTCTTTAATATCTGCTGATTTATAAATGGACTCCTTTTTTCCCCTACTCTTTTCTATTGGATATCTACATTTTCTGTTTATTGTAAATTTTTAAAAATACTTCCTTCAAGTAGCATTTAGTTAGTTTGTTCCTGCTTAAGGAATATGTAATAGCTGGCATACATGTTTATTTGATTACCAGCAAGTTCATTAGTGAACACTTTTGGGGAAGGTATGTTTGGTTCCTGTTCTGATTAAAAATATGTAGAGAACATCTGAGGTTTGGTTTGGGGAACTGAGCCAATGTCTGGGTGTTATGAGTGGAAGAATGAGATTTAGCTAAACATACTTAAGCGTTTTTGCAGAAGACTAGGAATAAAAATTACTTAAAAATTTGAAGTATTATCTGATACTTCATGAAAATACAGACATTTAGGAAATAAATAATGATTCTATAAGAGTTACAATATATATAACTCATTAAAAAATTTTATTTCTGAATAAACTCTTAGATTTCCAATTTAGGACATTTTTCACTGCTTTTTGGTTGCTTTCTGCCTCTCTGTCTCTCTGTCTTTGTCTCTGTCTCTCTCTCGGGTTTTAGAGCCCTTTTTGTGTTTCGATACTGCTTTGGGGGAAATGCCTTAATTTTAACTCATCTCAGAGTGCTCTTATGTATTTCCCCAATTGTGTAATTTTTTATTATGTTTCTTAAGATAATATAGTTCAAAGAAAGTTTTCAGCCCCTATTCTAATGAATACAGCTTTGTGAAAACTGTCTGCCTAATGCAGATATTCTTAAGTGGGGTGGAGGGAGGAACAATGGAATAATTGGAAATTATAACAAGTCTCTAAAAGTGAAAACAGCAAATGGACCAACAATGAAATGTAATTTTGGTTTCACGAAGGCCTAAAGAATGATAGCCTTTATGAGGAATTGATAAAATTAAATTTTAGAGGCAAGGAATGTAGAGGTCTATAGAGGAAGACTTATCCTTTCTGTTAAGACTAAAAATGATAGCTCTGCTTAAATCTCTTTTGGCACTAGAAAAATCTTGTGAAATTGAGTTTCATATTCCATTGACATGTCAAGATATCTTATTCACCCGAGAAACAGTTTCACTTAAATATATGACTTGTTCTGCACCATCACGGGGCTTAATTTAAGCATAGCACTTCTACTTTCAAGGAGCATCATGCTTGTTTGTATCAGCTCCATCAGGGTTACAAGGCAAGTGGAGAATTGAGGCCATCAATTTTAAAGCCATAGAGTTAAAAAGTCTAGTTTTTAGAAAGTGACTTAAAACGTCTTGTATGGGCTGTATTTATTGGTTTGGTGCCACAGCATAATGAAATTTATGGAAGAATTACTTTGTCTGAATTTACAACTAAATTGGTAAACTTAACTTGTCATTCATTTACAGAAATATCTCATGTGAGGGTTCAGTATTAGAAAAGACAGAGGTCATTTAAAAATGCATCTAAAGATCACTAATTCTAAGCTCTCTCTTTTATATAGTAAGGGTAAGTACAGTCCATGTTTTAAGTAGTGATAGAAGAAAAATGAATATATAAATAAATTTTTAAAAATACAAATATGAAAAAAGCAAGGCCCTAAAAAAAGGTAACATTTTGCTTTCAAAACTAAGCTGTTTCCTTTTATTGAAATCTCACATGCAATTGAAGGAAACTGAAAGATCCAAATCACCAATATTGAACCACAGCAACTCTCAGAAAGGATCACACAAATACACTTTGAGGAATATTTTAATTAATAAGTAAATTCACTTGGGTGACTTTGTCTCTGTTTCAAATATTTAGGTGAGAAAATATAGCTGATTATACTCCGACAATTACTGTGGCCGGGGAAATTTTACCACATTCTTTAATTTATGGTATTGAAGAGCATCTAGAAGGTAATATGAATAATCAGTAGATGGTATTAAAGGACTAACTGCTAATGGACATTCTGTTGAGGGAAAAATTATACAGGGCTAATATCTTTATAATTGAAATGTGAAGAAATCTATTTTCTTTTTTAGAGAGGCGAATAGACTTGTATTTTATTTAGGCCATTGTATTTAGGTTCTTTTATACAGCAACTTAGTTTATACCCTAATATACCACCTTTACCTCTAACTTACAGTCGACTTCTATCAAGACTTAGACCTATAATTCATCTTAACCAGAAATAATTGATTTTCATGTCAGTGCTTCCAATGATTGCTAGTTTGGTCTGTAGGTCTCTCTTGCCTGAAGAAGTGTCTTTCTCACTACTTAATAGTCCACATGCAATGGAAAAGGATGTCCATCTTGAGAAACAAGTAAAATTATTCCTCCAAAATACTAATTTGTTTTCTTTATTTGAAAACCACTTGTTAAGTATTTATTTTGCTGACAAATACTTAGGCTCTCACAATAAGAGAGCCTAGAATAGGCTCAAGGTCTGATTTCACAAATTTCTTTCCCTATGGAGAAATATTGCTTGTGCAATTTGACCCTCTACTTTATATATGAGTTTTTTTTTTTTCTCTGCTAGAACTGTTGGGGTGAGCAACATGGGAAGGTAACTCCAACTTGTTTACACTATAGATCGTGATTATTAATTTACTGTTTCTGAACCTAGGATTTCTAGGCTCACTCTAGAATTTCTTCTCAAGACCAAAGAAATACAAGCCAACAATGTTGATACAGAAAAATCAATATACAAATAAACACTTTTTTCCCCTAACATCTGGTGAAGGTCCTTGTGACTCTTCTTGAGACAGCAACCCATTAATTAGCCAGTATAATTCACTCATGTTTATGAATATGAGATAACATATTCAGCAACAAGAAACTTTGCTAGCAATTCTCAAACCATCACCTTCAGGGTTTCCTTAGTAGTCAGTACCATCCTTTTGGACAAGCATTTTCCTGGAAGGTGATAAGGAATAACTATGACAGTTCTGATAGGGTTTGTGCTCTCAGATTCTTTAAACACTGCTGGAGTAAATGTAAATCCTTTGTCAAAACCAATACTTGTCAGCTACCCATGTGTTGCAAATAACTGCAACAGAGCTATTATTTTAGAGTCTGAAGTGTGAATTGGATTTAGAAGCACTTCCCATTATTTTGAGATAAAATCCATTACAGTCATGATATACTTTCATTGGATTGGTCCAGTTCTATCAAAATGGAATCTTAACCAATATTTTTTGGTCATTTTTCACAAAAAAAAAATTTAGCAGATTTCGTTTGGTGATTATACCTATGCTGAAAATAGGTAATTTTTAAAAGAAAATTTGAATTTGAATATTAGCTAAATCCTCTCTATATTTCTTCTTTACGTCATATGCTAATTGAGAACCTGTTTCACAACAATTGTACTCTGGGACTCAGTCTAACAAAGAAGTTTCCATCTGGAACATTGCCAATCAGTGTTTAACAGGACAGAGATATTTCACACCAAGATCTGGCATTTAAAAATATTCTGCTTGGAACTGACACACACCAAGTCTGATAGCCAAGATTGATTTCAGTAGGGTGGGGATATATAACCTTCCCAGGGTGAGAAGTACCATGGAAAAGGGAACTAGAATATTTGATGCATAATATTTACATCTACCTTGGTGGTAAACTTTTGGAAATTAAATATCATAATGTCTGTCATGTGATATTTTATAGTCAGTCCTTTTCTAATAGTCCTGAGCAGGAAAAGTTTATATGTTAAGGCAATAATGCTGTATAAAAGACTTATGACTTTGTCATAAGTACCAAGTGCTATCTTAGCAAATCCACTGAGTATTGCTAAAAGAGTACATTGTGAAATACTATATAATAGTTAACTTTGTAAAGGTTGAAAAAAGTACTTTATAAAGGTATTAGCATCAGGAAGATTTGAAAATCTTATTTTAACATTGAAAACCTAAATTATACCTCATTATGACATATCCACAGTGAGCCACATCCCAGGAGCATTGATGTGACAGCTAAACAGGTAACACTAGATGATACACTCCCCCATTTTTTTCTCTCAAAAACTCATATTTCCTATGGAAATCTATCTGAAATCATTTTGATGGTCAGTCATCTATCTTTATGTTACCTAAACATGACTCTGAAATTTAAATATTTGGAAGCTTTAAGATTAATATAAAAAAGAAGAAATAACAATTCTAAACTGAAGTTAATTTTCTATGGAAATAACTTTAATAAGTGTTATAATAATCCATAATTAGCCCAATGTTTTGCTTCTAGCGAGGAAAGAAAAAAATCACTATTTCTGAGCAATTATAGTTCTTTGGTAAATAGATGGCACTTTTGTGCACCCTTCCTCCTTCCAGATTAAAATAGCCCAGTGCCAGGGCACATATCTTGGACAGCAGGGTGTATACTACCAAGTTTCAGTTTTTCTAACTCTCTCAGCTAGACAACTCTGCTCAGTTTAAAAGCTATACAAGTATTGGAGGCCTGATGTTTAAACATCTATGACAGTTTAGTTAAAGATAATATCTTGATGAACGTGACAAGGCAACTTGTACAAGATTTTGCTCTAGAAGCAAGTTTTGGGTATAGGTTTGCTCAAGGTTTCACATTATATTTCCACTCTCTGTGATGACTTGGCCTCTAGCCATGCCTCTGGCTTTTTCTCCTATACTTTGCATCCCCATCAAAAGTTACTTTCCAGGGCACCTAGGTGGCTCATTCAGTTAAGTGTCTGACTTTGGCTCAGGTCATGACCTCATGGTCTATGGGTTCAAGCCCTGCTTTGGGCTCTGTGCTGACAGCTCAGAGCCTAAGTGCCTGATTCAGATTCTGTGTCTCTTTCTCTCTGCCCCTCTGCTCGTGTTCTCTTTCTTTCATTCTCTCTCTCTCTCTCTCTCTCTCTCAAAAATAAATAAACATTTTTAAAAAAATTACTTTTCAGCAAGACTTGCTATTCTTTTTTAGTTTCCAAGTCATAACCCAGCTTCACATGCCCACGCATTGCAAATGTTGGCCCTTCACTTTAGCAGTTTCCTACCCCACATTTCATCTAATACAGCTTCTGAAAACTCAGCATAAATTTTCATATTTTCTATGGTGGCCTGATAATATACCATATAGAGCTCTTGCCATAGGAAGCATTGATGAGTGGCCCTGCTGTTTCTACCACAATGCTTATTATAAGGCCATGCTTCTCATGGGCTGCTCCTGGCATGAGTACAATAGCTGCTTCTTTCCTGCAAAATCTAAGACTCCTCTGACACTTGACTTTAGTTCATGGACTTTCTGTTGGTGTAGGTAGCCTTACAGGTAGGCTATGGTCAGAGCACTATACCCAGTGCTACTTCTTTCCTACTGACTCCTGACTTCCCAGGAGTCAGACCTATATCATGTTTTCTCTGACTCCTTCCCTTTTCTCCCTTACATGAGTTTCCCCAATAAACGTCTTGCACAAATAATCCCATCTTAGCATCTTTTCTGAGGATCTAAACTAACACAGATTTTACTGGTCCAAGCACACACACACACACACACACACACACACTCACACATACACGGCAAGATTGGTATTGAAGACAGAATCAATCACTACCTCACAAGTGAAAAAGATGCTGTCCTAAATGGTTGGTGAGGTATAGTCTCTGGTACAAGATAGTAGCCTAATTGCTAATGATTTCACCACTGGAACTATGTCCCTGTGAAAAGAAATGCCTTTTTAAGTGCAATGATTCAGACATTTAAAAGATATGAGAGGGTAAGGGGGATGCATCAAAAAGGCAGTAGGTTTCTACATTATATTGATGCCCTCCAAAGGGATTATGAGAAACTGAAGGATGTAAACAAATAGTTAATGGCTAAATATGAGCTTGAGATGGTCTCTTTGGTAACTTAAAAGGAGACTCTTATCTCCTAGAGTATAATAACAAATATAGCAACAAACTGAAGATTTGATCATTATAGTTGCAAAACTCCTAAGATATCTGAAAACCCCTTTAAGGTAGATCTGCTGTGCTAAGATCAAAGACTTTTTCTGGGGCCCTGAAACATGGGTTGGGGACATCTGGAAGGATGTCCCTGTAGATAATGACTTTACAGATTGGCAGAGCACATCCATTCCCAGTAAGATCTAGTTTTTCCACTCTGCTCTAAGACACTGCACAGTCCTCTTTTCCATGAGGCAACGTGTTCTACCCTCAGTAGACAACCCCACTTCTCCTGGCTACTAGGCTGATAACTAGAGTTAGATCCCACTGTAGCCTAAGTAAGGACCTGTTGAGCCTACTAAGGAAAGAGAGGTACAATACACTGAGGAAATACAAAAATTAGGAGGATGTATATACAAGAGTGAGGATTTACCACTGTTCTTGGTTTTGAGAGTACTTGATCAGAAAGTTGAAATGCAAGACTAGAAAAGCAAGAATTTATTGATATGGAGAGCCTGAACCAAACATGACTTTAACACCTTGATAAGGACCCCAGGTAATGGGCAGATGCTAGGGTTGCTTTTAGGTACCCAGAGAAACTGTGGCTAAAATATTAAGTAAAATAGAATGTCTGAGTTTCCCTGGAAGAAAGTAGAGAAAGGAATAAAGAAGCTGAGGCAATCGGCATGTTGGAATGGATGTGTTATGTGAGGAAGGAAGGCCTATCTTATGGTTGTGTTTCATAGGAGGGCCCAGAGATCACTATTCATCAAAGCCATCAGCATGTACTGATAAGAGGAGCACAGGACCATTAAGAAGTTTGGTGGCTCTCCTCTATAGAAGAGGGTTGACAGTAGGAAAAGTCTCAGAGCTGGGCCTTATAATATATATGGGGTGATGCTACCCCAAAATAATAGAAGCTAGGTGTCAGTGCTTGACATCCAGAAGATAGGGGGGCATTTATACTATAAAGATTAACAAGGTCAAATAGGCAGCCAGGGGAGCTTCACCCATAGGGAGTTGTGGAGATGATTAATACAGCAGTGAGACCCTCGGACAAAATAGATGGGTAGCCAACAAGTATGCTTGTTGATATCTATAACCCTCTCCCCTAAAAAATAAGAATGGAGACACAGGGGTTTGGAGAGTCACCTCAATAAAAGTTCAGTGTCCAGACCTGTGCTAATTTTTAGGTTTGGAAGACACTGACTAAAGAGGTGGTTAGTCCCATAGGAAGAAGGACCATGCAATGTGATAGAACATTATAGGCTGTGATGATTCCCCCTCGTATCACTGTACATTTAAGAAAGGGGATGCCTACACATTTGAAGACAATTGACCACAGAATTTGAGTGTGAGCTGATAGTGATAACTGAAGACCCAAAGCATTACCCGTGTCCCTCTGTGAGAGTGGAAGCTGAGGCATGGCAGGAAATAAAGGGAGTGATGATTAAATGTAATGGTTAATGTCTAACTCATGGTGGGACCACTCTGTCTGTGGATCTAACCAGTGGTTGTTTCCTCAGTCCCTGAATGTAAAATTAGACTTCATTGGCAGTTAGAGTAATACTCATACTGGGTTCTTAGCTTATGGGTCAAGAACTAGGAAACTTGGGGAAAGGCAAGTTGTAAGTTCTTAAAATGCCATCCTTCCTACAGGTAAGATAGTAAACAATAAACAAGATCACTTTCTCAGAGGTATGTTTGAGATTCTTACTACCATTAAAAATATAAAGGTTCTAGAGGTCGTCCTTTTTTTAAAATCTCCATTAAATTCACTAGTCTGCACCTGCGGAAACTCAGATAAATTTGGGGAATGACTATAAACTGCTACAAGACTTAATTAAGTAACAACTCTGGTTATGGCTGCCATAGCTGAAACTATGTTAGGCTCAAGATAACATGATCTATATGTATTAGTGCTACTTCATTTCTTTTCACGTAAGAAAGTGTATAACATTTTTCTGCCTGCCTGAACACAGTTCTTTTTCAGATTAGTTTCTCATATTATTATCATGGATTATTTTAGGTCTTTTTTTATTAGTTTAAATAGTTTACTCTCAAAGTAGATATCCTCATTTTCTGCTTCTAGATCTAACCTGATCTTTCATTCTAAAAAGGAAAGACAAAAACAATTAAGTTTTAGAACGGTGCTAAGCAGAATGGTCTCTCAAAGATATTCACACTTTAATCCCTGGATCTAATGACCATGTTGTGTTACATGGCAAAGGAATTTGCAGATATAATTAAGGTTATGAACTTTAAAATAGAGAGGTGAGCCTGGATTATCTGGATGGGAACCAATCTAATCACAAAAGCCTTTTAAAGCAGAAAATGTTCTGTGCAAGAACCACAGGGAGGCCTCTAGGTGAAGCAAGGACTTCAGTTGTGCAACTTCAACGAACTGGATTCTGCTAACATTCTGAAATGAGCATGGAAGCGAATTCTTCCAAGAGACTCCTGATGGAAGCCCAGTCATCTGTTACCTTGATTTCAGTCTTACTAAACCAGGAGCAGAGAAACCAGCCAGGCCAACCAGACTTTTGACCTATAAATTTGTATTGTTTTAAATCATTAAGTTTGTGATAATTTGTTACAGCAGCAATAGAAAACTAATAAGTAGATTATCCATAATCACCGTTTTTTGCCCACCCCAGGCAAATTTAATCATCTACTCTGTGCAACCTGTGTATTGCTTTAATGTGCTTATTATTTTATTAGACTTTATAACTTGTTTTACAATTCCCATCTTTCTAACTACTCTATGAGATCCTTGAAGATTGCATTTATCTTTACATTTCTGGTGCCTAGTACAGTAGTTGAACTTTTGAAATAAAGAAAGGACACAGTATTTAGTAACAGCACAGGTGGTATATTTCATCCATGTATAAGGAGTTTAAACACAACATAAGTGATCAAAGCTTAAATAATTTTCTTTATTTACTTATTGCAAAATATTCTGCCTTAGCTTTAAGTGAGTTAGTGCATAATTTTTAATCCAAATGATATTAGTTTTCCCATATAAACTCCAAAGTGCACAGAAAACCTTTTGTAGGAACCTATTTGCATATTTCTTCAAAAAAAATCCCCTACATACTGATTCCTAAAAGGTTTTTATGCCTCTATATTTCTCCTTGTAATGGTGAAAAAACATTTTTCTATAGAGTATACATATTTTATAGTCAAACATAGCTTTCAACAATATCAGCTGTGTGGCTATTTAATTTTAAAGAATATTTCACAGTGGGCCTTCATAGTTGATAACATGATTGTATTATATAAACTGGATATATCATCATTACTCATTGCTGAAATCTCTAAACGAATTGGGACTTCTATCTTGCACTCTTGAGTACTCTTGCAAATACCCTACTTTCTATCAGCCCTTGACTTTCTGTATTCCATATGATACCTAGATTTTGTTAGTTTATGCAATGTGTAACCTAGATAATTTGACTCCCATGTCAGTTATTCATGTGTATAATGTGTAGCCCCATGCTTGACAAAATCACTCAATAAATAGTAGTACATATTGTTGTGGTTTTTATAGTTAATTGTTAATTAATTATTAATATTTTTGGATTTTCATGTGATCCTTTCATAGAGAATGTATATTCTGGATATTTGACTCTGAGGAGACAGAATATGCAACCATGTGAAATCATGTTTGACATGTGTCCCAATTATTTATTACTATGTAACAAATTACTTCAGAACATAATGAGTTAAAACAGTGATCTTCGTAATATAGCTCCCTTATTTGTGGCACAGGAATTCTGGCTGGACTTGGATGAGTGAGTTTTCTGTTTTTTGTGGTGTCAACAGGAGTCACTTGGTGGTACTCAGCTGGCAGGTAGGCTAGTCTGGATGGTACAAGATGGCCTCACT
Source organism: Cryptoprocta ferox (assembly GCA_028646485.1). NCBI lineage: Eukaryota > Metazoa > Chordata > Mammalia > Carnivora > Eupleridae > Cryptoprocta > Cryptoprocta ferox. The sequence goes on from CM053572.1 coordinate 74,479,853, forward strand.
CGCATGTCTGGTGTGTTGGCAGGGATGTAGCTGGAAGGCTTATCTTAGCTGGTGCTATTGACTTAATGCCTACAGTAGACTTCAGCATGGTGCTCTTAAACATTAAGACTTATTAGATGGTGGCTCTGGATACCAAGGGAAAGTATTTTAACAAACAAATGAGAAACTGCAAGGCCTTTTGAAGTGCAGTATTGAAATTCTCATGGTATTCTTTCATTGTAATCTATTGGTTGATATAGTCACAAGCTCACCCAGATTCAGAGTGAGGGAATATTCTATAGGGAGAGCATCAGAGAATTTATGATCATAGTTTAAAACTCACATGATTACATTCGGGGGACACTATTGTATCTGACAAATTATCTGCTCCTAACAAAAACAATGTTTCACTTAAACCAGAAACTGTATAACGCCTGTGTTATGTAGTAAAAAAGGAAAATAAAGTAGAACTTTCTTCAACCATTTCCATTTTTTTTGTTTATTTGAGAGAGAGAGAGAGAGAGAGAGAGAGAGTAGGGGAGGGGCAGAGAAAGAGGGAGATAGAATCTGAAGCAGTCTCCAGGCTCTGAGCTCTATCCAAAGGATACAAAAATGTTGATTTGAAGGGGAACATGCACCCCAATATTTATAGCAGCATTATCAACAATAGCCAAATTATGGAAAGAGCCCAAATATCCATTAACTGATAAACGGATTAAGAAGTTGCAGTGTGTTTGTATATATGTATATACATACATACATATATACCTACATGTACACACACAAGATGAAAAAGAATGAAATCTTGCCATTTGCAGCAATGTGGATGGAACTGGAGGTTATTATGCTAAGTGAAATAAGTCAGTCAGTGAAAGATAGATATATGATTTCACTAATATGTAGAATTTAAGAAACTTAGATGAAATTGGGGAAGGGAAGGAAATATAAGATAAAAACAAAGAGGGAGGCAAACCATGAAACTCTTAAATACAGAGAAAAAACTGAGAATTTCAGGGGGTGGGGGGTTAGGTGGGTGGGTTAAATGGGTGGCAGGTACTAAGGAGGGCACTTTTTGGGATGAGCACTCGGCGTCATATCTAAGAGACGAATCACTGGGTTCTATTCCTGAAGCCAAGACTACGTTGTATGTTAACTAACACCAGAATAAAAAAAATTTTTTTGGTTCTTGGGAATTTTTCTGAGATAATAATTTTTGCTTGTTTCACACCATATAAAAAAGTATAATATTAGTGATGTATATAAGAAAGAGGTTAGCATGCAAACATATTGGCATGCATACCTGCACACACAAAAATTTTCTCTATCCATCTCCACGGTTTGGAATGAGAATATTCTCCTATGCCTTCTTTTAATCTCCCTATGTTTTTTTTTTCTGTGACAGTACAAACTGTGAAAAGCTTTTAATATAGTATATATTCACTTGAATGTGTATTTACATAAGCAACAAAAATATGTTTTCATATAATAATGTTATACAATAATATAGCATAATGCATATAATATGGCTGAGGTTAAGACTGTGAAACTATTCTTCTTATCATAGGTTATTCAAATACTGGCCACTATGTACTATAGGCCAAACATGTTAAATGTCACTTCCTGTGGATTATACTTAACATGTGAATAGTTATGAATGGAGAATAGTTATGAATGGTTAGTATTATATCTTAGAACTAGAAGCAAGTGGCAAGATCATCTAATCCAGTGCCTTATTTTATTCAAAGTAGATTTGGACTAAGAATATCTTACTATTCTATAATTGTGAAGTACCTGGACCCTGTAGGCCTGTATTCTTGCCAGTAGATAATAGTCTTTACATGAATATCATATCATTAATATTTATCATAAGTATTCCGGTTTTTCAGAACCGGAAAAAAAAAGTTGAAACCAAACCAATTGTATCAACAAGAACAAAATATCTTTGATATCGGGAAATAGTTAACAAGCTATCAACTAAATACTCAAAGATTTTTTCCTAGAAAGGAAAAGGATAAAACCTTTAAATTTATTAAGGTTTTATCTTACTTGTGTATAATTTAGGTACTTATCTGATCTTATCTTACTTGTGTATAATTTAGGTTCTTTTTAAATAAAAGACATTTGCATTATGGTATAAAATGTTATGAAATTACTGATAGACATGAAAAATCAAAATTGGAAGTTACCTTTCAGGCAAGATATTTAATTTCAGGTCATCTTGGGTATTTATACTTTTATTATATGTATTTTGTTTTTCTGTAGTTTTAAAATTGGCAGATATATTATCATTATATTTAGTAGCTTAGGAAATAAAATTTGTAGCTATGATTTTGTCCATTTTATAGATCTCACCTATATTAAGCAGGAATTGTTACCTTGCTCTATAATCAATTTTATGTAATATTTAAAATATTTAAAAACATTTAAGATATAAGGCAATGGAATATTAACAGAACACAAACTTTCTTCTCTATCCATTCTATGCAGACCAATCCAAATTTGAATCTTAATTCTCCCATAGATAGTGATATTGGACAATCTACTTAACTTCCTTTACCTTCAGTTTCCATCTCTTTAGAAAGTAGTTAATAATAGGAAACACTTTAAAAAGTTGTTATAAGGATTCAGTGAGTGCATATGATTGCTAATGAAAATACACTTATGCCATCTAATATGAAGCAAAATAACTCAACTCTGAGAGTCAGAAATGGCTGGACTGGTGTCTCTGGAGGGATCTATTGCAACAACTTAGGTAACATTATTATAATCTATCAGGAGCCATGAGTGCCCTTGAATTCTAATTCTTTTTTGTAGCTAATCAAAATTGGGGGCGGGGGGAATGAAGCCTCATGACTACAATTAGTAAGTGACAATAAATAATTCAGCTCAGCAGAGTTGCCAGGGTGGACTGGGGGTAAAAAAAAAGTGGAACAGATATTCTTAAGTCTCTTAAAATAGGATTGCAATGAGCAGGATACTAGCAAGAGAGGAGTAGCAGATTTCCTTCCCCAGTCATAGATTTGCTTTCCTCCATCAACTCCCACCACCCCTCCTCCAAAATACAATTAATTTAATATAACTAAATTATATTTTTTGAGTTTTAACTCTTAATTTGCTTTTAGCATGACATAATTTCTCACAAATGAGACTGTTGTAATTAATCAGATATATAGTACTTGTGTTTCTCAAATCAAGAGGAGGAAAAAGGTGGTCCTATAATAATTTCAGTTTATATAAACCAAAATATTAAGTGTTGGTCTGAAAAAAGCTAAGGAACTCATTATTTTTTCCAAGATTCCAAACGGCAGAGAGCCTGGGACTGGAAGAGATTAAACTAATGCTGCCATCCTGGCCATCTTGACAACTCTCAATTCCCACAATTCTGGTTTCCTAGGAGAAACTGATAGAAATAGCTAAGCAAACCATCAGAGTACCACCATGGGGCAGAAAGGAAACCTCTAACTCAGTAGATGGATGAGAAGAATAGGAGGTGTCTGGGGGCACCTGGGTGGCTCAGTCAGTTAAGCGTCTGACTGGCTCAGATCATGATCTCACAGTTTGTGGGTTTGAGCCCCACATCAGGCTCTCTGCTGTAAGCACAGAACCCGCTTTGGATCTTCTGTCTGTCTCATTCTCTCTGTCCCTTCCCCAGTCGCTCTCTCTCTAGTTAAAAAAATAAATAAACATTAAACAAAAAGGAAGTGTCTGTGAATACGAAGAACTGTGTTACAAATATTATCTGAAACTTGGAAACAGGTAGAAGATATGACTGGGTGTTCTTTCAGCGTGTTTCTGAGCTTGAATCTTTGATTTATTTCATATTGACTAGGCTGTTTTTCAACTGTGCATGTAGAATTTTGTCTGGAAGAGATACAAATAGTTTCTTTTGGTAGAAAAGACTACCCCAAATATAGGATATTAAGCTGTTTTGTATATAACCCAACAATTATATACTAGCATTCCTTTATTAAATCGCCTATAAATACCCAGTTTCTCAAAAGTTCTTTGAACTTTTTAAACTGCTTACTTGTTTTCTTATTAATGAGTTGCATGAAACCTTAGACACATGTTCATGTTATATTTACATGAAAATTACAGCATTATTTTTTTTTTGTAAATTAAATTTTAACTATGTTCCTTTTGGCAAAGGACCAAAAAGATCTAAGCAGACAAATGTTAGAGAACTGACACTATTTATCACATGAGTATTCAAGGAGAAAGAGTTCCTACTTGTTAATCAGCTCCTGGACGCTCCATTATTGTGAAGATTCCAGGTTACTGTCAAACAGGAAAATTGGAAGAAGCAAGAGGGGCTAAATTGATGCACATTAAAAAAGCTGAGCCAGGTAGCTGACAGGTGAGATATTAGAAAGCCTCATCAGCTACATTCCAGTGAGAGGGTATTTCTTTCTGTGTTGGAATTGAGGAGACTTTGGGGTAGTTGTGATGAAACAGAAATTATAAAGATTGACATTAATAGCCAAAAGAGACTATTAGGGGACTGTTGTGCTTAGTGAAAATATCTTTTTTTAAAATTTTTGTGAAAAACTAACCACAGAGAGACATTATGTGGGTTTTACTTTCTATTATTTCTTTGAAAATGTTAAAGCAACTTCTTAGGCAGGATACGTGTGACCATGTGTCCAAAGTTTTATAAATTTCCTTGGGAAATATGCTTCTGAGAATGCCATTTCAAATATTTACATTTGATAGAGCATTTTATAGGGAGAAAAAGTAACTAGGTAACATTGTTAATATATGTACAAGAAGGGAAGACCTTGCTACAGATTATTAGGATAGTAATGAGACTGGTTAAAGTATCTTGCTAACTTAATCTGGTTTGAGGTAGTAGGCTGGTCATAAGCATGATTGCTGTCCTGGTTATAATCTAACATTTCAGAAGTTTCTTTCCAACACATCTAACAATGAAGTTGGCCTCAAATTACCTTCCAGAAAATTACTCAGATATATTTTTTTCAAAGTTGATTGATAATATGATATTGGCCTTTTCTCAGGTTTGGAAAAAAATTGTTTAATATGATTACTTGCTGGGCTTCCTATGTGTTAAATAGAGGTAAAATGCCTGGTACACTTCCTGATAGTAAACATCAAAGAAAGAAAAAAGGAAAAAAATACCCAACTTGGTTCTTCCCTAAGAACCAAACATGACTACTAAGAATGCCATGAAATGAATACAAACAACAATAAAATTCTGAAATTATAAGCAAAACTTAAAAAAAATTTTCATGTGCCTGTACACATAGACATATGTATTTTACAATTTTTGCATTCATCAATTTTAAAGTTAAATGAATAACTATTGGATAAGAAATAATTTTTTTAAATTTCTCTCCTAAGTATTTCAGGGGCACCCTGACCAGTAGGCAGTATTTATTTCTTGGACCAATAGTTTCTGAGATGATTTCCTAAACTGATTCCTACCATGTGGTAGGTGCATGAAATGCCCTCCATGCCTTCTTCACTTCACTGTTTCTCAACTCCTAAATTTTATACAATTTTCAACACCTACTTTTTTTAAGTTTTTATTTAAATTCTAGTTAGTTAACATATAGTCAACACCTTTTTTTTTTAATTTTTTTTATTTATTTTTGAGAGACAGACAGCGCGAGCAGGGGAGGGTCAGAGAGAGAGGGAGATACAGAATCTGAAGACAGGCTCCAGGCTCTGACCTAGCTGTCAGCACAGAGCCCGATGCGGGGCTTGAACCCACGAACCATGAGATCATGACCTGAGCTGAAGGTGGACGCTTAACTGACTGAGCCACCCAGGCACCCCAGTCAACACCTGTTTTAAATGCTGCTTCGATTACGTACCCCCTGGTTTTCCAGCCTAAAGCATTTCTACCTCCTCTGATGTAGCTAGCACTTTTAATATTTTTCTTAAGGTAAGCATCACTTCCTACCATTTATTAAGTGCATTTACATCTTTACTTCCCTATTGAACCATAACCTCCTTTATTCAATGGCATTCATTCTCTAAACAATTTCATTTTAATTTTGCTCTGTTGCTTGAATCAATACTTTACATCCATATGGCATAATTAAGATTTTGCAGAACATGACAAGCAATCAGACTTCCTCTGTGCTCAGCTAAGGATGATGTGTGATGTTGGTCATCCATCTTCTCCACCCAAGTGGCAATTATAGCTATATCTGTTCTTTCTCATTACAGGAGAATATAGCCCCAGAAAGCTGAAGGTGACGTAGAAGAATGGTAGCAGTTGGATGTTGCTGCAGTCCTGAAAATTCTTGATAGGATCTCCTTCCCCACAGGTCAAAAGACTGGAAGGCAATTCCCTTTTACAATCACAAGCCTCTAAAGCAACCACAGCTTTTCAAGCAAGCAGCAGTATTTTTTTTCTTACTGACAGATATCATCTGCAAGGAGTTTCTAGCACTTGGGCCAGAAACACTATCTATGCCTCATTACCATTTAAATAGGCTGATCAATGAAAATTAGCATGATATTTGAATTACAACACCCACCTCTTGCTTCTTAGAGCCAGGGTGCTCCAGGCTCTTTAACTAGCTGCTACTTTTTCCTGTAAGGATTCCTCCTCTTCAAATCTGAAAACAGGTGTGTGCCTGTGCTTAGTGCAAGAACTTAAATGGAGCCATTTATCTCTGGTTCTGCCTATTCATCATCTGTATCTAGTACAACTTATTGTCCTGTTAAAATACCAAATATGTAATAGCAGCCCCCTCAGCCAACACTTAATGAATACTCTGATTCAATGTCGCCCTCATTTTTAAGTCTATAATCTTATTACACCAATTTAACCAATGAATAATGTTATCAGTTTGGGTTAGTGGACACACTATCCTGGTCAGGGATTCAAGGACTGTGATGGCTACTCGGTAGCCATAAGAAACTTGGACAAATAAATAGAAAGATGAAAAAAGAAGAAAAGAAATAAAAGCCATTTAATTCACTACATGAACACTCTTCATCTTTCCTGTCTTGCCTATGTCATAAAGCTTTATGAAAATTAATTATGCAATGATATGTGTAAAAAAAACTGTACATATATTACAATGCCATACAAATGTATAGTTATACTGTCGTTACAATGTATACACAGATATATTGATATGGCCTAATTAACTCTTATGATACGATTATTTTAGAATTTAACACACCTCATTATCATCATTTATATTGGCAACCACTTCAACATGTTTTCCTGTATATAGTTAAGATAGTAAAGAAGTGGTTACTTGGATCCAGTTATGATTGGCAGTACTTGATGTGTACTCTGGAACTATAAGCAATTTCCAGGTGAAAGCTCACAGATTATTAAAAGTTAAGATGCTATAAAATTCTATCCTTCACACTTACCAGTAATTCTTCTGGACTTCAGGTAACTTTCCAACTCGAGATTCATAATTTTGACTCAGCTGGAAAAAGAATGATAGTATTATGCAGTGTACAAAATTCTCTGGGATCTGGGACTCATAAAATATTTCTATATCTACATACCAATGTTGTATTTTCATTCCATCATATCATACCATCTATTTTCATTTAAAACTGCAATTTATTGTTAAACTTTCTCTCTTCCCCACATATTCGAAGTCCCCTTGAAGTCATAGACTTTATCTTTCTCATTTGTTACTCTATCTTCAGGACTATCATAGTCCCTGAATCCCAGTAAGCATTATGTACATATGTGTTGGATGAATGAATAGTGGTGGCCCCAAGTGGTAACTTGAGTGGGTTTTAATTTCCTATTGAACTCTATCAGCTATCTAGGCTACCCAAAATGCACATACAATAGACAAAAAATCCAAGGTTGCTTTAAAAGTACACCTCAGAGAAAGTTCTATAGCTTACTTTCCTATCCATGTTACTACCTGTAGACACCTTCTATATAGAAACAAATGAGTAAATAAATACATACATAAAAGCAGCATGGCCAGGTGACAAATTACAGAGGGTTCTAATGATGCCCCCAAATGGCATAATGTTCTCTATAGTCATTTAATGATGATGGAGCGTTAGAATCTATAGATCTCTTATTTAGAAATAAAAAGGCTAAGACCCTAGTCCTTAAGTTTAATTTTTTTTTCATTTTTTATTGTTTTAAAAATGTTTATGTATTTATTTTGGGGGAGAGAGTGTGTGTGCGAGCAAGGGAGGGACTGAGAGAAAGGGAGAGAGAGAATTCCAGAAGGCTGCACACTCAGTACAGAGCCCACTGCAGAGCTCAGTCTCACCACCACAAGATTATGACCCAAGCTGAAATCAAGAGTTGGACACTTAACCAACTGAGCTACCCAGGTGCCCCTAAATTTGCTTTTTATTTTTAAATAATTATGGACTCACAGCAAGTATGTATGAATTTATAATATAAAGCCATTTTTGCCATCAAATACTTTATTTTTAGAATTCTCTTATCATCAAGTAAACCATGTACTTTTTAGCCTCTGTAATAATCCTATGTTTCCAAGGATTTGAAATAAGAGTTTATGGAATCACTCAAGGAAGCAAGAAAACACCAACAACAAAAACTATAAGAAGAAATTAGGAAAATCCCTCTACATTTTCCCATTAAACCTTGTTTTGTTTTGTTGATATAGCCAATGTGTTTAACTAAGTAAGACTACAAAGGTTCCTGGGTGGCTCAGTTGGTTAAGTGTAGGACTCTTGATTTTGGCTCAAGTCATGATCTCACTGTTTGTAGGATGGAGCCCTGTGTCACCCTCTGCACTGACAGCACAGAACCTGCTTGGGATTCTCTCTTCCTCTTTCTCTTCCCCTCCCCCGCTTGCACACGGGCTCTTTCTTTCTCTCAAAATAAATAAATAAATCCTAAAAAGAGGACTATGAGTGTCTTTTCTAACATTATTCATTATTTTCTATATACTCCAAATTATTATTATTTTTATATATTATTTATTTAGATATTATATATATTATTTATTTATGTATTATTATATATATTTTCTATATACTGCAAATTATTTACTATTTCCCATATGTGCCCAAAAGTATCTGCCATAGTTCTATGCTCAGGTGGAAATCATTGTCTAGAATTTCCTTCTTGTTCTTCAGAATTTTCTTTTTTCTTCCCTTTTTTTTCTTTTAGAGAGAGAGAGAGTGTGTGTAAGTGGGGGAGAGGGGGAGAGGGAGAGAGAAAATCCCAAGCAGCCTCCATGCTCAGCATGAAGCCTGACACAGGGCTTGATCTCGCGACTCTGGGATCACGATCTGAGCCAAAATCAAGAGTTGGCCGTTCACCTGACTGAGCCACCCAAGTGCCCCCAGAATTTTCCTGTAAATCCTATCTAAACTGTTAAAAAATAACTGAGGCATTTTAAAAAATCAAGATTTTATTTGAGCAAAAATTAATTTGAATCAAGAAGCACCAAACCAGAAGTGGTTAGAATGTTTCACTAATAGGAGATAGGGATAAGACTTAGAGAAAAAAAGGTAGAAGCAAACCAAAGAAATCATTGATTGACTGTACCTTACAGCCTAGTGGGCTGTTTGTGATTGACTGTCATTAAGTTTCAATTTTGTAACCTTGAAGCATTTACATACAGTCTTAGGTTTTGGTTTTCTTCTATAGACCATTATAGCATCAGGACTGCCCCAGTCCAATGGCTTATTAGTTTAATTAATTTAACAAAGCCTTAGAAAACTAATTGAAGCATCATCTATTCAGTGTGGACTTCTCTAATCCTATCAGCTAGATGAGCTGTCTTAGTCTTCTGAATCACCCCTTTTATGAATGTATCTACTCTTCTTGGGGCTTAGATCACTTTATATCTCATGTAGGACTTATTTATAAGTATCATTATCTACCCCTTTGGACCATCATCTCCCTGAGGGGACGATGTAGTAGACACCTTTATATTTCCTATGTTCTAGTTGACAATTAGTATTTTTGAAAGAGTTAATGAGAATATAGATGTATGTCCCAAAATAGCTAATTTTGTTTCCCAACCTCCATGTTAACCAATAGTTAACTTGAGGAGGGGGGTGGGAAGGGAGAGAGATTGAGAGAGAGTGATAATATTGTATATACCTCTGACTTTGCTGAATTTAAATGTTTCATCTTGTGTTGTGCTGGCAATAAAGTTTATGCCAGCAAGTTCAAAGTTTTTAATTCTTAGAAGTAATTATTATCCTAAGGAACTAACATATATATGGTCTCAGTAGTGAGATTATTCTTGTTAGAAATCACACTTAAATTAAAGCCATTTATTATGAATGTAGCCTGTATTATGTAAGTGCTGAATATAATACTTAGTCAACTGGAGTTCTAACCCAATTTGTTTCTTTTCTAGCAATCACTCTGGAAATAGCTGAATATCTGGGGACTCACTGTCTGAACCAAAAATAAAATTTGTTACTTTTTTTTAACCCAATCCTAAGACACAGTCACGATTTTTATAGTTCTTATTATCCCTATATATTTCTATAGAATGTAGGAAATTTTACAGTAAATTATTAACTAATGATATCAAATAAATTATTAATCTAAAAGATTATGAAAAATTACCACCAATGGTGAATGTAAGAAAATTCAGGGTGAACAAATTCATGTAGCCAACAGGTTATATTTTTCTTTTCTAAAATGTAAGCCATTTATATACTATTTGTAGCTAAAACTAAGGAAGGATGATATTAGTGACTTACTAAGTTAAAAATGTGATTACAGCTCCTTGTTTGCTTTTTTTTTTTTTTTTTAGGAAAATAGGCTTTCTGTAATTCGGGGAGATGTAATACTAAGAAAGATCTGCTATTCTCTTGTGAGGGTATGGTGTTTGATTTTCCAGAATTATTCTTTTATCAGTGAGAATTTATGAAAATTTATATAGACACAAGTTATGTTTTAGAGATAGGTTGTGATTCATTTATTTAAAGCTTATATTAATTTTGAAATCACTGGAAGAGATAGGAGAAGAATATGAAGAGATTAGTTAAAAACAAACCAAGACAATTAAATTAATAAAATGATTATCTTATGTACAAATTTCACTAAGTCAGATGAAAAATTGTGGTTTTTTTCCTTACTTGTGGATTCTTTTTCTCCATAAGTGTCTTAATATCTTTAATTATTACCAAGTCAGTACTTTAACTGATTTGGCAATATACTATGATGTAGTCAACACTCTATGATTGATTTTACAATGCTTTACCTTAATTTTTTCACCTATATATTTTTTAATGTTTATTTATTTATTTTGAGAGAGAGAGAGACAGAGTGAGGGAGGGGCAGAGAGAGAGAGGGAGAGAGAGAATCCCACGTACAACGGATGAGATTATGACCTGAACCGAAATCAAGAGTTGGGTGCCTGACTGAGCCACCCAGGAGCCCTTTCTTCTATATTTTAGAAAATTAACTATTTGTGTCTATTCAAGTATCCAGATTCTCTTTCTAAAGGAAATATTCAGGTATTTCTAAATTTAATATTTCATCTTTATTTTTTTAATACAACATAGAATAATGTTTTGTTATTGAATGCCAACATTTAATTCAAGCCTCAGTCAAGCAATGTCTCTCAGATGAAATGAAAGCCAGTCTAATAAGTGTATAATTCTAGAAGACAAATCTTATATAATAATGAGTAAGGTGGTATTTTTTTCAGTATTTTCTTCTTAGAAGAGTTTAAGGTTCACAACAAAATTGAGGGGAAGATACAGAGATTTCTCCTATAACCCTTGCAATCGCATGTGCATAGCCTCCCACATTATCAACTTCCCGGACCAGCATGGTACACTTGTTACAACTGAAGAACCTACACTGACATACAATAATCACCCAGAGTCCAAAGTTTACATGGTTTCACTCTTGGTATTGTTCATTCTATAGGTTTGTACACATGTATAATGACATGTATCCATCATTATAGTATCATACAGAGTATTTTCACTGCCCTAAAAATCCTCTTTGCTCCACCTAAGCCCCAACCCCAATCTTTTTATTGTCTATATAGTCTTTTTATTTGCCTTTTCCAAAGCATCATACAGTATGTAGACTTTTCGGATTGGCTTTTTTCACTTAGTAATACACATTTAAGATTCCTTCGTGTCTTTTCATGACTTGACAGTGCATTTCTTTTTAGTGCTGAATAATATCCCATTGCCTGGATGTACCACAGTTCATTTATCCATTCACCACTGAAGGTCATCTTACCTGCTTCCAAGTTTTGGCAGTTATGAATAAAGCTGCTGTAAACATGTGTGGGTTATTGTATGCACATGTTTTCAAGTCTTTGAGAAAACACCAAGGAGTGTGATTGCTGAATCATTTGGTAAGAGTATGTTTAGTTGTTGTTTTTATTAATTTTTTAATGCTTTTTTTTTTTTTTTGAGAGAGAGAGAGAGAGATACAGAGCGTGAGCAGGGGAGGGGCAGAGAGAGAGGGAGACACAGAATCTGAAGCAAGCTCCAGGCTCTGAGCTGTCAGCACAGAGCCCAACACGGGGCTTAAACCTATAAACTGTTAAGACCTGAGCTGAAGTGGGATACTTAACCAACTGAGCCACCCAGGCACCCCAGAGTATGTTTAGTTTTATAAGAAGCTTCCAATGTTTCCTCCCAAGTGTTGTAACATTTCACATTCCTACTGGCAATGAATGGGAGTTCCTATTCCACATCTTCACCACCACTTAGTGTTGTCATTGTGATGTATTTTGGCCATTTTAATAGTATGTAGTGGTATCTCATTGTTGTTTTAATGTGCATTAATGTGCGTTTCCCCAAAGACATATGATGTAGAGCATCTTCTCATATTCTTATTTGCCATACATATATCTTCTTTAGATGAGGTGTCTTTTAAGGTCTTTGGCTCTTTTTAAATTGCATTGTTCACTTTCTTATTGTTGAATTTTAAGTATTTTTGGATAACAGTCCTTTATCATATGTGTCTTCTGTAAATATTGTCTCCCGCTCTGTAGGTTGTCTTCTCATTCTTCTGAAAGTGTTTTTGGCAAAGCAGAAGTTTTTAATTTTAATGAAGTCTAGCTCATATATTATTTCTTACATAGATTACGCCTTTGGTGTTGTATCTAAAAAGTCATCATCAGACCCAAGGTTATATAGGTCTTCTCCCATGCTATCTTTTAAGAGTTTTATAGTTTTGTATTTTACTTGTATGCCTGTGATCCATTTTGAGTTAATTTTTGTGAAAGGTGTACGGCCTGTGTCTAGATTCAGTTTTTTGCATGTGAATATATTTCAGCTCCACTTATTGAAAAGATTGCCTTTTCTTTATTAGAAATAGAAATATTTGCCAAAACAGTGTCACCCAAAATAATTTCACAACCCTAAAAATCCCCTGTGCTTCACCTATGCAATCATCTGTTGCTATTCAATTTTCGGTCCCTCTTCTTGATCCTCTTGCAACAACTGATTGTTTTACCATCTCCTTAGTTTTGCCTTCCCCAGCATGTCATGTAATTGGAATGATACGTTGTGTAGCCTTTTCTCACTGACTCCTTCACTTAGGAACATACATTTAAGATGTCTCCATGTCTTTCCATGGCTTAATTACTCATTTTAAAAAATTGTTGAATAATATTCTTTGCATAGATGTATTACATTTTTTCCATTTGCCTATTGATAAATATCTTGATTGCTTCCACTTTTTTAGTGTTTATATATAAAATTGATATGAACATTTGTGTGCAAGCTTTTATGTGGATGAATTAGCCATCCATCCTTTTGTTATCAAACAGACTATTGAAAATTGAATTGTAATCCTAATTATTAAAATAATTGTAGGGGTGCCTGGGTAGCTCAGTCAGTTAAGTCTCTGGCTCATGGTTTTGGCTCAGGTCATAATCTCATGGTCTATGAATTCAAGCCCCGCATTGGGATTGAATGAGGAGCTTGCTTGGGATTCTCTCTCTCCCCCTCTCTCTCTGCCCCTCCCCCACTTGCTCTCTATCTATCTCAAAATAAATAAAAAATAAACTTAAGAAAACATTTAAATAGCTTTAGAAAAGGCATGTAAATATGTATCAGATATTGTGCTAATTCTTACACAAATATGTAATCTGTGCTGCATCTTTCATTATGATTATAGTTCTAGAAAATAATAGAAAGCTAGCTGATTAAAATGATTACTATTTTAAAATCCTTTTGATATAAATTTTAACAATTGTACTTGTTTTAGAAATTTTTTAATGCTATCTTAATAATAACTATTCTTTTAAACATCTCTTATGGGAGTCAGAATTATATATGATTGAATTTATGATGATGGACGCAATAAAATGGTTGGGTCAGGCTCATCTTAAGGCTGCCAGAGTCAAACATATGAAGTTATTATAACCAAGGTCTACAAAAAGTCGTAAAGCAGCAGACTTGAGAAAAATGAAGGGAGCCTGTGAAAGTTACTGTACTATTTGTTCACTGGGAAGAGGTTGGGGAATGATCACTGACCTCTAAGTTACAGAGAATGGAACTCATCTTTCACTTCTGAATGAGCTCCCTGCTATAATTGATGGCATCTCCTGAAATGACTGCGATCATTAGGGCTCCAGTGACTGAATTAAAAGAAAATGAAGGATGCAGATGGCTGTAGTAAAGCACGGAAAATGCATTTCTTCCTGGTGACAGATACAACTGATCATTTTACAAGAAGTGCCTCACTGTAAGTATCTCAGCTATGTAGTTCTCAGGGAAAATGAAGAGTAATGTAAAAATTGGACAAGATGAAACTAGCTGTTTCATTCCAGGTATTGACTATACAAGTCACTTTCAATAAATCAGCTGCTTATTGTACCTAAAACAGCAGTTTGTTAATATTATGAAGGTGCTATAAAATGTTCTTTTTGGCTAGGCAATCTTTGAATATCACATGAAAAACAAAAGTTTTCTTTTAGTGTCTTTTTTGTTTCTATTTGTTTTCCAGTTATCAATGTTTGAACTACTAGGCATATTTGTTTCGGAATAGCTTTGATGATGATTAGGAACAGCCAGAAATCAGCAAACTTCTTCCGTAAAGGGCCAGATAGTACATATTTTAGACTTTCATGGACCATATAGTCCCTGTAATAACTACGTATCTCTGCCCTGGTAGGGGATAAGCAGCTCTATAGTATGGTTTAAAAAAAGGAAAAGAAAAGAAAAAGGTATTACTCTGTTCAATAAAACTTTATTTACAGAAGCAAAGCACAACTGGATTTGGCCCTCAGGCTATAATTTGAAGATCTCTTATCTAATATTTCTGTTTTGCATACCAGATAATATCGTGAATAAGAACAATTAAGAAACTTAATAGCTTGCTACAGTAAAATAAAATGGTAAGATTAAATACTTTAGTCTTCTATTAGAAATGGAGATATGAGCATTTGTATTATTTATATAAATATGTAATACTGTTTTAAAAGAACCACAAGTCAACGATAACTTACATTTTTCAAGCATTAGGAGAAAAAAATCACTTTGTAGTATAAACTATCAAGCACATGGAGAAGCTTAGTGGACATTTTTACTAGATAATTTTTAGTGTTGTTGCACTTTTAATTTTGGCTTCTAGCTTTCTACATAATATTGTTAAACCACTGAATTATTTATTTAAAATCCCTTACAAATACTTTTTAAGTCTCACTGGTTTACTATAAAACCAAGTGGGAGGTTTTCAAATCATTTTTAATAATAAAAGTGCTTTAATAATCAAAGCACTTTTAAAGAGACTTGGTAAAAAATTGAAATTACAGCATCTCATGAGGTCATCACGTGCCACGGCTGTTTTTCAAACTTAAGAAAGGAAAAAGAACTTTTTAACTGAAGGTACTCATCAAGACAAAGGCTTTGGGATCTTTTACATTTTTCAATATATAGGAACATTTATGACAATTATTTGTCATCGTACAACTCAGTTACTTGGTTTGGGCCAGAAAGTGAGATTGTTATCATAGAACCTAACATTTTATCCAGCATTTCTGGAGCCAGTTAGGCCCTTGAAAGTCCATTCATTCAAGATATTCCAGGTAGCTAGTAATTATTTAATAGAAGTCATCTACCTTAGACTTACTATTTTCGAACTATAGAAATAAGTGCTGTATTATCTTGATTTCCATCCCAATATCTATTCCATTTTCTTCCTTTTATGACAACTCTATAAGACACAAGTCACTACATAGGACCTTTAATCATTTTTTTTCAATTTAGAAGAGATTTTATGTATTCATATCCAAAAGATTTCTCTAAGTGCCAGAACTGGTCTTTTGATTCTTCCTAGATGTTGGCTTGTTACCTCCCCACTCCTTCATTTCCTCTTTCAATACTATTCTTGAAGTGCTGCTCTGGATTTGTCAAAATCAAACATGTTCCTGACCTGTCTCATTCTTGGGATTCAGTCTCTAGAAAGTCCTTCAGAGTTCTTCCCCAAGGCCGAGGCGATAACAGCTGAATTTTACTTTGATTATTTTTCCTTATCTTTCAGAAATCTCTTTATTCCATTCAGCTGAAATTTACGAAAAAATGAAAAATGCAGAGTTCTCCTCTGGAAAATGAAAGGACAAGTAAGGCATTTTCGAGGTTGAAAACTTTTGTAGGGCCACAAGGTTAAAACATTTTCTCAAGAAGGTTGCTGGAAACCTATAAAATGCTATTTTAAAAGTACTTATGGGGTACCACTTTGTCAAAAAAATAATCATAAATATTGCTTTGTAAGATATGAAAAATAATAAATCTGATTTTAATCTGTTTTTAATGTCCTAGCCTCCATTAAACATTGGTATTTACTTTATAAGAAAGGTATTTAACTACTCATGGGTTCAAAGCGAATAGACCATAATTTAATCTCTTGAAATCATTACTGAATCTGAACTTTAAAAATACCCTTTCTGTACAACAGGCAACCATTTGTGAATAAATAATCTTGTGAAAAAATTTTAAGAGCACAAAAAGTGATTGAAGTGTTATGGGTTAAGTAGACTATCAAGGACTACTTTAGCACATATTCTCTCTACTAATCTCAAATGCACAATGTGCAAATTTCAGCCATCTATTTTTTGTCTCTGTAAACCATGGAACATTTCTGTTAAAAGCCCAAGAACTAGTACTAAGAAAAAATGAACAAAACACAATTGTTCTTATTAAAATTTTTTTATGCATTCATTGTAAAAGACACAAGGTAAGAACACCATAGATTTTCAATGTCATTGTTAATGTCACATAGTGAAACAAAGTTAAAGTTAATTGTAAAAGATAATAGAACTGAGTCTTATAGGCACCAAAAAAAAAAAAATCATTTAGGGATATAGTTTACCCATACATATAGGGATTCATTTTATCTATTTCTAGTCACATGAAATTGTATAGAATCATGACTATGAAAATAAGTAGGAGAATTTATGAGTTAAATTATAAATAGAAACAAAAAATAAGATTAGTCCAATAGTGTGTGTGCGTGTGTGTGTATGTGTGTGTACATACATACAGAGAGATTCCTTAGGAGAGTAAGAAAAAAAAATTAGGATTTAGCTACTAATAGGACCAAGGGTGAATTCCATAAGAACTCTAGAAAAGTGTTCAACAAACTGTGGCTCACAAGCTAAATTTGGCCTGCTGTCTGTTTTTGTATAGCCAATGTGCTACAGATGGATTTTACCTTTTTAGTTGATAAAAAGCAAAAAAAAAAAAAAAAATACAGCACATAAAAATCACAGGGGATTTAAATTTCAGTATTTACAAATAAAATTTTAAATTTCATCAATAAAAATATGTGTGGAAACTTGCCTTTCTTTTTCTAAAAGTCCCTATTTACTATCCTCGATTTTGCCTCTTACCCCTCCAAATCTAAAATATTTACTGTGGGCCCTTTACAAAAATAAAAGTTTACTGACCCCTGCTCTTGGGCATGTCTTCTAGGACTAGGATGCCTCCACAACTACAGTTCTTTATCATAAGTTCTTTGTTCTTTGACTTCATAGGAAATTGAAGATATTTATTCTTTCATACCTGTATTATCTAGGGAAACCTAGAATTACAATAAAAGTTAGGTAAACGTTTGTTTCAATATTCTGTGCTTTTAAAACTATGGTACATATGAAGTATTTTCTTTGAAAGTAAATCTCAAATTAGAGTTATTCACAAATATATTAAAAATAGAAACAGCCAAACAAATTGAACCATTATGGAAATCTTGTAATTGAAAAATTAACTTCTTTACTTATACAAGGAAAATGCCATCTTGGAACTTCTTGGGGATTGTCTAGATATTAAGATTGAAGCAAAAGGTGGAGTTGAACATCTGTGGTAGGAGAACTCTAAGACGTCCCCAAAATTTCCCTCCCATTTGTACATGTCCTGTATAATCCCATCTTCTTTAATGTGGGCCAGACCGATGAATATGATGGGATTTCACACTTTTGCTTAGCTTATATGGCACTGCCGACTTTAAGTAAAGGAGGTTCTCTGGATGCCTGACTTAATTACATGAGCCATTTAAATCTGGTTATGGAGGTCACATGAGAAATTCAGAGAATCAAAGTAATAAGAGGCAGGCTTTAGAAGCTGAGAATGTCCACCAGTGAATAACAAGCAAAAAAAAAAAAAAAAAAAAAAAAAAGAGTGACATCAGTTCTACAACCTCAAGGGGTTGAGCTCTATCAATGACCTGAATGATATTTGAAGAGGATCCCAACCCTGAAATGAGATAGTGGCCCTGGCTGACATATTGATTTTAGCCTTGTGAGACCACAAGCAGAGCAGCCAGGTTGTGCTAGATTGTTGACACACAGAAGTTGTGAAAGAATACATTTGTGTTGTTTTAAATTGCTGAATTTGGTAAATTGTTATACAGCAATAGAAAATTAATACACACTTAATCCGTTTTCAAAGGAAAATAGCATCCTTTGCCCTGTCTTAGTGGTTGTCTTTCAACTGAATGTCCATTTCCCAATGTGTTTATAGTCCTTTACCTCTGTTGTTTCTTTCTTACTCTTAGTTAGATACTAAGCTCTGACACTTTCATTTATGGAATCATTTGTAATAATTAAGGGAGCAGGGGAAAGCAAGCATATCACCAAAACAATGTAAAATGAGTGGTAAATTTTCCTCAAATAATTATCCTTTGATCCTATGATTATGAGGGAATTTGACATGTTTTCTACTTGGATTTTAGTCCTCACCACAATGCTAGCCTTCTTCCTTTGTTATTTTGCACTGTGTTATCCAATTCCTGATTCTATATTATGAGGAACAGTTAGTCTATTCTTAGTTCCTTCATGTTTTTCACAGAGGTCTCTTTATCATAACCAAATGTGCACACATTTGTTTGTCTTAAAAGAAGATGTCCTTCCCTGAAAGAAACCATTTTATTGATTCATATTTTCTCTATTTGGGGAAGGAAGGAGGGAGGTAACAAATTGTAAGATCTCAATATATAAATGCAGTATTAATGAAAGGTAGTTAAATGCATAATGTCTGGTGATGATAGAATAAATTAGTAATTACATATGAACTTTAGAGAGTTTTCAAAAATTGCTAGACTTTTCTCTAGTGGCCCTTTTATTATTTATTAAAAGAGAAAAATATTCAAAACTTAAGCATAGAATTGGCCTGTTCCACCAATTTCGGGGGGAATATCAAGTTGGTTAGATACATTCCAAGATATGTGTTGTGTCTGTGAATGATTTTTCAAATATTGGGCTTAAAATTTTGGGATGTAACTTCACAGAAGCTTATGATATCTTAATTTTAAAGTTTATTTATTTATTTTGAGAGAGAGAGACATTGAAAGCAGGGGAGGGGGGTATAGAGGGAGGGGTGAGAGAGGGGGAGAGAGAGAGGGAATCCCAAACAGGATCCATGCTGTCAATATCAGTGTGGGGCTTGATCTCATGAACCAGGAGATCATGACCTGAGCCAAAATCAAGAGTCAAACACTTAACCAACTGAGCCACCAGGCACCCCTATATCTTAATTTTATTTCAGTTAGAGATTGCCTTTCTGTGTCTGTTCTTCACTTCTATTTACTCATCTCTTCTCATTGTTTCTATACTTTGTATTCTCTATTTCAGCAAAAAATAGCATGTTTTTTCTTATCTTTCTGGGATGTTTCATCCAACTCAACCAATTTGCCATTTTCCCCTAGTAAGAAGGGCTCTCTATTACTCTTTTCCAATGCTAATCCATGTGGTTCCTTTTTGATATTCCTACAAAATTGCTCAAAAGATTATGCCAAATTGCTATTTTCCTTACCTAATTTATTCAGTGCTAGTTATTTCAATTATTTCAACATTATAAACTCTTAGCATACAGATAAAACTAGTTTTGCCTGCTATAAGTGGGCAGTCATTGCCTTCTCTATTTATTCTTTTCTCTTTAAAGAGACATGTATTCCTTCTAAGTCTAGATGTGTTGACTGTATGCCAAACTTTTTTATATCAAACAAACAAACAAAAAAAAAAAAACCCGGAAATTTATTCACAAATAGATATAGATATTTGGGTTTAACTGAGTTTAACTCACCTGCCAAAGAATGTGTATACTACATTATCATTCTGCTGTGTGGTTAGTAGCAGAAGAACGGACTTCAGTTTGAGGTTTTAAATTTTTTTAATAGTCCTTTAACAATGTTTTTTGAACATGTTTTTTGTCCTGTGTTCCTCAGCATAGTGATTACTGCTGGATTGCTTTTATACATTACTCTGCCCACCTTCCAGAGTAAGAAGCATATATCTGCATAATAATGCTGTTTATCAATTGATGAATTGATTGACCTAATGATCTAATAATTTATGATCTATAATCTTTACAATTATGTGACCTTATGATCTATGTATCTTATGATTTCATGTATCCTCTGTTAGTAATAACATCTTAGGTGGATATCACTAACATTTCTGTGAAGGCTTTTTCATTCCCCTTAGCCTCATTTAATTATACCCTTTTCTACATGACTATAGTAACTTTGCTTGCTCTGTTTTATATTTATCTTGAATTGGAAATTGTTATTTTCTTATATAAATTACAATGTGATTCTTAATCAATGCCATTGCATAGTACTGCTGCAATGTGCATGCTTAATTCATCATTTGCTTATCTTGGGGCACCTGGATGGATCTGTCAGTTAAGCATCAAACTCTTGATTTACGTTCAGGTTATGATCTCATGGTCATGGGATTGAGCCCTACATTGGGCTACATGCTGAATGTGGAGCTGCTTAGGATTCTCTCTCTTCTCTCTCTGCCCCTCCCCTGCTCACGCTTGCTCTCTCTCTCTTTAAAAAAACAAACAAATTAAAAAAACCCAAACAAACAAAAAAGGATTTGCTTATCTTGTGAGTGGATAAATAAGAAGCATCCTGAAAGATTGTATGCACTTGGCAAAGTTCCTGTCTCCTAGTTATGTATGCTATTTGGGTCCATGCCCTCTCTTTCACGTTACATGGAGAGCATACTCATAAATTCCACAGAATTGTAAACCAATCATTTTTATGGCTACCATTAACACTATATTTTTTCTGTTAGTTCTCCATTATAGTCATTTAATCAAATTAATGTTGAGTAGCTGATATGCAACTCATGAGCTTATATACCTTTCTACATAGAGGTTTCACTGCAATGAACAAACTAACATTCATGAGATCACTGTGCACACAGAATATGCTCTTACTAAAGATTCTATATATTTTCTACGCAATAATCTGTAAGTTTAAGAAGTTATATTCATATATGTGTTTTCTATGTAATTGCTAAGGATATTGTCATAATAATTCCAAATTTCCGTGTTTTTTTTTTTTATAATGCAGAATAACACTAGTGATTAAATTACTCAGTTAAACATTGTCTTATAATTACAAAGACATGCAGACTTAACTTTTGACCACCTTTCCTCTGGACATTTTGGTGAAACTCCATGATGTGGATGAGCTAGCATCTTTTCTGGCTCTTAAATGATATATTTTGTTTTGTTTCACTGAGTTGATGTAACATCTGCATTTGAAGAGCAAAGTAACTTAGCATAAAATAATGAAATTGTCTACCCAAGATTTAAGTTTATTTATTTATTTTGAGAGAGAGAGAGAGAAAGGGACAGAGGGAGAAGGAGAGAGAATCCCAAGCACTCTCAGTGTGAGAATCCTCATTCTCAATGCAAAGCCCTATGTGAAGTTCAAACCCACGGACACTGAGATCATGACCTGAGCTGAAATCAAGAGTAGGACACTTAACCAACCTCACCACTCAGGTGCCTCTACTCCGAGATATTTTTAAAAGAAATTGTCCAGATTTTAAAGTTGAATCTTTCGGTGAACAGAGTGCTATTTTCTATTATTATTATTATTATTATTATTATGAAAAAATTTAAAAAACCCAATAAGTTTTCATATGGACAATATGATGTCTATTTTGCAAAGAATAATGAAGTAGCTAAATAATCTTCTTAAATGTTTTTTCTGTCTCCCAGTGTATCTGAATGTCTATCATAAGCCATTCCGAAAGATGTAGTCAGCACTGACAGAGAGGATAAATGATCAAACAAGAGTGATGGAAATACCATTTTGAAATCTACTCTTCATTCTGTTTGTATTTGAACATTTGTTAGATGTTAAATATCTTGCAGCTTCCACTCCAGTGGATGATTTCAAAGCAGTATTTCCTTTACAATACAAACATTTCCTTATTTTCCTAAGTACCAAGTGAATTAAGAGAAAAGTATGAATGTAGCTCTGAGTATAAGGGAGTAAATGAGAAAAGTTTGTCTAAATGGCCACCTAATTGAGGGAGGAGAAGCAAACTTTTAGAGAATGAACAGATATCAAAGGAATAATGACGTTCTTTGTAATTCTTCAATTACAGAGAGGAAGGAAGCCCTAATGACTATTTTCTCTTGCTCACAATTTTTGGCCTAAATTTATTTTAAATCAGAGGGGAGAAACAGCATTGTTTGTACAGAAGCTATTGAGAAATCATAAATTAGCCTTTAACCGTATTGATTGTGAGTGCTTGTGGATTTTATTGGAATGCCTCTGCAAATTGCATGGAAAAATATTGTCTTCTTTATTACCTCAATTAGACATTTAAAGTGAAGGGGGGCCTCCAGGGACACTGAAAAGGAACTATGAAAATTTGCATTTTGGCAAGATAATTACTTAACTATAGTCCAACAATGAAAATATTGCAATCTTGTTAAGGTAAATTGTTTTTATACTGTATTTATCTTCAAAGGAATTATCTGTCTTTAATAGTGTATTTTAAAAAGTCAATATTCTAATATGCTATGTGAAGGAAGAAAAATCAATTATTATACAATTTGTATCTCACTTTTCAGAAATTCATAGTTATACTGCACTTGACATATTATTCTGGAAAATAACACTTAGTGATGACACTTTTTAGTGAGGTATGTATAATTTGCATAAAGTGAAAGGTTACATATGTTAAATGTAAAGTTTCATGAGTTTTCCCAATTCCATACACTAATATATCACAAACATCTGTGTAAGTGGAGAGCATTTTCATCAGCAAGATCTTTTATGTCACTTCCCAATTTATACTCACCATCCCCAGGCAACCACAGTTCTAGTTCCATTTACCATCAAGTAGCTTTGCTTGTTGTAGAACATCATATAAATTGAATAATATACTATGCACTCTTTTCAGGCTGGCTTCCTTCCATTTGCATTAGTGTGTGTGTGTGTGTGTGTGTGTGTGTGTGTGTGTGTTTTCTTTTTTCAGAGAGAAAAAGAGAACAAGCAGGGGAGGGGCAGAGGGAGGAGGAGAGGTAGAATCTCAAGCAGACTCTACACCCAGTGCAGAGTCCCAGGCCTCTGAGCTTTATCTCAGGACGGTGAGATCATGACCTGAGCAGAAATCAAGAGTTGGACACTTAACTGAGAGCCACCCAGGAGCCCTAGCATTAGTTTTTTTGAGATTCATTCATATTGTGTGCATCAGTAGTTTATTCCTTTTTATTGCTGAGAATTACTACATTGAATATTTATATTTTTTATGCATTTTGGTATAGATATAAATTTGGGTTCACAGTTTTTAACTATTGTGAATACACCTGCTATGAAAATTATTGTTGGGGCACTGGGGTGCCTCAGTCTGTTAAGCATCCGACTTCAGTTCAGGTCATGATCTCAAGGTTTGTGTGTTTGAGCCCCGCGTTGGGCTGGCTCTGTGCTGAAAGCTCAGAGTCTGAAGCCTACTTTGCATTCCATGCCTCCCTCTCTCTCTGCCTCTCCCCTGATCACAATCTGTCTCTCTCTCTCTCTCAAAAATAAATAAACATTAAAAACATTTCTATTATAAAAAAGAAAATTATTGTTCATGTTTTATTTATGTGTATTTTCCTTTCTCTTCTTGCTTATCCTATCCAATCATCATGAATGTGGTCACAGATGGGTCAATATGCTGTCCTCTGGTATATCTAGATGGCCCAGATCTTTTTATATTATATTATGACAAAGGGCATGAAAATTATTAACATAGCTCTGGGTAAAGCTACAAATGTATGTGTTTTGTCATTCTGTTTGAATGCATACTATTTTTGTTTTGTGATCAGGTTAGAAAAGAATACACTCACTAGAGCCATGAATACCTGGTACCCAAGTGCACCTTAGTCTTCTCTAAGCAAGAAGCTAAATCAGGCACAGCAGCTTAATCAGGGATGCATTTTCAGTGAGTTTGAGGTCATTTCCAGTCCCTATTGACTTATTCCAAATCTTGACAACAAAGTATTCAGTCTTTCACCATTAAATACAGTTTTATATTCCCCCGTTCATAATAATAAAGTTTTCTTTGATTTCCAGTTTCTTGATCATCTTTTTTATCAGTAGGTATTGAATGCTGTAAATCTTGTTTTTCCTGCATTGTTTGAGATATGACTTGTGTTGCTTAATTTATTAATATAGAGAACTAATTGATAGAATTTGAACATTAAACCAAACTTTCATTCTTGGGCTGAATCCCTGGTAGACATAATCATTTGTCCATTTAATATATTGTGGGATTAAATCTGTTCTTTTGTCTAGTAATATTATTCCTATGCTCTATGTGTTTTTTTTTATTACAGTTAGTGTACTTTGTTTCCTGTCAAAGACATCTTGGCCTATTTATGAATATTTTTCCTCTGCCTTTCTTCCAGAAGTTTTATACTTTTACAGAGTCATATATGATCCATTTTATTTTTGTGTCAGGCATCCAGCTGGTACTGTACCATTTATTGAAAAACTATCTTATACCCATAAATTATTTTGACATGTGTGTTGAAAATTGATTATGTCTGCTTTTTTACTATGTCTTCTGTACTGTTTTTTTATATCTTATGATTTTATAACTTCGTATTAAGCTTTTGAAATCAGCTGATATAAGACTTCCAACTTTGTCAAATTTGTTTAAGCTATTACAAATTTTTTCACTTTCTCCATATAAACTTTAGCAGTAGCTTGGCAATCTCTAAAAAATGCCTCCTATATTGCATTAAATCTATATAGTAAGTTTGGAGAGAACTGATATCTCAATAATATAATTTCTCAAAATTGGATTTATTTTATTTTATTTTATCCCTTTATTTATTTATTTATTTTAATATAGTTTATCGTCAAGTTGGTTCCAAAATTGAATTTTTATGGGATTTTTTGGTAAATTCATTAAATTTCCTATATAGTCATGTTGTCTGCAAATAAATACCACTCACTTTTCAAAGGACTTATATTTTATTAATTTCCATGTTATAGTACAATAGTGAACACAAGTAGAGAGGACTACAGGCATATAGAGTGATGACCAGCCATTCCCTAAGCTGCTTCAGTTCCTCCACACTGTTTTGTTTCATAAACCATCTTATTGCAACCAAATGAATGACTGAGACAAAAATGTCTATCCAAGATCTTTCTGAGTTATTGATTCAGAGAAATTGTGAAAGATAATAAAATATTGTTGTTGTTTTAAGTGACTGAGTTTTGAAATGGTTTGTTACAGTCTAATAGCTAAGCACAACACAAAAGTTATGCCTGGAAGCGGAATGCTGTCTTAACAAATACCTAAAAATTTTGGCATAAGTTCTGGGGTCAAGAAGAAGAAAAAGCCAGGAATGGCCCTGTGAGACTTAAAATGAAAGAATAAAGGATCTCAAGGAGAGTGTTAGTGGACACCTAATGAACCTGAAGAAGGTTTTCAGGGAGAGTTTAAAGGAATACAGAAAGAATATTAGAGGTGCTGTGAGTGTATAAGAGTAGAAATTTGACAACACTGTCAACTGCAGTAAATGTAGAAATTAGAAAGTACATGGAAACTTGATTTGGTTGAAGAGACTTCCAGACAGAATATCAAAATTCTACCTAGCTTCTTCTCATTCCACATGATAAAATTCAAGAAGAAAGAGATGAGCTAATGAATAAACTTTAAATAAAAGAGAGTCAGTATCTTCTGTATTTGAAAATAAAACTTTCTAGGGGCTCTTGGGTGGCTTAGTCAGTTGAGCATCCGATTTCAGCTCAGGTCATGATCTGTGAGTTCGAGCCCCGCGTCGGGCTCAGAGCCTGGAGCCTGCATCAGATTCTGTGCCTCCCTCTCTCTGCTCCTCCCCTGCTCACGCTCTCTCTCTCTCTCTCTCTTTCTCTCTCTCTCTCTCTGTCTCTCTCTCTCTCTCAAAAATAAAATAAACATTAAAAATAAATAAATAAAAAGAAAACTTTCTCAATCCCTAATCTCTCTAGCTAGAAAAACAAACAACACCAGTGACAACAACAAAAATGCAAAATATTCTCACATTAATAAATGCTTTAGGGAAATCTTTAAATGCAGTTCATGCACTAACTCCTCATGAAGATTTAAAATAATGTCTTATAAACCCTTTTGAAATAGACAAATGATTTAAGAAATGCTTTAACGATCCCATGTGTTGTACAACCGTTACTTTAAAGAATCTAAGTGTTGGTTGTCCTACAGCAGACTTTCAGAGAGCCCAAAGTAGAGAACGGCATATTTGAATATTTGAATATAGTTGTATATATGTCCTTTACTAATAGTGTGGATTGTAAGTCAAAACATAATAAATCCACAAAGTTTTAAAAGGGATTAGACCAACTGGATTCAAAGTGACAAAGTGATAAAGAAAGTGAAAAATGAAAAGAAGCTCTTGGATCTTCAAATTACTATAGGAATAAGGCAAGCTGAGAAAACTACACAGCTGCAAACACTATGAAAAATAATAATTCAGAGGGCAAAACAGCCAAAAATGCATAACCAAGAGTCATGGAGAATAACATATGAAGGAACTGGCACATATTTACAGCTGGATTTCAGAATTGCTATGGACAGGTGTCTCCTATGTGTTCTTTTCTCCTTCTGTGTATGTATGGAGAATGTCTGGTGGTTTTCCTATTCCTGTCTCCTTACCATTTTATGTTGGAGGTAGTGGTGGAAGGCACATATGTTGTCTCTTTAATTCAGGTTGAGAGGTATTCAGGTTTAGAGGAATGATGTTCAGGAAATGATATCCAAGGAATTGCATCTGAGGGTGCTCATGTGAACTGGAACATGATTTAGCTATGGAGACCTCAAACATCATACTGATTCTGTAAGGAGAGAAGATTTAGGAGTCTTAGGATAGGTGATTGACTATATTTTCATATGAAATGATGTCACTTTGAAAATAAAGACTGGCAGATTATATGTTTTAAAGATGGTCACAAATATCTCTCTTCTTATGTGATGACTTTAACATTCTCCTCTTCAGGTGGTGGGATTTATATCTTATATCCCCTGCCCTGGAGACAATGATGGAAATGACTACATGTGTCAGTCTAGGCTTGGTAATCACAGTGGAGCAACTTTGGCCTCACAGACTGGAACAATTGTACTGGAATCCTAAATTGCTTTCTAAATCACCCAATGTTTCAAAAGCCTTCCCTGTTGTAAGGACACCCGGTGTAGTTCAGAAAGGGTGACTACATGGAGAGACCCTAGGATGACATGGAAAGAATGAGACGTCAGCCATTCCTCAACTGCTTCTGCATACCTCCCCCCTACCTGGTCCTATTTCATCACCAGCCACTATCTGGTTATGACCTCATGAATTATCTCAACCAGAACTATGGATAGAGCCCCTTCTGAATTCCTGATGCACAGAAACTGGTAGATAAGAAAAGATTTGGGGGTAATTTTAGAGCACTAAGTGTGGGTGATTTTTTTCTGCAGATGTAGGTAAACAAGAACCCTTACCCAGTTAAATTTTTATTTCAGATATATTGGGTCTTATTTCTACAAGTTTTCATTCTTTTATTTATACTCTATTTCTCTCAACATGTTTGTGTTTTTCTTTAGTTTCCTTGAGCATGTTTATAGCTATTTTAATGCCCAGTGTCATATTTCATCATTTCTGTCATCTGTATCAGTTTTTATTAGCTGATTATTCTCTGGGTTATGAGTCACATTTTTCTACTTCTTTGTGTACTCAATAAGTTTTTGGTTAGGTAGTGGACATTTTAAGTTTTATTTTTGAGTTTTCTTTTTCCTTTTTTTGTCTTTTGAAGACTCTTGAAGTTTGTTTTTGACTAGCAGTTTATTTATTTGCAGATTAAATTATAAACCTTCAGAGGTCTCTCTTGAATGCCCCAGGTATTTAGTAATTTCTTTGCACTCTGCATGATCAGAATTTAAACATCTCTTATCCCAACATGTGATCATTTAGGAATTATTCAGTACCACTCTTTCCCCACCCAACCCAGTACTGGTTCTCTACCTAGACCCTAGGAATTCTATTTTAGCCGTCCCATGCTTTATGTTTAACAACAGAGTCAAAGGAAGCTTTATGAAAATTTATGGAACTTTTGGGCTTAGCTATCTTCTATCTTGTACTTCACCCCTCAAATTCCAGCCCCCTCTATGTGTCTGACTGAACACCTGAAGGCTGCTATTGTCTGTTTCTGATAGTTCTTTTTGCATCACAGTATGAAAGGTGCCTCCAGAAGAAACCTGGCCTGATTATAATACTCCAGTTATCTTTCTTCTCTTAGGAATCACAGTCCTGTGCTGCCTATTTTCCAGTGTCTGAAAACACATGTTTCATATATTTTGTCCTATTTTCTCATTCCTTTTTTTTTAAGGAATGCTTCACCAATTTGTATGTCAGCCTTGTGCAGGGGCCGTACTAATCTCTGAATCATTACAATATTATTATATATGTTGCCAAAGAGAGCACCTATTTTCTCATTCTTTATTGTAAGAGGCCCAGGTATTCCATCCTAGTTGGAAGTGATAGTCTTAGGTCTCCCTAATCCTAATTTTTTAAATATCTCATTTATCACCCATTTTTCTTCCTCTATGACATGTTCTAATTTATTTTTTTTGTAACTTTATCTTCCAGTGTGGTAAATTGGTCTCGTCATCCTTCCAGTCTATCTATTGTTTTCTTTAAAGACCACATTTTCCAAGTGTACTGTTTTTGTTTTATTCTTGGCATTTCCTTTAAAGTCCCCTTGTTATTTTAAAGATTCTATTTTTTTCTTTACATTTTTTTTTAATTGAGAGAGAGAGGGTGCAAGTGAGCAATGGTGGAGAGAGAGAGGAGGGGTGGAGAGAAGCAGGGCTCACTGAAGCGGGGCTCATTTCACCACAGTGAGGCTCAAGTTCACCACATTAGGGACTCAAACTTACAAGCCAATCATGATCTGAACCAAAGTAATATGCTTAACAGAATGAGCCACTCAGGTGCTCTCTTTCTTTACAAGTTTTATCATTAACTCCTCATCATCTTTAAATATTCAGCTGTTCTCTTGTTTGCATTATCTCATATAGTGGATTCTCCTGTGCGTTGTATATTTTGCCTTTGGATGTGAAATCAGTAGGTGTTTTCCTCTGTGAAAATCTCAGTTACACCTGTGTCTTAGATTAAGCTAGATGAGTTGCCCTTATAGAATGTTTTGAGTTTGTTTTAGCCAGGGTCATGTGGACTGGTTAAAGACCAGATTTATATTAGTTTCTCAGGTTGATTTTAATTTTCTATTATCATTGATTTGATTTGGGGTCCAATACTTATGCATGCATAATGCCTAGTTTTCTAATATCCCTTAATACTTTAAAAACCACTTTTTTTTTATTGCAGTCAATATTTCGGACTGGTAATTTGCTTTTGGTAGTGCCCAGTTTGTGTCTATGCCAGTAGGGGCAAAGTTTTGTTCCATTTTTGATGGGACAGCTATGACTGGGTTTCTCTTTTGTCTAGGCTCTCTGGTATGTAAGCAAGCAAACAAACAAACAAACATAATTTGTTATTTATCAACATTTGTTATTTATCAATCTGTTCTTTATCAAGAACAGATATGACTCCCTTAAGTTCACTCCTAAAATAGGTGCCTAAACCTTAAATTGTATGCCCATGACCAACATATTTAATGTAGTATTTGTGTGTGAATTAATAAAGAAGTCTTGTCATGTTACTTTAATATGATATCTTGAGCAGAAACTGTAATATGATCTCTCCTCTTTGTCAAAGTAACTTACATCTGGGAATTCTGTTGGATAATCAACCAAATACGTTTTTCTTTGATTATGTAGGTAGTATATGTTGTATTAGTAATGCATTAAATGATACTCTTGTTTATGATTCTGAAATTGTTATATTTTAATAGTTTAATCTTTTGCTATCTACCAGAAATTATCCTATGTGTCCTGGGAGAACATAAATAGTGTGGTTCACCAGCCCCTCTGGTCACAGAGAGCATTCTGCAAGACTACAGACACTCAAGGGCTGGTTCCTTTAAATTCTAGTTGCCTTTTTAAAACGACTTTTTCCCCCCATGCCCAGGCAAGGGAATCAGCTCCTAGTCCCTCAGTACTATTCTCCCATCAATTAAGTTGCCTAGTCTGGAGGCTGGGTTCCTGTGATTACCCTGTCTCCATCTCTTGCTGTTCCCATGTGGTTCTCTATATTTTGGGGCGCAGATGATGTTCAGTAAGTCCTCAGTTCTTCTTCAGTAGGAATTGCTCTACATGCAGGTTTCCGTTTCGTGTGTTCATGGAAGAGGTAAGTTCAGAGTCTTCCTGTATCGCCATCATAAACCCTCTCCTAGTCATTAAATTATGTATATGCCCTCCAATATTTCTGAAAAATTCTATGAATTCTGTTAGAATTTCAAAAAACCTCAAAAGAGATGACATTTAAATTATAGTATGGGCTATAATATTTATGGATAATATATTTTGTTTCAATATAATATAGAAGTTAGTGGATTATTGGTTTTAAAAGATTGGATATGAATTGGCCATTTTCGCACCTGGATGATAGCTACATAAGGGAATATTATACTTATTCTCTCCACTTTTTAAAGGATAAAAATTTCTCATTAAAATGTTTTTTCAAATATTATATATTTTTAAACTTCTTAAGCAATCACAAAATTATGGCATTTCCATGAATTTGTTTACTATGATTAAAGATATGTAATTTGCATTTAAAAATTTAAACTCACTATTTATTGGTAAAGTTATGCTTTTTAAAGCAGAAAATTTCAAAATCGCATCTAAATAGAAAACAAATCTATTGAAAAGCTAATAAACCCTAAGCAGGAGCCTCATTACACAACAGGGCCTTATTATCAATTCCATTTATTGTTAATGACATACACTTGGAGCGATGGTTCTAACGGAGGCTTAATTTGAAGACAAAACAGCAAACTTCTAAGGCCTTTTTTTTCTTTTGTAGTAAGTTTCTCAGTGTGACATCTGAAAAAATGCAAAGAATATTTTATTGTTGGGAACCAATTTTCACAGGAATATATCCTCTTTGAATGAACAATATAGGAAGATAATTGTGAGGGGGAAGAAAAAGATGTAGAATGTATGTTGAACGATTTCCCAAATGAATGTAGCTAGGACTAAGTCCAGATTACACTAATATTAAAGGTATTATGTCATTAGATATCTTTGAATGCCTTTTGGCATGCAGTAGGAGGACCACAGCTGGGGCATTTAGCTTGTTATTCATATATTAATCAAACCACCCTCATATATTGTTAGTTGTCCTTTTTAAAACAAAAGTGGTTTTCCTGAATGGCTTTATGTTTTTGATATTTTTCAATTTCTTCAATCAATTATTTTCCAGGCAGTATTAATCAAGCAGAAAGATAGCATTTTTGAAACATGGATACTAACCTTCTAGAGACTCATTTGGACTAGGAAGAAAGCATGATATTGTATTCTCATTTTCCTAAGATTCACTAGATTTTCTTGAGAGTAAGCTAAACTGCAGTTAAAAGAATCCTGCCTTTTCTAAAGCAGGCTGTTTGCACCCAGGGAAAATTTTATGTCCTTTGTGGTTGAAGGCACTTTTAATCTACTGTGGAACTAGTTTGAGTTATTAAAGAAGATTGTAAACCTTAGCTATTGCTAAGGTCTATTCAGGTCTGTCCCTCAGAACATCTTAGTGCAAACTAAAGGACATGAAGCCTGGATTCTTTTCTTTGATAGAGTATATTTCTACTACATCAAATACATCTCTGGATACTGGGTGGAGTTACCCTGTATGAGTGTATCATTAGTCTCCATACCTTGTCCTCTAAAGATTCTCCTTCTATATAGAAGAAGAGGAAGCATTAAATTTTCTTTTATTTAATGATAATCTTTATCAGTATGCATTTTGGAAACTAATAAACAACAATAAGGCTTTGGATATTAAAATACTTCTTATCTCTAACCACAGATAAGATATGGCCTACTCTATTTCTAGAAATGACCTACTCTATTTCTAGAATGGAACCACTTAGCCTGAAGGTAATACATACTTTTTTTTTCATTTCTTTCTGATAAGGAGTCCCTTCTCTTTGATTTATAGTTTTCATAAGGAAGGTAATATATTTCATAATTAATCTTATCTCCAAATCATTTGCATATTGAATAAGAGATTCAGAAAATAACTATGTACCTTTATTTACATTTAATTATATGATTTATGCATTCAACACATATATTTTATCATGGCTCTTTTTTTTAAAATGAATCTTGTGGAAATATTGGCAGGATAGCTACCCATTTAGATCACCTTTTTATATTCTAAATGTAAATATAGAGACTTGTTTCTGCCTATGCAGAAAAACTTACTGTCTACTTCAGTCCCTGTAAAGTCAACTAATTAGCAAAGACTTTAGTTTTGCTTAAATGCAATCTTACTTTGTCTTCTCTAGGGCCTATTTCATGTATCTCTGCAATTTGTGAGGTCCATAAGTAATTACTGGGGCTCATTCATGAGCCACCCAAACTTCAGGGACATTAACACCCTTGGCACCATCCTTGAACAGTGACAGGAACACAATACATAAATGCCTTCTTTTTTGTCCCAGGGGAAGGCAGATCAGTAGGTATTGCCATCCCAACATGGGCCATATCTATAGGTAACTAACCCAATAATGCACAATATTGGCTTTCCTCCTTTTTGGCTCCACAGTGCTTTGTTCCCCACCCCCAACATCTCAAAATAATCCCAAATAAACCTTTGTCTCAGACTCTGCTAAAAAAGTTTTTAATCTGGCACCGTTTGCCTGAGGTCAAATCCTGACTCTGTTGCCTTAAAGTGTTAATAATTTCTCTGAGCCTCCATTTTCTTATATGAAAATAGGGATTATATGTACTACAAGTAGTATTATAAGGACTAAAATTACATAATGCATGTAAATTATTTAGGATAGGTTTTGCTTTTAGGAGTATTATAGAAATGTGTAATTGTATTTTATTTTATTTTTTAAGAATGGACTTTTTTAAAGTTTATTTATTTTGAAAGAGAGAGAGAGAATGTGTGCATGAGTGGGGAAGGAACAGAGAAAGAGGAAGAGAGAGAATCCCAAGCAGGCTCCATGGTGTCCCACACGGGGCTCGATCTCATGAACTGTGAGATCATCACCTGACTTGAAACCAAGAGTCGGACTGTTAATGAACTGAGCCACCCAAGTGCCCCTCATGTAATTTTATTTTGTTCCATCTACATTACCTAATTTAAAAGTAACTATTTTAGGAATTTTACAAAGTCACACAAATTATATGTGACAGAATATATAACGACTTTATACACATTTTTTGGCTTAATATAAATGCTATTCTATACACTCCCTGGGCTACTGTTTTTCATAAAAAAAAGCTTACTTTTATTAAAATTTAGTTACTGTCTGATTTTTCCCTCTTCTTCACTTTGAAAGATCTCTGCTAACCCAATTTATCCGTAAACTAAAGTATTTTGTACAAAAGTCTTATTTGCCTTGAATTCTCCAAAAATTCAAGTTGTAAAAGCTTTTCATTTGAACTAAATTGTACAAGTTATTGATTCGTCACTAAATTTACTAGATAATCAAAGTTCTGGGGTTTATTATGTAGCATTTAATTATAGCTTATCAAGATTGTGGATTTTAAAAATATTTTTATATGAAGAAAATTACAGGAAACATCAAAAGTTTGAGTGATGGAGGGGTGCCTGGGTGGCTCAGTCAGTTAAGCATCTGACTTTGGCTCAGGTCATGATCTCATGGTTCGTAGGTCCAAGCCCCACATTGAGCTTTGTGCTGACAGTGTAGAACCTGCTTGGGATTCTCTCTCTCTCTCCCCTTCTCTCTCTCTCCTCACTTGTGTTTTCTGTCTCTCTCAAAATAAATAAATTTAAAATATTTTTAAAAAAAGTTTGAGAGATGGAACTTAGGATGATGACCTGTTTATCCACTTACTGTGGTAGAGAGTTAAAGTAATTCAATTTCCAATAAAGAGGTAGAGGGTATCACCACCTCTTGAATTTGTTCTCAACGTTAAAATTTACTGTGGGCCCTAAAATGGAGCAGAACTGATGTGTACTAGGTCCAAGTCTAAACCTCAAGATATTCAATACATTTTCACTCTCTTGGGAAGCTCTGAGGATGTCATGTGAAACATATTTCTGTGCAAGGGAGAAAATACATGAAGAACCATCATAAGGAAGTTCATCAGACCAGTCAGTCCTGTGTGCTCCACCAGGCTCTCCTCAGGCATACTAGATGGCCCAGACAAGATCAGCCTAATCCAGTAAACTCAAACAGTACATCCAGAAAACCTGTAGGAATAGGAGCAATAATAAATATTATGGTCTTAAAGAAATTATGTAATTATTCAGGTTTATTGAGGTATAAGAGCAAAGAATAAACCTCACCTGTTTTAGGTGTGCAGATATGCATTTTGACCAACTTACACAACCGCCACCACGATGATGATATATACTTTTTCTGTCTTCCTAAAGAATATAGACTATTTCTGTCATCCATTTGTAATCAAACAACCCACCACCACCACTGCTTTAGGCCCTGGTAAATAGTGATCTAATTTCTATCCCCATAGTTTGGCCTTTCCTAAAATGTCTTATAGGAGTACCTGAGTGGTTCAGTCAGTTAAGTATCCAACTTAGTTTCAGCTCAGGTCATGATCTCACAGTTTCATGAGTTTGAGACGCACATTGGGCTCTGCACTGACAGTACAGTGCAGGCTGCTTGGAATTTCTCTCTATCCTTTCTCTGTCCCTCCTCTGCTCATGCTGTTTCCGTGTCTCTCAAAATAAATAAATAAACATAAAAATTTTAAATGTCTTATAAATGGAGTCATAAGACATTTTTCGTTTTGAATCTGTTCCTGAGTTCATTTAGGATACTCCTTTTGGGACTCATTCATGTCATGGTGTCAATTACCCACATTCCTTTTTTATGCTAAGTGTTGTGTAGATATACAATGATGTGTTTATCCTGTAGGCAGTTGATGACTTTTTGTGTTATTTCCAGGTTTTGAAAATTGTGAATAAAAGGACCATAAACAATTGTTTACAGGCATTTGTATAGGTCTATATCTTAATTTCTTTTGTATCTACATATGAATTTTTAGCTTTGTCCACTTGCCAGGACTTGTTTTTGTCAAGTCTTTCATTATTTCCTTTATTCTTTGTTGTCGTTGTCATCGTCGTCTTCCTCTTCTTCTCCTCCTCCTCCTTCTCCTTTTTCTCCTTCTGCTTCTCCTCCTTCTCCTTCTTCTTCTTCTTCACATTTGATTAGATATGTGGTGGTATCTCACTGTGGTTTTAATTTGCATTTGCCTAATACTGATGATAGTGAGCATCTTTACATGTGTTTATTTTAATCCAAATCTCTTTTGTAGTGAATTATCTTTTCATATATGTTACCCATTTTTATTATTTTGTTTCTTATTAGTGATTTTTCAAATTTCTTTGTGTATTCTGGTTACCATTGTTCTGTGACGCTATTGCTTGCCATTTCTTTTCTTTCCTTTTAAAATGCTGTTTTGGGGCACCTGGGCGCCTCAGTCAGTTGAGCATCTGACTCTTGATGTTGTCTGAAGTCATGTTCCCAGTGTCATGGGACTGAGCCACATGTCAGGCTCTGTGCAAAGTGTGGATCCTGCTTAAGATTCTCTCTCTCTCTTTTCCCCTCTCCCCGATTTGTGTGTGCTCTCTCACTCTTTAAAAAAAAAAGATGTTTTGCAAAAAGCAGATTTTATATATGTTATTTGTAAAAAAAATAATTGTTTTCAATATCAGATTTCCTCCTGTTTTCTTATAGGTAGAAGTTTTCAATTTTACCTTTTATATTTACATTATTATTTTCCTTGCACAAGGATGTATAATTGTTTCAAAGTACTTCTCTATTAAATAACAGTTCCCACTTTGTCAAAACAATTTGTTTATATGCATGTGGGTCTGTTTCTGTACATTTCATTGTGTTCCATTGATATGTGACTCTCATTTTACTAATACCGTACTATATGATTACTATAGCTTTATAGAAAATCTTAAAATCTGGTAGTGTGAGCCTTCCAACTTTGTTTTCATTTTTCAAAATAGTTTTGGCAATTTTTGATTTCCTGCTTTTCCATGTAAAATTTAGGTCAGCTTGTAGATTAAAAGTAGCCTTATAGATTTTTCTGAGATTGTGTTCATTTCGTAGATCAATTTGAGAAAAATTTGCATCTTGACAATTTTAAGTCTTCCAATTAATGAACATGAGATATCGCTCCATTTACTAAGATCTTCTTTGATATTTATCAACAATGTGGTATTTTTTTTTATTGTATGAAGTAATCCCATGTGGGGTTTTTTTTTTTTTTTTTGAGATTTAGTCTTCTGTTATATTTTTACTGGTATAATAAATGATATCATTTTAAAATTTATTATCTAATTGTTTATTGGTGGTATGTTTAAAGATAACTGATTTTATTTTCTTTTATTTTTTATAGTTTATTGTCAAGTTGGTTTCCATATAACACCCAGTGCTCATTCCAACAAATGCCCTCCTTCATGCCCATCTCCCCTTTTCCCCTCTCCCCCACCTCCATCAACCCTCAGTTTGTTCTCAGTATTTAAGAGTCTCTTATGGTTTGCCTCCCTCCCTCTCTTTACTTATTTTTTCCCATTCCCCTCCCCCATGGTCCTCTGTTAAGTTTCTCCTTTTCCACATATGAGTGAAAATATATGGTATCTGTCCTTCTCTACCTGACTTATTTCACTTAGCATAACACCCTTGAGTTCTATCCACATTGCTATAAATAGCCAGATTTCATTCTTTCTCATTGCCATGTAC
Source organism: Cryptoprocta ferox (assembly GCA_028646485.1). Lineage (NCBI taxonomy): Eukaryota > Metazoa > Chordata > Mammalia > Carnivora > Eupleridae > Cryptoprocta > Cryptoprocta ferox. The sequence continues at coordinate 74,517,360 of CM053572.1, forward strand.
TATTCCATTGTATTAAATCATATCTTCTTGATCCATTCTTCAGTTGACGGACATTTAGGCTCTTTCCCTGATTTGGCTATTGTTGAAAGTGCTGCTATGAACATTGGGGTACATGTGCCCCTATGCATGAGCACTCCTGTATCCCTTGGGTAAATTCCTAGCAGTGCCTTTGCTGGGTCAAAGGGGTGTTCTATCGTTAATTTTTTGAGGAACCTCCACAGTGTTTTCCAGAGCAGCTGCACCAATTTACATTCCCACCAACAGTGCAGGACGGTGCCTGTTTCTCCACATCCTTGCCAGCATCTATAGTCTCCTGATTTATTTATTGTAGCCACTCTGACCGGCATGAGGTGGTATCTCAGTGTGGTTTTGATGTGTATTTCCCTGATGATGAGTGACGCTGAGCATCGTTTCATGTGTCTGTTGGCCATCTGGATGTCCTATTTGGAGAAGCGTCTGTTCATGTCTTCTGCCCATTTCTTCACTGGATTATTTGTTTTTTGGGTGTGGAGTTTGGTGAATTCCTTATAGATTTTGGATATTAGCTCTTTATCCGATATGTCATTTGCAGCCATCTTTTCCCATTCCGTCGGTAGCCTATTAGTTTTGTTGATTATTTCCTTTGCCATGCAGAAGCTTTTTATCTTGATGAGGTACGAATAGTTCATATTTGCTCTTGATTTCCTTGCCTTTGGAGACGTGTCGAGTAAGAAATTGCTGCAGTTGAGATCAAGGAGGTTGTTTCCTGCTTTCTCCTCTAGGGTTTTGATGGTTTCCTGTCTCACGTTCAGGTCCTTCATCCATTTTGAGTTTATTTTTGTATATGGGGTAAGAAAGGGGTCTAGTTTCATTCTTTTGCATGTTGCTGTCCAGTTCCCCCAGCACCATCTGTTAAAGAGGCTGTCTTTTTCCTGTTGGCTACTCTTTCCTGCTTTGTTAAAGATTAACTGGCCATACATTTGTGGGCCCAGTTCTGGGTTCTCTATTCTATTCCATTGGTCTATGTGTCTGTTTTTGTGCCAATACCATAGTGTCTTGATGTACAGCTTTGGAGTAGAGGCTGAAGTCTGGGATTTGTGATGCCTCCTGTTTTGGTTTTTCTTCTTCGATATTACTTTGGCAATTCGGGGTCTCTTGTGATTCCATACAAATTTTAGTATTGTTTGTTCTAGCTTTGAGAAGAATGCCAGTGCAATTTTTATTGTAATTGCATTGAATGTGTAGATTGCTTTAGGTAGTATTGACATTTTAACAATGTGTATTCTTCCGATCCATGAACATGGAATGTTTTTCCATTTCTTTGTGTCTTCTTCAATTTCTTTCATAAGCGTTCTATAGTTTTCAGCATACAGGAGTTTTACATCTTTGGTTAGGTTTATTCCTAGGTATTTTATGGGTTTTGGTGCAATTGTGAATGGGATCAGTTTCTTGATTTCTCTTTCTATTGCTTTATTATTGGTGTATAAAAATGCAACTGATTTATGTACATGGATTTTGTACCCTGCAACTTTGCTGAATTCATGGATCAGGTCTAGCAGACTTTTGGTGGAGTCTGTCAGGTTTCTCATGTAGAGTATTATGTCATCTGTGAAAAGTGAAAGTTTGACTTCATCTTTGCCAATTCTGATGCCTTTGATTTCCTTTTGTTGTCTGATTGCTGATGCTAGGACCTCCAGCACTATGTTAAACAACAGTGGTGAGAGTGGACATCCCTGTCGTGTTCCTAATCTCAGGGGTAAAGCTCTTAGTTTTTCCCCAATGAGGATGATTTTAGCTGTGGTCTTCTCATAAATGGCTTTTATGATGTTTAAGTAAGTTCCTTCTATGCTGACTTTCTCAAGGGTCTTTATTAAGAAAGCATGCTGTATTTTGTCAAATGCTTTTTCTGCATCTATCAACAAGATCACATGGTTTTTACCTTTTCTTTTGTTAACATGATGTATCACATTTATTGATTTGTTAATATTGAACCAGCCCTGTAACCCAGGAATGAATCCCACTTGGTCATGGTGGATAATTCTATTTATATGCTGTTGAATTCGATTTCCTAGTATATTGTTGAGGATTTTTGCATCTGTATTCGTCAAGGATATTGGCTTGTAGTTCTCTTTTTTTGCTGGGTTTCTGTCTGGTTTGGGAATCAAAGTGATGCTGGCTTCATAGAATGAGTCTGGAAGTTTTCCTTCCATTTCTATTTTTTTGTAATAGCTTGAGAAGAATGGGTATTAACTCTGATTTAAATGGTAGAATTTCCCAGGGAAGCCATCTGGCCCAGGGCTATTATTCATTGGGAGATTTTTGATAACTGATTCAATTTCTTCATTAGTTATGGGTCTGTTCAGATTTTCTATCTCTTCCCATTTGAATTTTGGTAGTGTATGTGTATAGAAATTTGTCCATTTCTTCTAGGTTGTCCAGTTTGTTGGCACATAATTTTTCATAGTATTCCCTGATAATTGCTTGTATTTCTGAGGGATTGGTTGTAATAAATCCATTTTAATTCATGATTTTGTCTATTTGGGTGCTTTCCCTTTTCTTTTTGAGAAGCCTGACTGGAGGTTTATCAATTTTGTTTATTTTTTCAAAAAACAAACTCTTGATTTCATTGATCTGTTCAACTGTGTTTTTTGTTTTTGTTTTTGTTTTTGTTTGATTCTACATTGTTTATTTCTGACCTGAACTTTATTATTTTTCTTCTGCTGGGTTTGGGGTGTTCTTGCTGCTCTGCTTCTAGTTCCTTTGGGTGCGCTGTTAGATTTTGTATTTGTGTTTTTTTCTAGTTTCTTGAAATAGGCCTAGAGTGCAATATACTTTACTCTTAAAATGGCCTTTGCTGCATCCCAAAGAGTTTGGCTTGTTGTATTTTCATTTTCATTTGTTTCCATATATTTTTAAATTTCTTCTCTAATTGTCTGATTGGCCCATTCTTCTTTAGCAGGGTGTTCTTTACCTACATGTTTTTGGAGGTTTTCCAGACTTTTTCCTGTGATGGATTTCAAGTTTCATAGTATTGTGATCTGAAAGTGTGCATGATATGATCTCACTTCTTTTATATTTATTGAGGACTGCTTTATGACCCAGTATGTGATCTATCTTGGAGAATGTACCATGTGCACTCTGAGAAGAAAGTGAATTACATAGCCTCAGGATGTAGAGTTCTAAATATATCCATTAGATCCATCTGGTCCATTTTGTCATTCGGGTCTATTGTTTCTTTAGTGATTTTTCTGTCTAGTTGATCTTTCCATTGCTGTAAGTGGAGTATTAAAGTCCCCTGCAGTTAGCACAGTCTTACCAATAATGTTGTTTATATTTGAGATTGTTTTATGTATTTGGGTGCTCCCAAATTCAGTGCATACACATTAATAATTGTTAGCTCTTCCTGATGGATAGATCCCATAATTATTATATAATGCCCTTCTTCATCTCTTGTTACTGCCTTAAATTTAAAGTCCAGTTTGTCCTATATAAGTATGGCTACTCCAGCTTTCTTTTGACTTCCAGCAGCATAATAGATATTTCTCCATCCCCTCACTTTCAATCTGAATGTGTCCTCAGGTCTAAAATGAGTCTCTTGTAGACAGAAAATAGATGTATCTTTTTTTTTAAAGCCATTCTGATACCCTATGTCTTTTGATTGGAGCACTGAGTCCATTTACATTCATTATTATTGAAAAATACGGGTTTAGAGTCATTGTGTTCTCTGTAGGATTCATGCTTGTAGTGGTGTCTCTGATACATTGTGTTCCTTGCAACATTTCCTTCATAGAGTCTCTCTTAGGATTTCTTGTAGGGCTGGTTTAGTGGTGATGAATTCCTTCAATTTTTATTTGTTTGGGAAAACCTTGATCTCTGCTTCTATTCTGAATGACAGGCATGCTGGATAAAGGATTCTTGGCTGCATATTTTTTCTGTTCATCACATTGAAGATTTCCTGCCATTCCTTTTTGGCCTGCCAAGTTTCAGTAGATAGGTTTGCAACTACTTTGATAGGTCTCCCTTTGTATGTTAGGGCCCTTTTATCCTTAGCTGCTTTCAGAATTCTCTCTTTATCCTTATATTTTGCCAGTTTCACTATGATATGTCATGCAGAAGGTCGATTCAAGTTATGTCTGAGGGGAGTTCTCTGTGCCTCTTGGATTTCAGTGTCTGTTTCCTTCCCCAGATTGGGTAAGTTCTCAGCTATAATTTGTTCAAGTACCCCTTCAGCCCTTTTCTCTCTCTCTTCTTCTTCTTCTGGAATTCCTATGATAGGGATATTGTTCTGTTTGATTGCATCACTCAGTTCTGGAATTCTCCTTTCGTGCGCCTGGATCAATTTATCTCTCTTTTTCTTGGCTTCCTCTTTGTCTACAATTGTGTCTTCTAAATCACCTATTCTCCTCTCTGCCTCTTCAGTCTGTGCAGTGGCTGCCTCCATTTTATTATGCACCTCATTTATAGAAATTTTTAATTCATCACAAGTATTTTTAAGGCCCATAATCTTTGTAGCAATAGCGTTTCTGGTGTCTTCCATGCCTTTTTCAACCCCAGCGATTCATTTTATGACTATTGTTCTAAATTCTTGCTCAGTTTTGTTGCTTATATCTGTTTCGACCAATTATTTAGCTGTGGCTTCTTCCTGGAATTTCTTTAGAGGAGAGTTCTTCCATTTCGTCATTTTGGCTAGCTTTCTGTCTCTTGTAAGTTTTTTTTTTTAATTTTTTAACATTTATTTATTTTTTAAGAGACAGAGCGTGAACAGGGGAGGTGCAGAGAGAGAAAGAGACACAGAATCTGGACCAGGCTCCAGGCTCTGAGCTAGAGGTCAGCACAGAGCCTGACGCGGGGATTGAACCCACAAACCATGAGTTCATGACCTGAGCCAAAGTCAGTCACTCAACCTACTGAGCCACCCAGGTGCCCCTGTCTCTTGTAAGTTTTAAAAGCTTGTTATGCACTCTGTACCTGTGAGTACTGCTATATTAAAAGGAGGCTCATAGACTGTTCAGGGCCTGTCCTTTCAGGAAGTGTTCTTTTAATGGTGTCCCTTGGTCTCTCTTATTGAGACTTTGGTTATTTTATTTCCCTACTCATAGTGATATTTGTGACTCTCCACCATATGTACTTTGGCTTGTTTCTTGAGGTAGCCCCAGAAAGGAAAACAGACAGACAAACAGGGAACAAAAGTGTGCAAACGCACAAAAAAATCAAACAAACAAGCAAACCAAAAGGAAAAACAACAACAACAACAAAAGACAAAGAACAGTCTAAAAGCATAAAACCAGAAATCCCAGCTACAAAAAGCAGGGTTAGGCTGTGCTGATGGAAGAGCATATACAAAGAGAGAAATGATAGGGGTGGGGAGAAAGAGAAATTGAACATTGAGCAGGCAGAGAGACTAAAAGGCTTTATTCAGATAGAGAAAAAGGAAAATATGGCAGGAGGTGAGGAGAAAAAAACGAAGATAATATTTCCCAGAGAAACTATGTTGTCTGATTATTTCAGAAAGAGGAAGGTAGTGATTGAGGTGTAGAACATGCATCAAGAAAATGGATTTTTTGTGCCTGTTTAAGCAAACCTATAACCAGAATACCCACTCCAGAGGACAGTAGAGATAAGAATGAGATAAGGGACAATATATCTGAATAGCAAGAATTGATCTAGAGTTAATCATGGCAATGCTTCAGTGCTGATCTTTGGAGAGGGTCTGTTTCCACTGTATCTATCTGGGCTCTGGTAACAAAGCAGCTACCCAGCACAGATGGACGTGGTTTGGTGAAGACAGGTCTCGCCTCCACCGTGGGTCCCCCAGGCCACTCCCTGAGGCCCCACCTTGGTGGTTGTGGGGAGAAAAATGGTGACCCCCCCCCCCCCAGTCCTTTCTCGAACCAGGCATTGCAAATCATTCTTTTGGGTCTGATCTCACTGTGCCAAGACCACAGTGAAGGTGGGCCATGTTCTATGTCCCACATCCAGGCTTGTTTCCAGACCTTACTCCATGTGGGTTAACGATACCACCAGAAATGCAATCCCACAGCTGGGGCACTTCCTAGCAGGGATCGAGTAGCGGAGCGTTTCTCTTGATGCCAAATGCATCCCTTGCATAACGTCTATCCCTGAGGGAATTTCTGGGAGTGGGGCACCTAGCCCAAAGAAAGCTCCGCAGTTAGAGGTAGGATCTCTCTCCGAAAGCCCTGCAGTCAGAGATGGGATGATAGGATCCTTCTCCTTCCTGGGCCGAGTTTTTTTCTTCTCCAGGCACCATTGTATGCTTCCCCAGCCACTCTTTCTCTTCCCTTTGTCTCTCCTCTGAGGGGGCTCCCTCCCTTCTGTGCTTCCGTGTCCTGGCCTGTTTTTATCTTCCTCAGTTTGCAATCACGCACCTGTGAGGCTGTCTTCTTAGTGGATTCTGTCTCTTTTCCTCCCAGACTCTTGTGGTTCAGAGTCCTTTGGCTTCAGCCCTTCTTTGTTTGAGAGATGCAGGTGGGAAGTACGGAACTCCCTATTTCTCCACCATCTTATCCAGACTCTTAAAGATAATTGATTTTAGCATGCTGGCTTTTTTTTTTCCTGTAACCTGCTAAACCCACTTATTTTAATATTTTCTTTAACATTTTCTATATAGACAATCATGGCCTCTAAGAATAAAGACATTTTATTTCTTACTTTATAAACTATATGTCTTGTATTTCTTTTTCTGGTCTTAATGCACTAACATGCATGTTGTAGAATAGGAATGGTGTGAGTAGCAATTCATTGATGATCCTAATCATAGAATGGAACCATTTAGTCTTTAACAGTAAGATGTGATGTTAACGCTAGTTATTAACAGTTATCTTCTATAAGGTTGAACAATTTAGCTTTTATTAATAGTTTGTGAAGAAATTTTGTTATAAACAGATACTGAATTTTGTCAAATGCTTTTCAGGTATCTTTTTAACAGATTTTTTTTCTCTTTTAAAATATTGGTATAAATGAATTACTGTAGTACTCAGGCTTCTTCAGAGAAACATAGTATGTGATAGAGATAGAGATAGATAGTAATAAAGATAGTAATTGATATACTGTAAGGAATTGGCTCAATGGCTACAAAATTATGGAGGCTGAGATGTCCCACAGTCTGCTGTCTATAAACTGGAGACCCAGGAAATCTGGTTGTGTAGTTCCATCTGAGTCTGAAAGCCTAAGAACTATGGGAGCTAATGCTGTAATTCCTAGCCACAGGGCAGGAGAAGACTCATATTCTAAATCAGCAGTTCATCAGAAAGACTAAATCTTCACTCCCTCCACCATTTTGTTCTATGGAGTCCCTCAGTGGATTGGATGATTCCCACCCACATTGCAGAGGTCAACTTGCTTTACTCAGTCTACTGATTTAAATGATAATCTTATCTGGAAACACCCTCCCATTCCCAGGATAGATCTCACTTGCTTATAATATACTACTTATATATTTTGGACTTAGTTTGCCAATAATTATAGAGAATTTTTCATCCACGTTCATGAGGAATATTGGTATGTAATTTTCTTTTCTTACAATATCATTGTCTGTTTTGGTATCACTGCAATGCTGGCCTCATTAAAAGAGTTAGGAGGTATGCTTTTTTATCTTTTCTGGATTTCTATTTTGTTTTGTTTTATTTGTTTTTAGAACTGGTCTTTCTTCCGTTAATGTTTTATAAAACTCATTAATAAAGCCATCTGAATATTTTTTTTCCTTTTTGAAAAGTTAACTCTGAATACAATGTCTTAATAGATATAGGACTAATTGCACTCTTTATTTCTTCTTGAGTGAGTTTTGTTCATTTGTGTTTTTAACCTTTTCTTTTCATTATGTCATTAACTTATTGGCTGATGCTAATAAATTTTAGAATAATGTGTTATGCAAAAACAGCTAACTGATGCAGTCGTTCATATATGATTCATTAATTCATCAATGTTCTTTCAATATATAGTTCACCCTTGAACAATGCAGGGGTTAGAGATAATGACCCCTTGTGCAGTTGGAAATCCACATATGTATTATATACTGTATTCCCACAATAAAGGGAGCTAGAAAAAGAAAATGTTATTAATAAAATCACAAGGAAGAGAAATTATTTACAGTACTATACTGTGTGTATGTATGTTTGTGTGTGTGTGTGTACATATATATGTACACACACATCTGTGTATAAGTGGACCTGCAGAGTTCAAACTCATGTTCAAGAGTCAATTGTAAGCTTAAAACATCAGTAATTTTTTTTTTACGTTCTGTTATATATACTGGGTATGATGACAAAACTAAACTGTAAGAAATCAGAATCTATTGTATTCTGTAAATAATTCTACAATATGCAAAGCCTAGTATGACAATGACTATCTCATACAGATTTATTAGGCTTTTACTTTGAAAGAAAACTCTTTACTTTTGTATCAAGTGCTACTTACTATGTAGTGCTATGCAGCACTTCCTATGTACTAATCTGTAAGTGAGTAGCACTCTTCAAACAATAAGAAAATTTTTAATTCTTTTGTACTATAAATGTATAAAATGTTCAGACTTCAACAAATCTTATTACTGTCTCTGGCTAATTCTACTCCAGCTACACTAATATCTTTACTAGTCATATACCACACTTCATATATTTCCACCTTGGAGTGTTTGTAATCCCAGATTTCTGTACCTGAAAAATCTCATTCAGATTAATCCTTAAATGTTAGTTCCACAGAAGGACATTCCTTAGGCAACCTGATTCAAATTATAATTTTCTTTCCTGTTTTACCGCTTACCCTTTTTAATTTTCTCATAGCATTATACGACAACATAACATATATTTATTTATGTTCTGTCTTGCAACCTCACATTAGTATACAAACTCCACAGAAGGAGGGACTTTATTTTGTTCACTGCTTTTTTTCCCTTACTGTTTTATCTGCACTGGCTAGAACAGAATTTAGCACATTTCAGGCATGCAATAAATTTATTGAACAAATAAATTAAGAAATGTCCATTATTTTAAGAGCTCTAATTTTTTAGAACAAGTAGCATACTCATAGAATCAGAAAATTTGGCTTTGATTCTGTGATCTCCTTCTACTAAATTTGAACACATATAATTTTTGTGAGGTTTCTTTTTTTTTAGTTTCTTAATTAAAATGTCCAACTCTGCTGTCATATTCATTAATTCCTTCTGCCTGAAATGTTTCAGTGTTCCAGCCTTCAGTGATTACTCTTTCTCTTCATTACTAATAAAACTGTTGTTCAGTATGCTAATACTTCTATATTCATTATACAAAACAGTAATTTGAAATTTATATAACTTTCTTACATTTGTCTTTTTTCCTGACTAGAGTGACCAAAATAAGGGGAAATAAATCTTATTTTTTTAATTACCCAGGTTAATTTAGTGGATCAACTTTTTTTATCCTGTGACCATCATTGATGAAAATCCTTCACATATCTGACTAAGATCTGACATTTTGTAGTCATGAATTGAAGATTCTCCCTTTCCTTTACTGGATAAAAGCATATAGATGTTTGGAAAACGTCCAGTTAACTCTTTATTTCAGGTCTATATCCTTTTTCTAACTTAAAAGAACAAAAAGCCAAAAAATAAAGTGTTCTGTCTTTTTAGCCTTTCTAAATTTTCCACACTGGCTGGATCTTTGAGGCATTCCAATTGGATTTTCCTTCACCTGGCAAAATTCAACCAACCCAAACGAGCTATCTTTTCATATAATCCATTCTTTACCCTTCCCCAAGTGTCATGGTCTTTTATAACTCCTTGTAAATCATAAATTTTCTTTAGTTTCCTCTTTGTGCCAGAAATTTTCAGGGCATGCCTGGGTGGCTCAGTCAGTTAAGCACCCGACTTCAGCTCAGGTCATGATCTCACAGTTTGTGGGTTCAAGCCCCGTGTCAGGTTCTGTGCTGACAGCTCAGAGCCCGGAGCCTGCTTCAGATTCTGTGTCTCCCTCTCTCTCTGCCCCTCCCCCACTCATGCTCTGTCTCTGTCTCTGTCTCAAAAATAAATAAACTATAAAAAATTTTTTTAAATAATTAAAAAAAAGAAATTTTCAGGCCTGTAACACCGCAGTTATGTCGCTCCCTTTTCTGTAGGTTATAGAGAGGCAGAGGGAAATTCAGGCTTCAGAGATGGATCAGGAAAGGAGATCCATCACAGTGCTATAGATGTAGGCACAGCAGATGTCTTCTTTTTTGACATCAGGTAAAATAGACAAAACTAATAGGAAAAAAAGTACTATTTTTACTCATTAAGTTAAAAATGTCAACCTTCATATAATCTTTATGGTCTTGTATTGCTGGAAGACCTTAAATTTTATTTAAAAGCCATTTTATTTGCCCTTTATCCACATTGACAGGGAAAGTAGAAGAAACTTGAAAATAAGTGTTGTATGCTCTATTTTATAACTATAACTTTATCAAATAATTTATCCTATGTAGAATAAATTCTTGATAGTGATGAAAATTAAAAGAATGAAGTATATTTCTAAAGCTAGCTATTTGTTTTTTTTTTAGATGGACTTTGTTAGACTTTGATAGAACATTGTTCCTTCTTGTAATTCTAGTTTTAAATTTTGTTTCTTATTTTATTTGAACTTCATAAAATTTATACACAGTCTTCCTCCATTTTATTCCCATCTCCACAGTGAAAAAGCAGAATATTTAAAATTTATATTTTAATATACATTTATTCATGTTTCATAAAAGACTTTTTGAAACTGTCATTTCTCTTTTTTCTGATAGCCTTTTCTTATGAATTGATCATGTTATGTATTGTACTTTATTTATATAATTTATTTTTTGTGGTGTGTGTGTGTGTGTGTTGTACTTTAGAAAGCACTATATCCATTCTTTCTAGTTAGCCCCACATAGCAGCCTTGATGAGAACAAGGCTTCTCCGTTGCTGGAGAAGAGAAGTTATGATATATACCCTAGTTCACAGATTGGAGTGGCAGAAGCAGGATTGAGCCTCTGCCCTATTCGTCAGTGCTGTCTCTACTATATGAAGAAGACAGTCTGCAACCATGCAGCAAAGTGTTCCAGTATTGCATAGTCAGGAGCTATATAAAAGAAGCCTCTCACTAAAGACTATATATTCTCTGGCCTTGTGTGAAATTTATATGAAATTCTAGAAAAGGCAAAATTACAGTTTGCTTTCTGGCAGATCAGTGATTGTTTAAAAGAAAAGGTCGGGGTGGGAACTGATTGCTTAGGGGTATAAGGGAGCTTTGTGTGGCTATGAGAGTATTTCAAAGCCTGACATTGGTAGCAGTTAAAATGACAGAAGTCCCCCAATATATGGAACTGTAAGCTTAAAACGAAGGAAACTTTTAGATGTTTACTAGACCTGAATAGAGTGTAAAAGATCTACATTGTCAGCAGACTGTTATTTCTAACAGTTATCAGTATCATAAACGTTATCAGTAACATTAATATAGAATTTGTTTTATTTATTACCAATCCTGCTTAATCAATTGACTTTTAAAAATGATTTGCCTTTAAATCCCTTGATAACCGGTTTAAGGCAGAGCAGTTTGTTAAAAGTGCAGAGCCTTGTGTTTTTCTCCTTTCTGATCTGATGCACTAATCACTAGGGCACAGTTATGTTATTCAGAACATGGAATGAGGTCACATTTCTCGCTAGCGGAGAGTAAATAGCAAGTGTACTCTAAAAAGTACCTGGCATTTAATGCCTAATCCTTAAGATTAGTTGATGTTAAAAATAAATAAATAAAGCCAAGAAATGCTTACTTTCTCACAAAAGGATTTGACCAACACTTTTTGATTACCAATTTTCTGTATGTCCAGTCATATACAACTTAAAGTAAAAATGTATGAGAATATTGGGCAAAGAGTTGAAGCAATATAGATATTTTTAAAGATAAAATATGCATAAGCTTAGATTCTTTCTTATGGTTTCTTCTCATTCACAGCTTTTAAATAACTTGAGATGATGATTTTTCCTCATCCATTATTATTTTGTCTGTGATTTTAATGTGAGTGCTACCTAAAAAATTATGGAAAAGTATAAATATATAAAAGGACAAGTAACATAATGAAACTCTAAGGATCCAATACCCAGTTTCAACATAGTCAATATATTTTTCTCTAAGTCTGTACATATTCTCTATCCACACCCTATCTTATTTACTATTTTCAGATAAATCCTTAATATCACTGTACTGCATCCATAGATCCTTCAATATGTATCTATAAAAGATACTTTAAAAATCATAATTACAATATTTTTGTCTTCCTAAAATAATTATAATTCTTTAATGTTATAAAAACACAGTATCACATTTATTTCAATATTTCATAGTATTTTAAATTTACAGTTTGTTTGAATCAGGAAACAAAATACACATGATACATTTCATTGATATAGTTTAAATTGCTTTTGATTTATAAGGTTTCCCTCCTTTTTTCCCCTTATAATTTATTTGATAGAGAAACCAAGGGCATGGATCCTATATAACTTTGCATGTTTGGATTTTGCTCATTGCCTCCCTTTGTATCATAAGTTAAGGTGGTCTGCATACATTTTTTATTTCCTGTAAAAAATGTAATTACATTCGGAAGGCTGATTAAATTTGTTCTATTTTTTTCAATAATAATACTTCACAGCAGGAGTTGTAAGCTTCCTATTGTATCACATCAAGAGGCATATTATATCTCCTTTTCATTATTACTGTTATTAATGAGATTGATTTAACCAGCTAGTATTTTTTGTTGTTGTTGTTTTGTGTGTCAGTACAAGCTCAGAATGATCCCAATACCAATATTTTTCTTCATATGGCTATGCCATTATTCCAACACTATTAACTATGAAGAATATTTTTCTCACTGATTTCTAATGCTATGTTTATGATATACTAAATTTTTATGTGCAAGTATGTCTATTTCCAGATTTTCTATCTTAGCCCATTCATTTTCTAATATCTTATTTTCTTATATATACAGGACATAAAATATATCTCATATAGAGTGAACTAGAATATCTTTTTCATGGCTTCTATGCTTTCTCTATTCCTGTTTGTCCTTTCATATGAACGCTATGAGTTTCTATCTCAAGGAAAAACAACAGAAGATCCATTTTTATGGCAATAATATTGTTTGCAAATCAAAGATTTTTGTTAATATTCATATGTATTTGGTTTATAGATTTCTTTTTTTGGAGTAATTTTTATCAGGATTTATAATCAATATAACATTCACTCTAGAATTTAGATTTTTTTTCCACTTTGTTTATGTTTTCAAATTGTTTAAGTAATCCTTGGATTATCTTTTAAGTCACTTAATGCAATTCCCTTGTGAAAGCATTTAGAGCTTAAATCAAATACTTTTACCATAATATGTATTGGTTTTGGCTGCTTGTGAAAACTTTTCTCTGAAAAATGTATTCTTTTTCAATATGAAGCTATAATTCTTAATTTATTTCAGAAAAGTTATATTACAGTTTTTAATATGTATTCTTTGTTCTTTTGTTTTCACTTGGAGTGTATGTATGTGTGTGTGTGTATGTGTATTTTCTCTACCTCTTCTATGACTTCCTCTTTCATTTTATGTCTATTAATTTTTGCTTGATTTTAAAATTTACTGTTCTACTTTTCATTGTCTATTTCTTTTACTGTATCATGTATGATACCTATTCATTTTCATTGTCTGTTTAGTTTTGCTTTTATTTATGAAATTATTTTAAATTTATTTCTAAATCATTCTGGAACTCAGGTCTATTTTCAAGTTCTCCCATTTTCATAATTTTGTTTTTCTCACTTCTTTCTAGTTCTTATGCTTTCTTTTATATTTTAATTTTATTTGGTTTATTTTGAAATACCAAACTTAAATGGTTAAAGTCTTTTTTAGGAGATCATGTTCTTTTGGTATGTCTCTACTGTCTGAAAGATTTTTATTTGGCTCATAATTTTTTTACCTAGAATGAGTTGGTATGGAATTCAACTGCAATTCTATTGTGTTATGAGTATTTATATGCAATGAATTTCTTGAATTTTAAAAACTATCTTTCTATGTAGGGGAATATTCCAAGGTAACTTTCATAGCTTCACGGCGTCAGGCTTTACTGTGAATCATCACAAAGTTGGTTCAGGTACTGTGAGAACTGTCTCCTCTTTTCTTTTCTTTTTTTTTCTTTACCATTATCAGAATATTTCTTTTTTCTCTTTCTCTTCCACACTGCCTGCCCCAGCTCTTTTTTCTTTTTGGCCCATAGTATCTTTCTCCTCCTTAATGTATGTTCTTTTCCCATCAGTTTCTCTTTTGCATAGGTTTTGTCCTTGAAGGAAACTTCATTTGGTTGGTTTGAAAGCATGCATGACACCTCTACATCCTCAGCATTGTCTAACATCCTGAAGTCTCCTAAATTCATCTTTACAATGGAAACAGACAGTCTTCTCTCCTGGTGCTTTTCTCAGATAGTTTCATCTGACTTCTCTTCCAGAGTCTTCTCTTGCTTTCTGCATGAATTGTTGTTGGCAATTTACTAGCATCAGGGCTATCAGATATCTTTGTCTTTCTCCTTCCTCTCACACAGTGAATTATATACATGGGTGTTATAGTTAGGCACAGCTCAATGAAATTTTGGGATTTCTGAGGATATCGGTTCACTATTTGGGCTTAAAATGCTTTCACTGTTCTATTATTTTACATATTTAGTACTTTACTGCACTTATTGTTATGTCTGTTTTGTTAGGAGATTCAAGAACCTTAAATATATTGCTATTCCAGTAACAGCATATTTTTTTTAAATGATCTTTACTTTTAAGAGCAATTTAGGTTCATAGCAATAGTAAGCAGAAGATATGGATTGACTTTTGTATATTAAACTTGTATCCTGTAACTTTGCTATAATCACTTATAGTTTCAGAAATTTTTCATTGATTCTTTCAGATTTTCTGCATAGATAACCACAACATCTGTAAACAAAGTTTATTTCTTCTGTCCCAGTCGGTATACCTTTTATTTCCTTTTTTGTCTTACTGCATTAGATAGGACTTCCCAAATCACAGTGCAGGTAAGTTGAATTCAAAAAGGAATTAGTGGTGGTAAAAACAAAATTATAGTTCATTGCTGCTGTGGTGGCTTGGGTTTCAGGAACAAAGATTTCAAGAGAAAGCATGGCAGAGAATGGGTCATGATAAAGTATATAAAATTATTCATGTTTTATTTTATTTTTATTTTTTTTCCAATAAAATCTTTACTTTTATTTTTAAAATCTTATTTACTAAAAACAAGCATACATTTAAAATTACTCCTTTGGTCAAATATTATAAATTCTAAGATAATATGAATACTTTTTTCTCAAGGTTCCCATAAGATCTACATCATAATCAAGCATTTCTTTGTTGGTTAGTGTTTTTGTTTTTTTTTTTTATTTAAACTTTATAGTTTATTTTCAGGTTGGTTTCCATATAACACCCAGTGCTCTTCCCCACAAGTGACCTCCACCAAGACCATCACCCCCCATTACCTTTCCCCCTTCCCCTTCCCCCCTCAGTTTGTTTTCAGTATTCAAGAGTCTCTCGTGTTTTGTCTCCCTCCCTCTCCCTAACTCTTTTTCCTCCTTCCCCTCCCCATGGTCCTCTGTTGGGTTT
>CM053572.1:74533458-74643004 GCA_028646485.1 Cryptoprocta ferox
TTTTTTTTCAAGTCCAGCAATTAATTTTATGACAATTGTTCTAAATTCTTGTTCAGTCATGTTGTTTAAGCCTGTTTTGAGCAGTTCTGTGGCTGTGACTTCTTCCTGGAGTTGCTTTAGAGGAGAGTTCTTTCGCATCATCATTTTGGCTAGCTTTCTGTCTCTTGTCAGTTTTAAAAGCTCGTTATGTACTGGCTACCTGTTAGTATTACTCTGTTAAAGGAGGCTCATTGACTGTCCAGGACCTGTCGTTTCAGAAAGTGTTCTTTTAATGGTGTCCCTCGGTTTCTCTTGTTGTGCCTCTGATTGTTTTATTTCCCTGGTCAGTTATATGGGACTCTCCACCATGTATACTTTGGCTTGTTTTTTGAGGTATCCCTGTAAAGGAAGCAGACTAGCATACAGGGAACAAAAGTACGCAAATGCATAGACAAATCAAACAAACAAGCAAGCCAAAAGGGGAAAGAAGTAAAGAAAAGGAGAGGAAAGGAAAGAAAAGAAAGAGAAGAAAAGAGAGAAGAAAAAGAAACTTCATACATTGATGCTATCATATTTCCCTAAAGTATTACTCCCATTCTGCCCATGATTAATTTTACTGAACTGTATAAATTTGAAAAAGCAAACCTAATTAAGCTCATTTAAAAAAGTCATGTGTGTCATGTACAGTTTTATTGATAATACTGTTTTCTAAATCACCCACCATTCTATTTCATCAGCTCTCTTTCTTTTAAATTTTTTTTTACATTTATTTATTTTTGAGAGAGCACAAATAGGGGAGGGGCAGAGAGAGAAGGAGACACAGAATCCAAAATAGGCTCCAGGCTCTGAGCTGTCCACACAGAGCCTGATGCGGGGCTCAAACTCAGAAACTGTGAGATCATGACCTGAGCTGAAGTCCGACGCTTAACCGACTGAGCCACCCAGGCACCCCTCATTAGATCTCTTAGGATAAATTTCCCTTCGGATCAATGCACAATTTCTGTGTTTTCCTTTATAATTTGTTGGTTTAACTCTTACAAACTCTTACAAACTCTGGATCAAGTGATTGATCATGTTTCCTCATTATTTCTTTTTATTTAAAAATTTTTTAATGTTTATTTTTGAGAGAGACAGAGCACGAGTGGGGGAGGGGCAGAGAGAGAGAGAGGGAAACACAGCATTAGAAGCAGGCTCCAGGCTCTGAGCTGTCAGCACAGAGTCCCACAGGGCGCTTGAACCCACAAATTGTGTCATCTTGGATACTCAACCAACTGAGTCACCCAGGTGCCCATTTTCTCATTATTTCTACAGGTAAATGTGTTGCCTATGTCTTGCATGCAGGCTGAACTTCTCAGCATATATTCTATGCATTAAATTCAGAGTTAATTTGCACCTTAGTTTTTTACTGCCTCCTATGGGTTGTTTTGTGTCCTCCAAAAATACATGTTAAAGCTCTAAACTTCAGTACCTCAGAATGTGACTTTATCTGGATATAGGGTTGTTGCATGTGTAATTAGTTCAGATGGAGTCATACTAAAGTAGTGTGGGCCCATAATCCAATATGACTAGTGCTTTTTTAAAAAGAGGGAAGACAAAATGTAGGTGCAGATGCCTAGGGAGTGTGCCATGTACAATGGAGGCAGAGATTGGCGTGACGCAGCTGTAATCTGAAGAATGCCAAGAATTGATAGCTGCCACCAGGAACTCGGAAGAGGCACAAAGGGATTTTATACTTGGAGCATGCGCCTGTTGATATTTCGATTTCAGAACTGTGAAACTGGGGGTGCCTGGGTGGTTCAGTCGGTTGAACATCCGGCTTCGGCTCAGGTCATGATCTCACATCTGTGGATTCGAGCGCCGCATCGGGCTCTGTGCTGACAGCTAGCTCAGAGCCTGGAGCCTGCTTCAGATTCCGTGTCTCCCTCTCTCTCTGACCCTCCCCTGCTCGTGCTCTCTCTGTCTCTCAAAAATAAAAAATAAAAATAAAAAAAAGAACTGTGAAACCGTAAATTTCTCTTGTTTTAAGCTACCCACTTTGTGGTACTTTGTTATCATAGCCCTAGGAAACTAATATGGTGCCTTTATCCTCAATTCCTTTACTTATTTTTATTTTGTTTTTACATTATACTATATATAATATAGTATATAATAAAAACCCCATATATATACACATATATATGGGGGTTTTATTTTTATTTTTTTAAAGTTTATTTATTTTGAGAGAGAGAGAGGCAGAGAGAAGGAGATAGAGAATCCCAAGCAGGCTCCCCCAGTGTGCGTGCAGAGCCTGGTGTGGGGCTCGAACTCAGGAAACCATGAGATCATGACGTGAGCCAAAGTCAAAAGTCCCACTTAACCACTTAACCAGTTGAGCCTCCCAGCCACCCAAATTTTTAAAAATTTGGGTATAGTTGACACAATATTACATTAGTTTCAAGTGTACATCTTAATGATTTGACAAGTTTCTATCTTATGTTCATCCCAAGTGTACCTACCATCTGTCCCAGTACATTACTATTACAGTGTCATTGACTATATTCCTTATGCTGTGCCTTTTATTCCCCTGACATATTAATTCCAGAACTGGAAACTTATATCTCCCTCTTCCCTTCATCCATTTTTATACAATATGTATTTTTTTTAACACTTGGGGGCTAATCCAATTTATTACTTATAGAAAACAAGCACCTGCTCAACCTCGTTTATTACCTTCATGCAGTCTGCTCTTTCACTGTTAAAGGGGGGGTGGGCAAATTGTGATTCCCAGGCATCCTGCAATGGAGGCCACTTGCCTTAGGGGAAACCTTTACCATCTCAAAAATGCATCTTACATTAGCAGTGAGGATTCGGGCATAACCCCGAGTCATTAATTTCCTTACTCATAAGTTTAAGGCATACAATATGTATTTTAATACGACTCCTTGAACCCCCCTTTTTATGAAAAGAGGCAGAATTCCGTTCTATCCATTCAACATCCATCCTATAATATAAAATTTTAAGATGCTACCCAAGCCTCCAAATAGCTTACTATCTTATGGCTGTCTTAAGATTCCATGCCCATGAAAGTTCATGAAGCACACACAATAATAGACACCCACGTTGTAATTTACATAGAACAAACAGTACCTCTATAAGAATTTACAGCTGGGATTAATCAGTAGAGGGCAAAGTAAATAATAAACATGCAAAATCTCAATAAATCAGGATCTAAGCTGGAGCTTAAAGAAGGGGTAGAAAGGACTTCAGCTGGTGAAGAAGAGAGGATGGCATTTCAAGAAGGAAGCAAGTTGAGCAATGCTTGTATGATAGTTCAAGTGTATGGTGCAAATAAATGATGCTACCAACTCTAGAGAAAGTTCTATGGTTGAAAGTAGTGGAAAATAGGCTTGTCTAAGTGGGAGGTAGAAAAATTGCAAGGAATCTGAAGGAGAAAAAAAAAACAGAAGACATTAAATCTGTTTAAGAAGGAATTGGGAGTTGTTGAGTTTTTGAACACTAACATAATGAAAGGACCTAAGGGAGATTAATCCAGAGATAGTGTGGAAGATAAATTAGAGTCAGAGAAAGAAAAAAGACTCACATAAAAGAGTCAAGAGAAAAGAGCCTGAGAGCTCTTTTAGAAAACTGATGAAAGAATCTGGACCTTTGTGTTAGGGGCCTAAATAAATGCTACTGACTAAGAGGATCCGCTAAGTTTTCTGAGTTTTTCTTCAATTTCTGATTTCTCTATGGCTATTTAATTTCTCTTTTTCGTCTTGATTGGATTTGAGCCATTGGCATTTATCTGAGGAATCTTTTCACTGATAATGAAAGATTTTTGTCTAACCTTGAAAGATCTTGAATAAACTTTGATTTTTAAAAGCACTTAACATGCATGGCATATGAGTGTATTTATAATGCTCACTACTAAGCTCAGTATTGAGAGAATGCCAAGTCTGAAATTTTCAGCTATGCTATCTTTAATTTCCAAGCTGTGTTAAATTTGCTGCCTTCATTTTCACCTCATTATTGTTTCTTTTCTTGAAACTACTCTAGCTAGCATGTGTCTAATATAGGTGGATGCTTTTCCTTTGAATTTTACCTTCCTCATCCTTTTAGAAAATGGAACCTCTTTATTTACATATTTCAAGGGTACTTTTTATGCCATAATTGATTTTTGAGGACTCTGGCCTGATACTTCTGTTTAGATAGAAATATCTGGAAGTAATTTGAGACATCCTTCAAATTGAAATATCATAAGTATTTTATGACCTGTTTTTGAGTAGCAACACTAAAAAATCCATTATATACATTTAAAATTGTTTTTTGTGGATATTTTTATTTTTTGAATGTTAAACATACTTTTTTCCCCATAAAACATATATTTCCAATGAGCAATCCCTTGAGCTTTTTATGTAAATTTAGCCCCAGGAAAAGAAACAAGTAGAGTTGAAATGAATGACATTGAATATCCCAAGTATGTTCATTTGAGAGTCACTCATGTTCACAGAATGAAAAACAAACTGATAAGTATTCAGGAAAATAGGATGATTGAAGATTGTTCAAAACATGTTCTACAACTAAAAAATTTTGGAACTAGTGTGTTTTAGGATATAAAATTCTGATAATTCTTTGAATCAGAGTCAACTGGGCATCATTCCTTTTAAAATCTCCACCTGCTGCTGAAAAACCACCCTAAATAGTTACATGGCAACCTGTATTGAATTTTGAAACTTAAATTCTTAGATTAGTAATTTTGTACTAGGCTGCCTGCATGCCTTGGCTGGTTAAGCATCTGACTCTTGATTTCGGTTCAGGTCACAGTCTTGCAGCTTGTGGGTTTGAGCCTCACATTGTGTGCTGATGGTGCAGAGTCTGCTTGGGATTCTCTCTTCCCCTCGCTCTCTCCTCCTCCCCGACTTGCACTGCATCTCTCAGAATAAATCAACATTAAAAAAAAGGTTAGTAATTTTGCACTAGGCGTGTATTATCCTTGTTAGAATTACTGTAAGTGATTTAATGGTACTATTTTTTCAAAATAAATGCTGTAACTAAACTTTAGCTGTATCATTTTTTCAACTAAATGTATCAATTATTTCAATACAAATTATAATTAATATAGCTTAATATAAACTAATATGCATTCTATGTTTTTAAAATTATATATTTTTTTCTGTCTCTCTAATAAGAAATAAAATTGGGGTCCCTGGGTGGCTCAGTTGGTTAAGCATCTGACTTCAGCTTAGGTCATGATCTCACGGTTCATGGGTTCGAGCCCCGCATCAGGCTCTGTGCCTATAGCTCAGAGCCTGGAGCCTGCTTCAGATTCTGTGTTTCCCTCTCTCTCTGCCCCTCCCCATCTCATGCTCTGTCTCTGTCTCTTAAAAATAACTAAACATTAAAAAAACTTAAAAAAGAAATAAAATTCATTTAATCTTCTGGCCGGAGTCTTATATTATCTTTTTAATCAAAAGAATATGTAAAAAAAACTCCTATGATAAATATCTATTGTTTTTATACTCACAGATCTCATATATCTTACACTATAAATTGTATGATGTTATAATTTGAAAATATGACTGTTTCATTCAGTAAAGTATAAACTCTTAAAAGCAGAAATTATAAAACCTTTAACAAGCAATAGAATCCAACAAAGTTTTACTAAGTGCTTAAAAAATTTATTGATAAATGAATGCATGAATTTTTTTATGTTACTAGGTTTTTTGGTTTGCTTTTTGGAGTTTGTTACAACACAGGGACATACATCTTTAGGAATCTACTTTAAATGAATATATACCTACCTCTGGACTTAAAAAAAATGAAATCCAGTTTAAAATTCTTCCATATTTAGATAAATGGATCAGTTTCATATAATTATTCTTAAATATGTTTTCCTAGGTAATCCATTCTAGAATGAATTAAAAAATTCTTGTGAAGAGCTGCAATTGATTTATAATGACCTTATTTATTCAGATCTTGATTAGCAATTTCTGTACTTTTTTCCTTAAAGAAAATACAAAGTTTCAAAATAATTTATGATTTCAAATTGTTATGGAAGAGATTTTTTGCGGTTACCGTTAGGCTCATATATAACATCTTATTCAAATAGCAGTCTGTATTAAGTTGATGGTCACTTAAGTTTGTATCCATTCTAAAAGCACTGCTGAAAAATTAGCTGGTAGACTTATGAGATTTCCCTTGTATGTAGCTCTCTTCTTTTTTTCTTGTTGCTTTTTAAAATTCTCTCTTTATTTCTATTTTTTGCCATTTTAATCACTAGGTATCTTGGTGTGGACCTCTTTGGGTTTATTTGGGGGGAGGAGGGGCTCTTTGTTTCCCCTGGATCTGGATGCCTGTTTTCTTCCCTAGATTAGGGAAGTTTTTAGCTATTCTTCAAATAAGATTTCTGCCTTTTTTTCCCTCTCTTTTTACCTTTTATGATCTGTATAATGTGAATGTTATTACACTTGTTGGTGTTGCTGAACTCCCTTAATCTATTCTCATTTTTCATTCTTCTTTATTTTTGCTGTTCAGCTTGGTGGCTTTCCATTATGCTGTCTTCCAGCTTGCTCATCTTTCTTCTTCCTCAAATCTACCATTGATTCCCTCTGGTATAATTTTAATTTCAGTTATTGAGTTCTTCATATCTGATTTGGTCTTTTTTTTGTATTTACTTTTGAGAGAGAGAGAGAGAGAGAGAGAGAGAGAGAGCGCGCAAACAGGAGAGGGCCAGAGAGAGAGCGAGACACAGAATCACTAACAGGCTCCAGGCTCTGAGCTGTCAGCACAGAGCCTGATGCAGAGCTCAAACCTATGAGCTCAGGTCATGATCTCATGTTGGAAGTCCAACATACTGACACCCACGTGTCCCTAATTTGTCCTTTTTTATGTTCTCTATCTGTTTGTTGAGGCTCTCACTGGAATCCTCCTCTCTTTTGTCAAGTTTATTAAGTATTTTTGTGATGATTACTTTGAATCCTCTATCAGGCATATTGTTTATCTTCATTTCATTTAGCTCTTTTGCTGGGTTTTTGTTCTGATCATTTATTTGGGACATATTCACCTAGCTCCTTATTTTTCTAACTCTCTGTGTTTGTTTCCTATGTATTAGTAAAATCATTTGCATCTCCTATCTTGAAAATAGTGGCCTTATGGAGAAGACGTCCGATAGTGCTGTGTCATACATTGTCTCCTTTACACCAGAACCAGGCACTTCAGGGATGTCTCCTATATTGGTTGTATGCACTACTGTTTTAGCTTAGCCTCATTTACCTTCCGTGTAGTAATCTGCCATGACACACTTTGCCTCTTGTGGCAAGGGTTCGTTCCCTGTGCAGGTAAGGGGCCAGTCTGGGAAAGCTCTGTTCTTCTAGTTGGGTGGTCTCAGCAGCCAGACCAGATGCTTGCCCGTGGCCTATTTTCTGGGGCTGCACTTCAACTGATGTGCAGGGTGCTCTTTTGGCATTGTCCCTGAGAAGCTTTTGTTGGTAGATGGAACCTCCAGAGAAACCAGATACCTGGGCTGTTCGTGGAGATGTCTTCTAAAGATCCCTACACTTCCAGCATGAATCTTCATGTTTACACCAGGCACTTTTCAAACTGCTGCTTCTATGCTACACATACCCCTGTGCAGTTGTTTGTTATGCAGTCCTTTTAAGGGCAGGACTCAGTTTCCTGTCAACCTCTGGCTCTCCTAGAACTGACCCTATTGGTTTTTGAAGTCCCCAAGGATAAGCTCTGCTGGTTGTAAAACTCACAAAGTTAAGCCCCTGGTTTTCAAAGCTGTATGTTATAAGAATTTGCCTTCCTGGTATAGGTTTCCTGTGCCTAGGGTACCTGGGGTGCATGGTGTGCCTGGTGTGGGGTCTACTCCTCTCCCTTCTCTGTGCTTGTGGTGTCCCTCCCCTTGTGGTTAGTCTCACTAGGAGTTTGATTCCTGATTGCTTTCTCTGGCCCTCCAACCCTTTTTTGATGTGGCCTCCTCTCTTTGATCAACTATGGAAAATCTTTTCTGCCATTCTTTGGGTCATTTTCTGGGTGCACTGATGTGGCTGTTATCTAGATGTATCTGTAGGAAGGATGAGCTTAGAATCCTCCTACTCTGCCATCTTCCTGGAAACCTCTTAGAGGAAATTTTTTTGAGGGTTGATATGTTCTTATGATAATTTGATGACATTTTGAATAAATATATCCTGTGTCAATATACAGTGTATAAACATTGAGGAATATATAGGGAGGAAAAGACTTTCATATGGTTTCTTGTCATAGTACTCTGAATACTGTCCCTTTGGCAAATTCATACTTCAGCATTTATGTACAAAACCAACTTAAAATAGTTATTCTTAAACAGAGGGATGAATCATCATAGCCTAAGGAGATTTTTGAAAATAGGGACTCCACTGTAAAATTCTTATATAGACCAGGAATGGCAGTCAGCTGTGTGTAAGTGGTAATATTATACAGGTAATTACTATGCATAGCCCTGTTATAACTCCTGAATCCTAGGCATACAATGCTCATACTAGGGACATATATTTATATTTCAGCTAAGCTGGACACTTATAGATGTTCATATAATATAAATTCTCTTATATGCTGTTTGATACTCTAGGAGTGAGACCAATAAGCCAAATAATCAATATATCTTAGTCATGGTTGATAGTATTATCTTTTTCAGGCTGGTTGTTTGATTAACATATAAAAGCGACAATTAGTATTAGAAATGTATTCTGGAAGGATGTAAATCTTCTAGGCCACTTGACACCAGTGGTCCCAATTTGAATATATATCCCTCTCTATCCCCATGTCTTACATTCTCCTTTTACTTGGAAACTCCACAAATACTTTCCCTTCTGTGCCCTTATATTTTTAACTGCCAGGACTAGTTCTTTATTTCAAGAAATTTCATCCTTTTCAGTAGATGTTGAATATCCTCCTCTTTAAACTGCATTTGTAATAACTATTAACTACTACTCTGAAAGGCTACCAAAAGCATAATCCCTTCCAAATATGTAAGTGCTTACATTAACAGCAATCATACTTAGTGTAGATTGCACTAGGCTTTTTGACTTGATTCCAAAGCTGTCATTTTTAGTTAGCCTAGACATAGAAAAGTCCAGCATCCTATACAGGGATTAATGTGAAATCTACTCAATAGTAACAAGTACTATTAGTCAGTTAGTAACCAATGCAGTCTCAGGAGTGACACAAGATGCCAAGAGATATAGGAAGATAGGAACTAGGAATAATGAAGCAACAGGCTCAGTATTTGCATTTCCAGTGTTCAAAATACATGAACCTCTCTTATATTGCTATATGCTATCTCCTAATTGAGAACTTCTTTACTTTTCCACCATCAGATTCCATACATATAACCTGATATCCCAGAGGAAAAGAAATATAATTCTTAGATATGTGTTAGATTAAGTAGATAATAGTACCTAAAATAAGTTTCATGAATCAGGGTAGGGAAATTATACTTTTCTCCAACCCACTGTTTAAAAAAATTATTAAAAAACTAATACATGTAGATAGATTTACCTCCATGAGAGATTATGCCTTTTGACTGACTAAATTTTAGAGGCGTCTTCATGACTGTAGACCTCAGACCTCCCTTTGCTTAGAACAGTTGCTTTAGAAAACTGGTTAATTGTATTTCTTTTTCTCTTTCTCTTTGAGTTGTAAATCTTTCAAAAGCTCCTTGTAAGGTTTAACCCACAATGTCTTTCTGAAGTATCAGGAACCATCCCTTGAACTGTAATAATCAAGGAAGATGGACCCCAGTCTCCCACTTTCTGTGGGGAGATAGGAGCTGCACTCTGGCTTGACCTTGCTGCAATATATAAAACTACCTTCCACTATTAGAATGGGAGAAAGTTTACTTATCCTTTGAGTAAAGCCATTTGGCAAACAGGGTGGCCTATGATTCCTACCATCCCAGCTCTTACAAATTCCCTAGTCCTTTTGAGGGAATTGAGCTCAGACTGAGGTCTAGTCTCTTTCCCTTATTGTAGTATTCTTGAATACATTGCCTGCTTAACCTTCTCTGGTACAGTTTTCGCTCTGACACTATCACACTTTGCTCTCCTCTCTTTTTAAATAATGCTGTTTATGGTAGAAGCCATAAAGTAAAAGATGCCAAGGCCACACTAAAATCATACACTATTAGCAGAGAATGGGAATAAGTAAGATTATATGACCAAGAAAGTCCAAATCAAAAAGAAAGTTGATTAGAAAGGGAGAAATGGTCCTTGCTTTTGAGGTGGCAAGTTATCCTTTCTCTAGAGATGCCCTAAATAACATTTCATTTCTTCATAAACTTACTGAGACAATTTTCTGTGATTTGTTGTACTAGATTTCAAGGATCATTACTTTTACTGTCTTTATTCCTCCCAAAGGATGATTACCAGCAAGTTCCCAGAATTCTCTCTCCATAAGGCAAATGAAAGTTCTCAAGTTTGGGTAAATCATTCAGCAAACATTTTCAAGGGATGGAGAATTTTTAAAAGAGGAATCACAGGACACATGGATATCGTAGTGAAATTCACAGGTTAAAGACACAGCTTGCTCGGCCCCCACCTCCCAATTTCTGTTATAGGGAAAACACACTTTATTTATCTTATTCTGTTTCCTCTGGGATGGGGAAGTCTTTTATTTTATAATGCTTATAACTTTTAGGCTTAAGTGGAAGAAAACTCCTTAGACCCCCCAGACTAAAAAGAAAAGTGGATCTTCTTATTGATGGACTAAAGAGAACAAATGAAATTTGGGGATATATCACCATAACATAGTATTTTGGTTGATCTTGACTTTTTCAAGGTCATATTTCCTCACTAATACAGATTCTTCATGTTTTCTTACCAACAAGCAAATATCTCCCAAACCAAGCCCAGAGACACACATGTGCACGTGTGTGTGTACGCTGCGCGCGCACATACACACACACACACCGAGAGCAATTGAGTATAATGAAAATTGTTTTGAGGTGCAGACTTTAAAATATGTAATACTGAATATTGTATTTAGTTTGTAACTACATTGAACCAGGAATCAA
This sequence comes from Cryptoprocta ferox, assembly GCA_028646485.1. Taxonomy (NCBI): domain Eukaryota; kingdom Metazoa; phylum Chordata; class Mammalia; order Carnivora; family Eupleridae; genus Cryptoprocta; species Cryptoprocta ferox. The sequence continues at coordinate 74,544,470 of CM053572.1, forward strand.
AAGGCTGGAATGATATTCCTGTTTAACTTTTTTGCCTTTGTGCAAGACATTTAAAATCTATGAACCTCAGTATTTTGCCTATAAATAGAAATACTGATTCCTTTTGTAACAATATCAGAAGGATATTTTTAAGCTTGAGTGCAATAATGAATATTAAAATGATTCATGAAATAAGAATAATTACAAAATTAAAGATGGCAATATTAAGGAAAATAGTCCATTAATGCTTGATGTTATAAATGTTAAATCAAGTATTGACTTAAAGAACACTGATATTTCAAAATCTAGAAGTTGATACTAATCAGTTTGAGAAGAAATATCTTAGAGAATGTAAAAAAATATTTGGATGACACCCATGGTGTGCTTATGTAAAGTGAAATTCAGGTATATTTATTTACCAGAGATTTTTATTCACATTGTTAAATGCTTTGTTTCGCTACAGTTCAGGATCTTCCTGTTGCAACTACTAAACGTAGAGTTGTGAGTGCATTTATAGAGCAATGTTTAACATTGTTGATTATAATGAATTAAAACTTAACAACAATGATGGTTTTATGAAGTTATAGTCTCTCCCTAAATTAACTTGAAACTACATTGTGATTACAATAAAAATGTTGACAGGCTTTTTAATTTTTAAACTGGACAAAGTCTATTCTAAAGAATATATCAAAAAATAAACATGTAAAAATAATCTAAGAACAATTTTGTAGAAGAAAAGTTAATAGAGATTTGGATTTCCTTGTGTCAGAAATGCAGTTGAACCTTAAAGTATTTCCTATCACCCTGTGATTTTACAGCAAGATCATTGAAATAGAACAGAGTATTGAGATAAATCCAAATACCTAGATGGATTTGGTAGGTGAATGGCTGTCCATTTCAAATTGGTAAAGAGAAGGGAATGAGTTGTTTTAATACATGAGGTTCAGCCTTCTGCCTCATGATAGACATACAAACAAAAAATATAGATAGATGCCCACTTCATTCCTTATACAATGTGAAATGCAAGGTGGATAATAATTCAGAAGTTAAAAATGAAACTGTCAAAATATTAGAAGAAAACATAGGTGTACATACTTCTATGTATGTTAGGTATAGGGAAACACTTTCTAAACAGAGGCCAAACCTTGAAATTATAAAAGAAAAAAAAATAAAGTAACTAAAAATATAAGTGGGAATTTTCTAGATAAAAACAAATCTCATAAAAATATGCAAGAAAGTGAAAAACAGTTTTTCACTGGGAAAAATAGTTTAGTCACCTATTTCAAACAGTAAATAAAAGATGCAGTAATCAATAATTAAATGGACAAGTACATGCAGTTCATAGAAAAGTGAAAAGTTATAGATTAAAAACATAAAAACTCTTCTGACTCACAAATAATTATAATGTAATTAATACCACAAAATAGTTTTCACCATTCAAAGCAACATTCATAATCATATAACTATAAACATATTAACTATAAACATAGTAACATGCAAGTGAAAATCATTCAAAAATTGTTGCTAAAATATGTATCCACATTGGAAATGCACACTCTGCTGATTTATTCTACAGATATACTAACGTGTTTATACAAAAAGAATAGAGGTGATCATAACTGCACTCTGTGTTTTAGCAAAAGATGAAACTTAAAAAAATATTCATTAATACGTACCATTTAAATAATCTGTAATATCCTAATAAAATTAGACAAAATATTACATAATTGTTTTTACTTTCTTTGAAGAGTAAGGTGGACTAGTAACCAGGATATGAAGAATCTGCAAAATGTAGATATTTTTAAAAAATAGTGAAAAGAGTATGTTTTATTTGCACATGACCTATTTGTGTAAAAATAAATAAATAAATAAATAAATAAATGCTAGGTCTCATATATGAAGAATATATATTTTTTTAATGCTTGGTTCTTTTTTATTTTTGAGAGAGATACAGAGAGAACGGGAGAGACAGAATCCCAAGCAGGCTCCATGCTGTCAGTGCAGAGCCTGATGGGGGGCTTGAACCCACCAACCATGAGATCATGACCTAAGCTGAAATCAAGAGTCCGACACTTAACTGAATGAGCCACCCAGGTGCCCCATGAAGAATATTTATGAAAAATGAATATGGAAGTGTACTTAAAACAAACTATTATTAACATTTATTTTGGGGAAAGTGTTATCTAGAATATGAAGAAGACAAATGTTAGAACCAGGGTTTCCAAAACCCTTGCTTTTAATACCTATTTAACCTTCATTTTAGATTCAATTTTAACATGTTTTCTAGTGAACATTTATGTTTTAATTTGTGTAGGAAACAGTATTCCATTATTTCTATTGGGGTTAATATAATATGGTTTGAAATCTTGTTGAAGTATTTTTAAATAATTGAATTTCTTACTGGGTTTGTCCTTTAATGATTATTTTATTAACTGCTATAATAGGTAATTGTATAAAAGTCATCCCAGTGATTTTCTAGACAGACTAAAAATATACTATAATCAAATATTTTATGAAGAAATATACATTACTGAGGGTCAGATTGGATCAAAGTAATGAGAAAGTTCAGTCACTGACCTTCTCCTAAACAAGGCTCTGCTCTAACACTAGATATCCAGGAAAGTTCACGGGGTGAGAGTTTGGCCTTGAGCCTACAATGTAAATTGAGAGCATGAAACACACCATAAAGCAAATAAAGCAAATAATATAATTTTATTTTTGATAAGAGGGCTTAGAAAATTAAGTTTGAGAGGAGTTGTTCCAGATAGATTACACAGAGTATTTTTTTGAGATGACATTTCAACAAAAACTGTAATAAAATGAAAAAGCTATGCAAAAATGTCCAGATGGAATTTACAATGGCATAGTTAAGTTGCAGCCATAAAACCTGTGTGTCTCTGGGAAATGAGCTGGGTCAGGAGTTGGACAAAAGTAAATCAGAACTCTAAGCAGAGAATAGATTACGCAAGGTCTTGTTGATCACCAGACGGTATTGAGCACAGAAAGGACAAAATACAATTTATGTTTTACGAAGGTTACTTCACCTGCTCTCCAAAGAATGAAATGGCTGTGGGTTTGGTGGGTGTTGGCAAGTGTGGAAGCCGGGGTACTGCTATGGTCTCGGCTAAAGAGGATGGTAGCTGGCTTGTTCTAAGGAAGTAGTGGTGGATTTAGTGGTAAGTTGTTTGATTCTGATTTTGAAACTTGAGCCAGTAGGGCTTGAAGATGGATTTCAGTTGAGGTATAGGCCAAGCAAGGGATTCATCATGACTCCTATATTTGGCTGTTGAAGACTGGGTAAACGGTAGTGTGCTTTATTAAAATGGGGAATCCTGTGTGAGAAGTAGGTTTTGCAGGAATGCTCACAAAGTAAGATTTTGTTTTCATATGCAAAATTTGAGACTCCTGCTACTCAAGGTGTCGAAGAGTCAGTTCAATATTAGTCGATAGCTCATGGAAAGTGTCAGACTAGAGATACAAATTTGAGAGTAATCAGTGTATTTTTAAGGTCGGAGGATGAATTTTCCCATAATCATAAGTGAAGAGGAAAAGAAGGCCAATGTTTATTCCTGGCGTTTATGTTTTATATAGTAGATGGTATATATTTTTGTTCCTTTCTCTTTTCTTGGGGTGCGTGGATGAATTAGGTCAGAAATGTAATAAAGAACATTGATAATGTAATGTATAATTGAGGGGAGCAGCAATGGTAAATTCAGTGACTCTCCTTTTAGTTTTGTTTGGTTTTTTTGTTTGTTTGTTTTTAACGTTTATTTTTGAGAGAGAGAGAGACACAGAGCGTGAGCAGGGGACGGTCAGAGAGAGGGGAAGACAGAGAATCAGAAGCAGATTCCAGGCTCTGAGCTGTCAGCACAGAGACCGACACAGGGCTCGAACCCACGAACTGTGAGTTCAGCTCAAACCTGAGCTGAAGTCGACCGGTTAACCGACTGAGCCACCCAGGCACCCCAGTGACTCTCCTTTTAGTATAACATGATGTAAGTGTTGGACAGGAAGAATCTAGGCAATCAAAGGGAATGGATTTAATTCATTTATTGATTATGAGAGATGACTATTCACAGCAGGAATTTTGTACCTAAAAATAAGGTATGTTCTTTCACTCAATAATTTAGTGTATTGGGTGACACTGACACCCCGGGAGGAGAGGTGTGATCCTCTAATTCATTCAGATACCAGAATGACTTTCTCAACAAGTTGACTTCTGAGCCGAAACTTAAAACATGAGCAGGAGTCATAATGGTGTACAAAGTACTAAATGAGGAAGGAATTCTAGGCCTAAGAAACCATATGAGCAAAGACACAGGTGAAGGCATCACAGAGAATGTAGATTCCACAAGTAATTTTCTATCTTTAAAATACAAGTGGGAGACATGGTATAGTGTGAGGAAAGGCTGGAGTGTTAAGAAAATGGCCTATTATCAGAGAAACCTAATTAGAAGATGTAGGAATATAAACATGCTGTAGGAAATAGTTTTGTTTTATTTTGTTTTAAGAGATAAGGTTTGTGACTAAAGATCTCACTCTGGCCTCTCTGTAGAAAATAGAAATTATATGGCCACATGTAGTGATTTGCATAGGTCTTAATTATAAGATTCAGTGAGTCTTGGCAAATATATATCTCTGACTCTTGGCAAATCATAGATGGTTTCTTTCACCCAGGGATGTATCTTGTAAGGAAGTTAGTCCTTTCCCAGTCATCGTGATGAACCTCCATTTAGAATTCTATCGCCATTAATTCATTTGACCTATTCATATAAATGGACTCACATTCTGTATTCTTTTGGGCCAGGCTTCTTTTTTTTTTTTTTAACTATTTTATTCAAATAGAGCTGACAGACAATGTTTCATTCAAATCAGGTGTACAAGTGATTCAACTTCTCTATACTCTATACATTATGGAATGCGCTGGGTCAGGCTTCTTTATTTAACATAATGTTTTTGTAATGTATCCCTGTTGCATGTATCAATTTGTTCCCTTCTATTGCTGAGTGACACTTTGTAGATTATTTGTATAGTATAGGTGCTACATATATATACACATGTATAACATATACACTGGTACACACATATATGTTTGTAAGTTCATAGTTTGCTTATTCATTTCCCTGTTGATGGAAATTTGGGATATTTCTTTTTTGTTTGTTTAAAGTTTATTCCTTTATTTTGAAAGAGAGAGAGAGAGAGAGAGAGAGAAGGTGAGAGAGTGAAAGAGAATGAGTGGGGGAGGGGCAGAGAGTGAGGGGAGTAAGAGAATCACAGTCTCCACACTATCAGCATGGAGCCCAATGAGGGGCTTGAACTCATGAACTGCGAGATCACGACCTGAGCCAAAATCAGGAGTAGGATGCTAAATCAACTGAGTCACCCAGGCACCCTAGTTTGGGATTTTGCTAGTTAGGGGCTGTTATTTTTAAAGATGCTATGCATTTTCTTATATAATAATTTTGTGGATGTTTTTATTTCTTTTGGCTAAATATCTAGGAATGTAATTACTCTGTCAGAGGTTAAGTGTATAATTACATGGAAGAGCAAAACAAACATACAAAGTAGGTGTACAATTCTACATTCTCACAAATTTTGAAAAATGTGATCACTATATATTTTGTTTGTCCATCTTCTTAATTTTAGTAAATCTGGAAGTCTGAAATGGCACTGTGTTGTAGTTTGCATTTCTTCTATAACAAATGGTGTGAAGTGCCTATTATGTGTTTATGACATTTCTGTTGTCCAATAGTTTAGTGGTTGCTTAAGTCTTTTATCCACATTTAATTTGTTGCTGTTGGTGGTGCTCTTTTTGTTTGTTTTTGATGTTTGGTCCTTTATTGAGTTGTAGGAGTTGTTTATATAATGCCATTGTGTATCTATTCCAAATGTTTTTGTTGTATTTTGTCTCTGGATTTATTTTCTGAGTTGGGTTTTTAGAAATTAATTTAATTTTCAGTATATTTTCTTTTTTCCCCCTCTCTTATGGTTAGTGCTTATTGGGTCCTTCCTAAAAAAAACTTTGTTTAGCAGAGGTCATGAAGATATTCTTTTAATTTTTATTCAAGAAGATTTGTATTTTTAGTTTTTAGTTTTGTATTTAGGTTTAGACTCCATCCCAAATTGGTTTTTGTGTATGGTGTGAAATATGGTTAAATAGATGTGTATATATCTATATATCTATATGTACATACATATAGCCATGTTATTACATTTTGATTAAACTAACAACAAAGATTATAAAGTCATCAATAACTTTATTCATATGAAATATAGCTTTTAAAACATTTTTGACATACAAAAAACGTACATAGTTAATGTATACAGCTTGGTGTGTTTGGAGATGATTACACACCTGTGAAACCACCACCAAAATCTATGCTATAAACATATCCATTACCTCCAAAAGTTTCCTCCTGCCTTCTTATTTTTTATTATTACTATTATCATTATTATTATTTTGTAATAAGAACACTCAGCAGAAGAGCTGCTCTCAGTCAGTTAAGTATATAGTGTTATATGCATGTTATAGTGTTAGATGTCAATATTATACTGTATGGATCTCTAGGACTTACTCATCATCCTGTACAGCTGAAACCTTGTGCCTTTTGGCTAATACTTCCTGTTTTCCCTTCCTCCCAACCTTTGACATCCACTATTCCACCCTCTACTTTTGAGTTTGATTATTTTAGATTCCACATATCAGTGGCAGTATGTAGTATTTGTCCTTCTATGTCTGGCTTGTTTCATAGCTTATTTCACTTAGCATAATGTCTCCAGGTTCATTCATGTTGCTCAAAAATAAATAGTTTTAATAGGGGATATCCTATATACCAGAACCATTTATCTAAAACACTTCAGCTTTTTCATTGAAAAAATTTAGGACTAAAATCAACTGACTGGGGGCACCTGGGTGGCTCAGTTGATTAAGTGTCACACTCTTAATTTCAGCTCAGGTCATGATCTCATGGTTCATGAAATTGAGCCCCATGTTGGACTCTGTGCTGACAGCAGAGAGAGTCTCTTTCCCCCTCTCTCTGTCCCTCCCCTGCTCACCCTCAAAATAAATAAACTTTAAAACATTTTTAAAAAATCAACTGACTGCAAAATAAATGACTTTCTGGGGGCGCCTGGGTGGCTCAGTTGGTTAAGCAACCGACTTCAGCTCAGGTCATGATCTCGCGTTTCATGGGTTCGAGCCCCACGTCGGGCTCTGTCCTGACAGCTTGGAGCCTGGAGCCTGCTTCGGAGTCTGTGTCTCTGCCCTTACCCTGCTCACGCTCTGTCTCTCTGTCTCTCAAAAATAAATAAACATTTTTAAAAAATGACTTTCTGGTCTCTCTATTCTGCTCCATTGATATACAGTTGATTCTTGTTATTTGTGGTAGTTTTGTTCTATAAAGTCCACTGTGTTGATGAATACTAAGCAATTACTCTTCAGGGAAATATAGGGTTAGGTTCTTGTAAACCTCTGGTTGCAACTTTTTTTCAGCTGATCAATATATAAAACTGTTATATATTTGTTTCTGTTTTAGAACATTTTATTTATATTGTTGATTCATTAAGATTGAACTCACAGTCAACAGCACTAAAACTCATACCTGAGTGATGTTTATCTAATACACTTATTTTCTCCATAAGGCACATGGTAGCCTTCTTGGGCTTAGGAACACTAGATAGTATTAGAACACTATGCTTGGGAACATTCTAAACAGCAAAATCACCAACTAAAAGCAAAATAAATAAATAAATAAATAAAGCGAAAAGTATGGCACTAAATAAACTGCAAAAAAAGGACATTTGTTTACACTATAAATTGAAAGAAGGCACAGTGTTGCCTTATTGGACATCAGTTGGGAAAGTGTGTCAGGGGACCCAAAATTTTGCTGCTGTGTATATGTCTGAGACTGCACAATGTGTACTGATTTGGGGGTTACAAATACGTATTAGTGAGGAGGTGAATTCACAAATAGAGGATTTTTTCTTAAATCCAGGCTCTTATGCTCTTGAGGAAAGGAGGCACAATGCTGGGCCCTGGCTGGGGCCTCAGAACCCCAACAGGATCAGGATGCTTCACAACCTAAAAGGGTGAGCTGCCCTTGGCCACGGAGGCACTTACAGTAGATCTGCACCCTGAAGTGGCCCACACTTTCCTCTGTTTTAAATATAATGATTTAATCATAAGTTTATACAATTTAGTAGCAGCTACATTTAAAACTGGTGAACACAATTCATGAAAATCAGCTTTTAAATAAATATATTAATATATAATTCTTTATCTTATGTAATTTTTTTCCTGAACTCAATCCTGTCTTCAATTCAGTAAGATCATGACTTCTAGAATTATTTGCTTGCATGTATCCCACAAAACTTAGTCTGTTTTTATTTTTAAAAAATAATTTGATTATAGATGTGACATGCACAAAGGCCAGTGGGATTTTATGTTATGAAAGATAATATAGCTTATTGGTTAAGAAAATGTACTCTGATTATAAATATACTATTATCACTTTTTTCCAAAATATATTTTGCTGTAAAGATCAACCTTAAATTGAGATCAAACTCAAGTTTGCACAATTTTATTTCCATAATCTCTAGTATTAGAAGATTACTTTCTTTAAAAAAAAAACCTTGTATATCCAAAATATAGTAGAAATCTTAAAATTTCAGTGTAATTACATTAAAACTATGGTATCAATAGGGTGGACATAGTAAATAATATATTAAGTTCATGTACATACAAATATTCATGTTTAATGAAAAATTGCAAAATTGAACACTGACAAAAATTGAATTTATGCATTCTAATATGAAAAATAAAAACATAAGACTTTGGACATTATATAAAGAATGGCTATTTAGATGCTGCCTAGATGCTACTTATTTGCTATGTGACCGTGCAATTTTTACTTAACCTCACTGAGCCTCAGTCTTCATTTGTAAAAACAGAAGTAACACCTCAACAAAGGGTTTTCTCTGCTTGGTTTTAGTTTGGTTACTTGATTTCATTTTTTAAAAAATGAGGGTCAGATGAAGTATAGCACTTAAAACAGTGTCACATTTTTAGGACCAAGTTTATTACTATAGTTTACTATGGTAGAAGTAGTATTATCTAACATGAATTTTTATTTTAGTACTTTTAAAATCTATTTGCATTTATTAATATGTTGTTCTTTATAGTTTCATGGACCCAGAAAATTTTACTAATGTGTTTTCCTACAAGTGCACACATGCATATATATTCTCATGAGTTGAATGTTCATATTTATTTCCTGTGTTTATATGTACAGCTATAACTTCACACACCTGACTCCCTATCTTGCTTTTTGCAGCATCTATTGAATTCTTTCTTTTTTTAATTAAGTATTTATTTATTTTAAGAGAGAGTGAGCACAAGAGGGGAGAGGCAGAGAGAGAGGGGGACAGAGAGAATCTCAATCAGGATCTGCACTTGTCAGCACAGAGCCTGGTGTGAGGGTAGAACTCGCTAACTGTGAGATCATGACCCAAGCTGAAATCAAGAGTATGACACTTAACCGACTGAGCCACCCAGGTGCCCCTGAATCCTTTCTAATGACAAAAATGAAAATTATTGTCCCTTATCTTTCTTCTCCTTCTGCCCCTCCATGCTGTTTAAGATTATATTATTTTCATATATAAGTATTTTTCATTAAATATATTTAAAACCCCTTTGTTTCATTTATCCATTTATCTATAACCCTCATCTGTAAGATGTAAACAATTTACTAATTTATAATTTCCTCTTCCTCTTCCAACTTAGCTAGATAAGAAATTATACTTATTACCTGCATGGTTAAGCCTTAATTTTTGAATACAATACAAACCATATCTACCTCAAATTATTTGGAGGTTATAAAAATTATGATTTAAATTCTTTAAGACAAGCTCATAGTAACAATTATTCCTGAATTCTAGTATGTTCAAAAATGTTTGTTGATACTCTTTTAGAACTAAAGATAATTTGAGCACACAATACTTGGAATATGCTTTCTTTTTTGGATATTTTTATGGAATTGCTCCACTATATTGTGTCATTGAATGTTTCTCTAAAATAATATAACCCAGCTTGTTTTTTTTCTCTTATGTAACTTGATTTTCTTGCCTTTTTAACCAAACAAGCAGAATTTTTTGAAATTAAGTAATTTGTGAGTATGTATGCTAGTACTAACCATCTGAGCCTAATGTACGCAGGCCATAGTATGTCTTTTTAATCTGTGAATCTAAATCATCTTTTCCTTTTGGAAATATTTCCTTGAATTACATTTATTAACTTCTGTTTACTTAGTTTAGTTTCTTCTTTTGACAAAACAATAATGTGCATTTTGGAATTTTGATTGTATTCAGTATCTGCCATTTTCTCTCTAATACTTTTTTTTAATGTTTATTTACTTCTTTTGAGAAAGAGAGAGAGAGAGAGAGAGAGAGAGAGAGAGAGAGAGAATCCCAAGCAGGCTCTACACTCAGCATGGATCCTGATGAGGGGCTCCATGTCACAAACTGTGAGATCATGACCTAAGCCAAAATCCAGAGTTGGACACTTAACCAACTGAGCCACCCAGGCACCCCCTCTCTAATACTTTTGAATTCATGCATTTCTATTTCATTTTGCTCTCTTCTTTTCTGTCATATATCATCTAAATCTCTTACTTCATTTTCAGCCATTTTATCCAGAAACTTCAAATCTACCTTTATTTCTCAAATAGTTTTATTTTTTGCCTTTCCTTTTTTCCTGAACTTTCTGAGTCCTATGTGTTTGCTCAATGGCCTTTATATAAATTATATTGCTTCAAATCTTATTTTATGTTCATGTTCATATAAGTGACCACAAGTTCTATTTGTTTAATGAAATGACTTTTTCTTATGAAAATATTGATCTTCCATGCATATCTCTTCTGCTCCCCCCCCCCCCATTTTGGTAAATATCCCATGCTGGTTCCTTTTTGATTACCCATCTGAATAAGGTGAACTTTTTCCAAGCGGGATCCATTTATATCCAATCCATAAGGGCAAGACCATATCCTCATTCCCAAGGAGAGCATGTGTTTTTTGTTTGTTTGTTTTTGTTAAGTATTTACTACTCCCCTCAATAGATGGAGGCAGATGTGAGGCAGTATTCATGATTTACGTCTCACCTCATCACTCACACTACTCCTCTAGACACTTGGTTATTTTGATTAATGTAAATGTGGTCTGAGTAATTTCCTCATTCAACTCTTGCATGCCTATTTTTTCAGTTCTAGGGAAATTGCCAGTGTTGCAAAGAAATGTTTTGGTTATCCTTCTTCTTACTTTGTCAGATATCTCTGGGAACTTCAACTAAAAGCCAACTCTCTCCTTTTCTACTGAAATAACAGCTTTTGGAAAACTTTCCATCTATTTGGTTATTTGTTTACTTGTTATTTCTTTGAAAGTGGGGTTATTTTGTTCTCCTTGTTTTTGGCTTGTCCTCAAGACAGAAGAAAATGCTAAGTATAAGTTTCCAACTTTGTGCCAGTTATTAAGCTACTGCCTTTAAGCCCCAAAATCATTCATCTGCACTCTGTTTTGTGACATTGTGTTGTTGCTATAACTCTAATCTAATTTTCTTTGAATTGCTGGCTTCCTGTTAGGTTCTTCCAATGAGGGATACTGGAGGTTGACTTATAGTCAGAAGTGGAATGAGGACACTTACTTCTTCCTGTTTTCCTTGTTTCCAGTTGGCTTTGCTTTCATCAACAGGACTTCATTCTCAGAAAAAGCAGTTGGTTTTAGTCTTCAACCACCTGTACCATCTTAATGGCAGTCTCTTCTCAGAGGCCTAAATCTCTAGCTTTGTCATTATTCTTGCCTAAGTTCCTGGGTGCTGGGTGTAACTGGTCAGTGGCATCTTCTTACAGACCTGAGTAAGCTCCAAGGTGCTCTTAAGTTTGGATTATTCCCAAACCTTGTTCATCTAACCACGTGGGTTTTAGCTGCCTCAGAATTTGTGATTGCTTCTGTTATAGTAATGTTCCTATTTGCCTTTTCTGGTCTTGTAATCAATACTTTTCAACAAATTGTCTAAATTAAGCTCCCTTTTTAAATACCTCATCTACTTTCTATTTGCCTGAGAAGACTTTAATTGATCTCCAATGAACAAAAAAGTAAAAATGCAAGGGTAATGGTATTTTTGTTATATATGTTAAGTAGTTTTGGTTTCTGTTTTTTTAATTCTGATATAAGTTGATGCAACCTTTAAAACATGTCTTTCCTTGGTTTAAAAAGCAGAATAGATAGTTATATTTTCCATTAACTGTCCATAGTAGATTACCATAGAATAAAATCCAAGAAATTCTTGGTTCCTAGCTCACTTACAGATCTTTATAAGTGGAATCCAGAGATTAAACCAGTTCCATAAATGTTTCTCTTCTTTTATGTAGGCTGTAATACCCCACCTGAAATTAACAGTAAGCCACAAGAGTCTGTTCTGGGAATGTCATCCATAATACTATCTCATATATCACCCATAATAATACCTCGCTTTAGTCAACACTGGATTAGGAGAATAATATGTCCAGTGAAGTTTTTCTTACTATGGTATCAGATTATGTCTTCAAAGGGAGAAGCTATAGCTCTAAATTGCTAAGACAAACTGATACTGTTCTGTCCATTTCTTGGAATCTGAGTGTTGCCAACACTATTTCCTTATTCTCAATTTCTATTCCAGGCGTGTACTTTTTCTTGGGCTATCTTCAATTCTCCCTTAAAATTTTAGGTATGGCACATAATAACTCCTCATCATAATTTAAAAAAATCTTATTCTTCATTTAAGAAATTTCTATGAAAATATGTAAACAAATTACCAAACTTGCATTTATCTAATAAGAGTTCACTTTAAAGACTTTGTTTACTGAACACCTGTGTGCCAGCTGCTATTCTCTGTACTGGAGATAAGACAGTGAACAAAACAAAACAAAACCCACAATCTCATAAATTACATAGCAGTAATGGAGTGAAATGCTTCAAAATTAAGTCAATTACCATGCATGTTATGTTCCACTAAAATGGAGAATCACTGAGCTAACTAATCTGATGACTACCTAATTTTTGATGTCTCCATTCAGTGAAGTAGATTCACAATCTACTGGATAGTTTAGGATAATACATACTCAAATTTTGAATTTATATAGACAAGTTCTACTTTTATTTCCCCAAATAGAAGCTCTTGCAAGGAAATATGTGATTGGTTAATATAGTAAGATTAAAACCTTTACTCAAGACTTTGTTCAAAACTAAAAGTAAAATATACCATGATTTTAACATAGGCAGAGCCACTTCTAACAGGTCTCTCCTGATACCAGAAACAACAGAAGATACATGTTTAAAGTCCAATTGCAAAATCATGGTTTATGAGGTAGTAAATAGAAAAAAAAATCCTGATGCCACAGAAATGATTTCTGAATTAAATTGATAAGAAATGGTACAAAAATACATTTAGTGAAAAATAACTATAAACTAGAATTTTTAAATCTCCATGGCAAAATAAAACAGAAATGCTTTTTTTCAGAATTTTCAGTGAAGTATTTTAAAATTATAGTTTTTATATGAGGTGATTTATTTTAGAGTATCTTTAAATATTATTGATTCTAATGCATTTAAACTTTGAATAATATTTAGAGTATACTGTCTTCTCATCTCAGCTGCTCACCGCGCATGCTGTCTGAGAACTCACCATGACTTGGCAGTTACCCACAGACCGCAAGTTCAGATTTATGACGAGGCAACAATCCAGCTCTGTTTGTTTGCCTTTGGTTCAGCAGTCTGTTCCTGTGGTGATTTCCACATGGCATACATGCAAGAAGGTCACAATCATCTTGGTCCAGGGATTTGGAATCTAAATTACTTATTAGAAAAAACAAATCCGTGGTCTTTAGAGGAATATGAAACATAGCATTTTTTTGGAAGGTGCCATCTTAATACATTTGGAATCTTACTCTGAGGCAAAAAAAAGCATTAATCACTGTGATGACTATGGATAAAGACTAGAAGCTTGCCTTTAGGTGTCATTGCTATGGGTATACAATAAAATCTAGGTTCTCAGAAAGACACTCTACTTTAAAAATATTTTAAAATATGGACATGACTAAAGTTACAGGCAACTGAAATTAGTTACAGTATTAGAAGGAATTAAGGAAAAGCATGTGCCTGTGTATCCACTTTCTATATACTGTAAATATTCAGTGTATGTGAACTGAAACTTGAATGCATTTGGTATAAAGAATGGGGGCAGTTGTAGATGACTTGAGACAGAAAGCTCATCTATAGCATCTGAACCATCTGCCAGCCGTTCAGTAGCTCTGGGTTGCCAGTTGTATCTGGGACTTGCCAAGGAGCCAGATGCTCTCATGGCTTCCATCGTATAGTAATTGCTCTCCAAAGAACAAAAAAGTAAAAATGCAAGAATAATGTTATTTTTTGTTATATATGTTAAATATTTTGGGTTTCTGTGTTTTATTCTGATGTAGGTGAAAATAAATACTTGAAAACAAAATACGTTTTTAGAAATGAAACTTATGTATTCTAAAATTGAATCTTTTATGTTTCCTTCGACCATTAGGAGTAAACAGGTGAAGAAAAATGGCTTAGGATCCCAATACATTCTGTATGTCTACATTCTTGAAAGATTCGAAGGGTTACTGAGGAGAGGCTAAATGTTATCAGAGGTAGAAGATAATAGTGCCATATATTCAGCATTAACTTCATAGATATTTATTTTTGAATGAATAAATTGTATTAAGAGAGATGACAAACACATCATGTATTATCTCTACCATAGAAAGGGACCCTGGAATAGAAACTGAGACATTGACTTTTTTCTAGGATATAAAGATGTTTAAGTTTGTTGATGTGGAAGCAAGGGACAAGGAGAAAATTAGGGCCAGGTGGAACATCCTGGCAGGACCTATGTGCTATGTTAAAGAGGCATTTTGTTACTACTGACCAGCTGACTCATTCCATTCTGAAGCATTTCATCTAAAATCTGGCTCTCTGAAGGATATTTTGGTTTCTTACTAACTTTAATGTCTGCTACCTAGTTTCCTCCAAGCCTGCTTAACTTAAGTAAGTGGAAACATCTCTTCTTTGTTCTACAAACAATAATCTTTCTCTGTCTTCTTCTCTCTCTGTCTCTCTCTCTCTCTCTCTGTCTCTCTCTCTCTCTCTCATGCATACACACACACACGCATACACACAGATATACACACACACATACTCCTTCGTCAACCTAGTCTGGAATACATTAAGTGTCTGTAAATATTGGGTGTTCCTATTAATTTGTATATAATAAGTATTCTAGCATTTCAGATGGGTACAAAATCCAGAGTCTAAAAAGCCTGGTTTCATGAAAGTTTCATTAAAAATCTCTGATCCTCTGGGGCACCTGAGTGGCTCAATTGGTTAAGTGTCCGACTTCAGTTCAGGTCATGATCTCACAGTTCGTGGGTTCAAGCCCCGCATCGGGCTCTGTGCTGGCAGCTCAGAGCCTGGAGCCTGCTTCAGATTCTGTCCCCTCTCTCTCTCTCTGTTCCTCCCATGCTTGTGCTCTGTCTCTCAAAAATAAATAAATGTTAAAAATTAAAAAAAAATCTCTGATACTCATTTTCTCTTATAAATAAAACATAGATAATAAAAATTCTTGGGTAAGATTCATCAAAGATTAAATTTAAAAATATATTTTAAAATATTTTAGAAACAAAATGCAGTTTATAAATCCTACTTATAACAAATGAAAAGGACACAGCTTCTCCTGGACTCATTTTCCTCATCTATAAAGCCCATTTGAAAAATCCCCAACTCTTACCTCAGTTTGAGCCCCTGTCTCAGTCCACTTTCAGGAAGAAGTTAGTGAGAATACACATTTATGAAAAATTATGTTTTTAAAGAAATGGCATGAATGTGGAACTGAATTGATAATGGACTGTGTAAGAATGATAAGTCTTTAGCACTGCCAAAGGGAGAAGGTGGGCATCCACAAAGCATAATCCAATTTGAGTTTCTTGACAATGTTTCAGATGGGTTGCCTAGTGTAGGTTAAAGAGAGTTGCAAAGGTGGAGGGTACAGCATCAATGTCAGAAAGCATAAGTACATATGTACCTCTGTTACTGAATAATAGCTACTTTTTCTTGTTTTTTGCTAACACACTGATGATTTTATTTTCATTATCGTTGCCTCCTTTTATTCAAATTGTAGTTGAGGTACTAAGAAAAATATTGTTTACAGTTGAGCACTTGACTTATTTCTTCTTATTTATTGATTTTAATTTTTTTAAGTTTATTTATTTTTGAGAGACCAAGAGACAGACCACGAGCAGGGGAGGAGCAGAGAGGGAGCGAGACACAGAATCCGAAGCAGGCTCCAGGCTCTGAGCTGTCAGCCCAGAGCCTGGCAGGAGGCTCGAACCCACGAACTGTGAGATCATGACCTAAGCCGAAATCCAACGCTTAACCAACTGAGCCACCCAGGCATCCCTCTCCTTATTTATAACTGGACTGATACCATGATATATTCTAATAGTGATGTACAAATGCAGGAAGAAAAAGAAGTTTCCACTGAACACTGTGAATACTTAGTTCATTGTCCAGAATGTAGTAAGTGCCTATAAACTTTAGATATTATTATTAATTTGCTTTTTTAAAAATTTTTTAACATTTATTTATTATTGAGAGACAGAGAGAGACAGAGCATGAGGATGGGAGCAGAGAGAGGGAGAGACACAGAATGCAAAGCAGGGTCCAGGCTCCAAACTGTCAGCAGAGAGCCCAATGTGGGGCTTGACCCACAAACTGGGAGATCATGACCTGAGCTGAAGTCTGACACTTAATCAACTGAGCCACCCAGGCACCCCAAATTCAGTTTCTTTTTTAAGTTTATTTATTTGAGAGAGAGAGAGAGAGAGAGAGAGCGAGAGAGCAAGAGCCATGCCTGTGAGTAGGGAGGGGCAGAGAGAGACAGCCGGAGAGAGAGAATCTCAAGCAGGCTCCATGCTGTCAGCGGATGTTGATCCCATGAACTGTGAGATCATGACCTGAGCCGAAATCAAGAGCCTGACACTCAACGGACCCAAGTGCCCTAAGATATTCTAATTAATTTGTTTGTGAGAAACATCATAGCATTTCAAAGGGCATATAATCTAGTCTAAATACCTGTTTTCTAATTCTGGTCATGGAAGTTTCATTAAAAATCTCTGAACCTCATTTCTTCCTATAAAGAAAATATAGATAATAACAGTTCTTATGTAAGATTAATCAAAAATTAAATTTAAAACATTTTAAAATATCTTAGAAACAAAACACAGTTTATAAAGCCTACTTATTGGGGCGCCTGGGTACCTCAGTTGGTTGAGGGTCCGACTTCAGCTCAGGTCATGATCTCACTGCTTGTGAGTTCAAGCCCTGTATAAGGCTCTGTGCTGACAGCTCAGAGTCTGGAGCCTGCTTCAGATTCTCTGTCTCCCTCTTTCTTTGCCCCTACCCTGCTCGTGCTCTCTCTGTCTCTCTCTCTCTCTCTCTCTCAAAATTAAATAAACATTAAAATATTAAAAAATAAATAAATAAAAATAGAGCCTACTTATAACTAATGAAAAGGGTACAGCTTCCCCTGGACTTAATTTCCTCATCTGTAAAGCAGATTTGAAAAATTCCTAACTCTGTGACTTATACTTTATATTCTTTCGAAGTAGCATGCTTTTCTTTTCTCAATTATAAAATGTCACCAGTTTCTGAAAACTGTAAATCATATAGGAACACATTAAAAAAATTAATCATATTTATCTCATCCAAGACTAAACGTTGTACCATTTTAGCAAGAATATTTCTGGGTTTCTCTCCCTGTGCCTATTAGATTAGTTTCTCTCCCTGTGTCCAAATATTACCCTACCCTCCTATTTAAGTCAAGTTGCCATGTCATCTGTGTTCCTTCTGTGGAAGAGTATACATCCTTGTTGACTGACTTTGTCTTGGTTCATGTGACTCACTCTGGCTCATGACATGTGAAGGTACATGATATATACCTTCTCTGAGCAAAAGCTGTTGAAACATTGTGTGTTTTTGCCTGCCCTCCTTCTTTTCTCTCTTCAACTAGGAAGAAATGTTTCAGATAGGGGCTGCTCCTACAGCTGAGGTCCCTGAATCCTAGAATGAGAAAAAAATGGAAGAGATTTTGTGCTCTGGAAAATTCTAAGATGGCCCCCATGACCTCTGTCTCCTGATGTTGCTCTCATGATTATATTCTGGTACAAGCCAAAAGGAATTTTGAGGATGTAATTGAGGTTTCCAATCAGTTGACTTAAAAACAGGGAGGTTATCCAGCTGGGGTTAACTAATCATATGAGCCCTTTCACAGCAGAGTTTTTCTGACACAGTAGAAGAGGAATTCCGAGATATTGAAAGCATGAGAGAAATTCGATATAAGGAAGATTCTCTATTATTGAGGCGAAGGAGGCGGCAGAGCAAGAACCTATGAGCAGCCTCTAGGAGATGAGTGGTCCCTGACACTTTGCAAGAAAAAGGCTGACAGCTTGCAAAAAAATAGGGGTTCATCTCTATGACTTTGAGCCACTGAATTATATGAAAAACATGAGTGAAGTTGGAAGCAGATTATTTCCTTGAATTTACAGATGAGAACTCCAAACGGCAACGACTTTCACTTGGGCCTTGGGAGCCCATAAGCAGAGAACCTAGTTGAGTTCCCTTGGGCTTCTGACTCCACAGAGCTGTGAGATGATAAATGAGTTGATTAAGACATGACAGTGGTGTTAATTTGTTACACAGCAACGAAAGGTAATACAGAGCTACAGCAACCAACCCACAGCAACTGCCGCATAACATAAACAAGAAGCAAATATTGGAATAAACCACTGAAACTGGAGGGTTATTGTGTTATTTCAAAACTCCAATTAAATACACTGTGTCTCCACACACATACTCTCTGTGTGTCACACACACAGGGTTTTCATGCCATTATACACATCATATTAAAAATTCTTCTTTGTAACTGACTCATCCTTTCCATAATTCAGTGTAGAAAATTTTCATATCTATGGAAATAGACCTGCAATATTGCTTGTAATGGTTATGTAATTGCCCATTGTACAGATATACAATATATTACTTCCTGTGAACAAGCACTACTTCTTTAAACAAACCCTATTTAGGAAACTTTTTGGTTATATAATTATTCATGATCCAAAAAAGAAAAATCCAGCAACATCCTTTTGTATGAACATTTTCACAGTGTGCTCTCCTGAAAGATCTTACTAATTTATAGCCTTTATTATTTTATTTTAATAATTTACAATCTTTCTTATTTATAGTTGTTACTATTTACCCAACTTTTACTGCTGAGATATCTGTGTACTTACACACAGATACAGAAGTATATATACATATATCTATATACACATACACATCCTTTCATACAGTTTTTTAAGTTTATTTATTTATTTTTGAAAGAGAGAGAGCACATAGGAAGAGCAGAGAGAGAGAGAGGTAGGGAGAGAATCCCAAAGCAGCCTCCACCCTGTCAACGTACTACCTGATATGGGGCTTGAACTCACGAACTGTGAGATCATGACCTCAGCCAAAACCAAGAGTCTGGTGCTTAACCAACTGAGTCACCTGGGCAGTTTTAAATATTATGAAGCCATGGGGCCCCTGGGTGCCTCAGCTGGTTAAGCATCCAACTCTTGCTTTTGGCTCAGGCCATGATCTCACAGTTCGAGCCCTGCATAGGGGGTCTGTGCTGACAGGGCAGGGCCTGCTTGGGATTCTCCCTCTTCCTCTCTTTCTGCCCCTCCCCAGTGCTCACTAGCACTCTCCCTCTCCCTCTCTCTCTCTCAAAATAAATAAATAAACATCTAAAAAATATTTTGAAGCCAAGCATTTCAAGGTATCTTTCACTTTTGTTTTATTACTCTAGTCCATTCCTTTCATTTAGAAAGAAAGAAATATAAATTTAAGTCAGAAATGATGGCATATCAGCAAACATTCTTTCCTGTACCTTCCACATTTTCTGTTGGTATTTCAGACAGCACTTGGAAAGTCCAAATTTTAAAGCCAGAGCAGCTGTTCAACAAAATGTTCACACAAGCCAGCAGGCTAGTAAGCTCTCAATAGGTTTGTGTAACAAATAACTGCAAAGTTGTTTCTGCATAAATGAGAAGTTCATGGCCAACTACAAAGTTTACATATGTAATTTAGCTCTAACACTGGAAAAGATAGCTAGGAATGTGTATATCTGGTGTATATATTGAGGGAAAGTCAAGATAACTAGGGAAGCAATGAGGAGTTCAGAATATTTTTCATCTGGATAACTTAAGGTATTGGCTTGAGTTCAGCATCATTAATTACCATTTTCCTCAGTAAATTCCCATAATTCCTTTGAGACAAGTTTTATTTTCTCTATTTAAATCTTCTGAGCCTGATTACAGTAAAATAATCGTTACTGTTTTGTGTACAAGGGATATCAATATATCATAATGTTGTTTGTGTGTCATGGAAATTGTATGAAGTATTTGGGGTTCTTTCAGAATGAAAGACATTGCCTAGGCTGAAGATAACAATGTTAAAGTGACAATATGATAAATAAGTTATTTCCTTTTTGTCTGACCGAAGAGTTTTATGGTTTACCATTGGTAGTAACTATATTTCAAGTGTTTTCATCTGAACAAACAAACAAAAATTGCTTTTGAAAAAATCTAATCTTTAGGACATTTAATACACATAAAAAACTTGTATTCTTGGCCAAACTAAGTGGCTCAAGTGGAATTTCCTGTTACATTAGAAATAAAGTGCCTCGCCAAGAAAAGACTAATAATGTATATAATGCCAGTGCTACCTGAATTGTGTGCTTGATTGCTTTTTAGCAGTAGGAGTTTGAAACTGAAAGGCAGTAAATGGAATTATAAGCTTTATACCTCATTGTCTGAGAAAAAATAATGGTATGTTAGAACCCAAATTTCAATGGCATATTTTATTTTTATTGTGGCTACGTAAAAATTTCTTATGAATATAAAAATTTATAGGACCTTCCTGTAGAACATTTTAATGTTCTAGTTCATGAATTTTTTGCTTTGAAACCAAATACACGAAGACCTCAACTTAGAGATTTCGCCCTAACAGACAGCATTCCGGCTGCATCATTTGTGTTCTTTGTGATACAACAGGCAGTGAGAACATAACATGTCACTCCATTAATTTCGAGGAAATAACAAAGGAAAAATCATGGGTAATTTTATTAAAAAATCAGTGACTGTAAGTCTCCACAAAATTGCCCTCAAAATACCTGTTGAGGTTCCGCCAAGAAATTCTTTGGAGTTCCACAACCTCCATGCTAAAATACCTCATATTATGATTTTAAAGATCTATATATGAAAAATGATGAGTCTGTATCATACTAAATATTATTTGAATTATGCTTGTTGTTTCTCTTATGAGAAAAAGAGATTGAGATCTAAGCCATTGTCAGTGTAGAAAGATAGATAAGATTAAGCAATACCCAACCTCATGATTTCTGTACTTTTCTCCCCCTGACCTGGCAATTCCTGCTGGGCCGTTCAAGTTACTTTCTTCAAAGAAACTTTGTCCTCTAAATCTCTTTTCCTGCCTTGATGAAACTAGATAAATTTGTATGACTGCTATTTAATTATATAAGTAAGTACTTGATGTGTCTGCTCATTTTTGTAAAAGGTTGGGAATAGGGTACTTATTATGAATACAGATCCCAGTGATATCACTGTGTTTAGTTCCTAATCTCTTTGACTTTGAATACTTTTTCTAGAGATGTAACTCGTAATAAGAATGTCTGCTCTCTATCCAAAGCATTATAAGAATAAGACTATCAAGAAAATCTACCTTTTACTTTTAAACAATAAACCTTCATGCCAGGTAATATAGAAAAGGCTTACGATTTTATGCATTACTTTGGAGAAATATAATCAACTAGTGAGTTCTATAATGTATCAGGTATTGTCACCACAAGAGAAAAAGTAATAGCAAGCTGTTCGGTATTTTAAGGAAATTTACCACCTACTTGGGCAAACAGACATTACATTGTAATATCAAACTATTTAATAAATGATGGTGTATGTGGTAGTAAATATAGTGCTATAGTGCTATAGGACCCAAAGGGAGAGCACTAAAGCCATTATGAACTGTTGATGGGGATTGTAGTTAGAGAAGTGATCACAGGGTTCAGAGATATTTATATGACTTCAATGATGACTTTATTTTATATAGGTCATGTGAAGTAGAGAGTGGGGGAGGACAGAGAGGAGAGCTCTAGGAAGTGCAGTGTAAACAAAGGTGTGGATGCTCAGGTCCTAGAAAGCATGGCCAATTGTGGAATTAAAACGAAGTCTTCAAACTGGCTTATCATTTTCTATTATCACACCTTAAAATTAAGTTTTTATTATTTAATAACTTCCACTATATTTCATTATTTTCTTTTGCTTTTGCCTTGTTTTCTAATTTTATATTCTTATATTCCCTGTATTATCTGGCTATTTTCTGGCCTAGTACAATGCCAGAAAATGTCGGTAAGATAGAGAAAGGCATTGTGTCACCATGAATTCTAACACTTTGACTTTTCTTTTATTTTTTGTAAATTTTTTAAGTTTATTTCTATTTTTGAGAGAGAGAGAGCTAGTGAGCAGGGGAGGGATGGGAGGGGAAGACAGAAGGTCTGAAGCAGGCTCAGGGCTGACAGCAGTAAGCCTGATGTTGGGCTCGAACTCACAAACTGTGATATCAGTACCTGAGCCAAAATCAGGAGTCGGACACTTAACCGAATGAGCCACCCAGGCACCCCCAATTTTTCTTAATAAGAATAATCTACCAAGATGCCAATGAGAAAATGTATGGAGTTCCATCCAAGAGACTACTGAGATTTGGGAATATATCCTTTCACAAGTAAGTACTTGTGCAATAAAAGTTTGGCTAGATTTGAATCTTTATAATTTCTGGCAAGTTCTCCTTGAATCTCTATTCAGCAAAACAAAACCAGTAGTTTTTGCTTATTTCCTTTCTCTAATTAAGGAGTGTACTCAGAGTCTGTACATCAGGAGATTTCCTATCTGTTATACATAGCACCCTGACCACTGGAAATGAAGATGTCTTCAATAATAGAGTACTACTTGACTAACTATGGATCCTAGAAATAACTGAGATACTTATTGCAGATAATCTCTTTACAGTCACCCAGGGTACAGATCATAATATTTTGATAAATGCACAAAAATCCCTAATATGCTAATAGACAAATTTGCTCTATTAAAAACAAGCAACGAGTTGATGTGATTCCACTAAATTGTATGTCAAAAGGTACTTGGTTATTCCCCGTTTCTTTACATGTGCTTACTGTGCTACTATTGATACTTTGGGAAGCCACTTTTGCTCCTAAGGTTAGAGGAGCTTTATTTAATACAGGTGGAGCAGTAATTATGATCAGTGTCAATTTCCAAGCACAGATTGTACAAGCTGCTGGTGCTGGCAGTGTGCTTTGTGTGTCTTGATGTCCATGTGCCAAATGTTGTATTTGTTGTCTATTAGCCTAGAGACATCAGCAGGATTGGACATCAGCTGAACACGGCATACTGGAAAGTAAATAGAAACTCAGTGTCTGAACTCAAGATGCAAAATCAGTGTGAAAACGTAGTGAATGAGAATTTTAAAAATTGATGAAATAAAGCTTGTGTGAATTTACACTCTACATTTAAATTTCTCTAGAAAATAGAAATTATTACCAGTTCGTTATGTATTTTGCTTCAATTTTTGTACTTGCTTTTTATAAATCCCAGAGCATTTTTGAAAATATTAAATTCTAGAATAATGAAAGGGATTCCTGTGGGATAACTGAACTAATCACTATGAAATATTTGATACATAAAAAATACATGAAAATGGGGGTAATATACACAGCAATACACATACATGTCATGTTTTGAAGCTTAATAATGAAATGAATGTTGGTGAGCCTGTACCTGTACATCAGCACATCAGCTTCAACATTACAAATAACATTACAGTCACCTTCTTGTCCCCCAACTATAATTCTTCAGTTATAGAATTTGGAAAATGTCTTCCAAAAATGTGTGGCTCGCTTTTTAACTTTTTTATGCTGTTTATTGATAAACATAAATCTTAAATTTTAATGCTTTTTAATGCTTTTTAATTACAGTTCATATTTGTTTTATTTTTAATAACATAAATCGCTCCCTAAAATACAAGTATAAAAATACTGTTCTGCATTTCTAGAAATTAAATATTTTGTTTTTCACATTGAAATATTTAGTCCATATTAAATGAATTGTCATGGATGTTTGATGTATGGACTATACTTTAATTTTTTGTTCTATTTGGATATCCAATTGTCTCAACATCATTATTGTTAATTTCCTTTAAAAAAAAACTATGTGGTTTAGCTGTAAATGTGTTGATTCAATAGATCAATCTTTGTGGTATTGACTATATCTGTCTTTTTAAAATTTTTTTTTATAGATTATGTATTTTTGAGACAGAGACAGAGCACGAGTGGAGGAGGGGCAGAGAGAGAGGGAGAAATAGAATCTGAGACAGGATCCAGGCTCTGAGCTGTTAGCACAGAACCTGATGCACGGCTTGAACCCATGAACTGTGAGATCATGACCTGAGCCAAAGTCGGACACCTAACTGACTGAGCCACCAGGCGCCTCTATATCTGTCTTTTAAAGAGTGTGTTACTTCACTCATTTAGATGTTTTAACATCTTTCAGTATGTTTCACACTTTATCTTCAAAGTTCTTATCTTTTGTTTACTACAGCCCTTGATACTTTGTAGTTCTGTTATTCTTATTAAATATTGTTTTTTAAATGTTTTGTAACTATTTTTACTGATAAATAGAATTACAGTTTGTTGTTTATACCAATATTTGCAACCTTGCTAAATTCTTAAACAACTCTAATAAAGATAATTTGGCTATAAATAAATTTTAGGGGGCATTATATAAATATCCATATAATTCATTAATAATAAGAGTCTGACTTTTTCCTCTCAAAGTTCTTTTTTTCTTATACTGGCTAAGACCTCTAGTGCAAATTTACAAAGAGCCTGTTATAATAGTCATCTTTGTCTTGATGCTGATCTAAAGAAATAATTCTTCATTTTCACAGAAGAAATCTTACTTAGTGAGTGTCTCGATAGAGGTTAGAAAGGTAAGAAAGTTTCCTCCAATCCCTAGTTTGCTAGGGGATGATACATTGACTCGGTCATACATTTTGCCATGTGCTTTTTTGATTCTATTCAAATAATAACTTAGAGTTTTCCTTTATAACCTGTTAATGAGATGAATTATATTTATGAATTTTAGAATGTGAAGCCACTTTTGCATTCCTAGGATATATCCCTAATTTTTATATGTTGTTGCTAATATTGTGTTTTAGATTTTTGCATGTCAAGGTCCTTATTTGATTTTGAAAAGAAGGTAATATAGGACTTATTAACTAAGCTGGCTCCCTCCCCCTTTATTCTATTCTGTTTAAGAAGTTGCTTAAGGTTGTAATTGTAACTTACTTGAACGTTTGCTTGAAACTACATGTAAAATATCTGGGCCTGGTTTCTTCTTTGTAAGAAATTTTTAATCACAGACTCAATTTATATAGTGATTACAGAAAATGTACATTTCTTCTTTATATTTTTAATTTTAACTTTTACTTTTTTATTTGAGTATAATTGCATGATGTTATACTAATTTCAGGTGTATAACATAGTGATTTTACATTTTTATGTATTACACTATGCTCACCACAAGTGTAGCTACCATCTGTCACCATGCAATGGTATTACAATACCACTGACTATATTCCCTATACTGTACCTTTTATTACCATGACTTGTTTTTTAAAATTTTTATCTTAATTTTTTTTTTAATTTTAGGGACAGAGAGAGAATGTTTCAGAGTGGGTGGGGAGAGGGACAGAGGGTGAGAGAGAGAGAATCTTACGTGACGTGGGGCTTGACTCTGGGATCATGACCTGAGCTGAAATCAAGAGTCAGACAGGTGTCCCCCTCCCCGCCAATGACTTCTTTTTAATTAGTTTTATTAAATTATGTATTTAAAAGTATTTGTCCATTTAATTATAACATTTTAATCTTTACTGGCACTGATGTTTTCATAATACTCTAACTTTTAAATGCATGCTGTTTCTTTAGTTTGTCCTCTTTTCCAATATAATTTCATTGTGTGCTCTTTCTCTCCCTCTTTTTGTCAGTCTTGCCAGAAGTTTTTCTTGTTTATTAGCTTTCCACTAAAGCCAACTTTTGGGGCTTTGTTGGACCTCTCTCTTGCATCTTTAAGGACTCAAATTGTGGTGACTTTCTTCTGAGAGGATTTGGAATTTCTCTTTCAGAATCCAGGGGAAGCTACCAAGTGAACCTATTTTAATCCTCCTGAACGTTTATAGACCCAGGGGGCAATTTCAGTGTCCACCTTCTGTCTGTGTAGTAGAGAATAGCAGCCTAGTTTTTCCATTTCCAATCTGATACTGCCATTTTCCTGAATGCAATCTGATTTCTGTGTGCACTAGATTTCAAGAGTCAATTTTGCCTTACTGGCTTGTTTTTATTTTTATTTGTCCTTGGACATTTCCTTTGCTTACAACAGTGCCTAAAAGTGTATTTGTTGTAAAGTATCAAGGATCAAGTATTATTCTAGTAAGAAGTACCTTCTGGGTATCCTTCTGTCATATTGCTAGGAATGGAATTCCCCTCTGAGATGTTTTCAAAGGTTTAGGTATTTCAGATAAACTTTACTTAAATATTTGATCTTAGGGAATGTGTCTGTTTGAAGTCTGCTCTTCAAACCATTGGGTAAATTAGGAAAGTAATTTAAGATTCAACAATTGAAGCCTTAGCTGTTATTCTTTGAAAATATGAAAATAAGTTTGTCTACACTAAGAGAAATCTCTTTCCAGTGCTAACATCTTGTCAACTGTTTCATATCATATTTTACCTCTCCTGATATTACCAAAAAGGGAAGAGGAAAACTAATTTATTGAGCCCCTCTAATTTGCCAGATATTTTATTAGTTGTTTTTCATTTTCCAGCTCAATAAATCCTCAGAACAATTGTATAGCTGAGTGTTACGGCCATTTTTAATTTGAAGAAAGAAAAAGATGTAGAAATTTGCACAGGCTAATAATAGTTTAAGGATTCAAACTGAGCTCTGTTTGACCTACAGTTATCCTACAATATGGTAGTACCACCTACCTCTGTTTTATAGGTATGGAAATTGAGGCTTCTAAGGTCTAAAAAGTAACTTATCCAATTAAAACTGGAACGTGGGTCACTTTGATTTCAAAGTGTGCACACTTTCCAAGATATTTTGTTCTGTAAATGCATCACAACCATACCATAAAATGTAGGATGACATGTCAAGTCTCACATATTGTTAAACACATCAGGACTCCCTAAGAGCAGCAAGGTTTTATCATCACCCCTTTACATCATGTATAAATGCAGATATTGACTAATTTTATAGCAATGTGCAATAAAACATATACACTGACACTGTTCAATTTCATGAGTGTTGAGAGAAATAGACACATCAGAATCCACAGTCACAGTACTGAACATTTCCATCTCTCTCAAAAGGGTCCCCTGGCCCAGGTACAGTTCCTCCATCCACCCAGACCTCAGTAACAGCTGATATGCTTTTTGTTATATAGAATAGTTTGCATTTTTAAGAATTTCTATACAGGCACGCCTGGGTGGCTCAGTGGGTTATGCCTCCAACTTCGGCTCAGGTCATGATCTCATGGTTTGTGAGTTCCAGCCTCGCGTTGGGCTCCGTGCTGACAGCTCAGAGCCTGGAGCCTCCTTCAGATTCTGTGTCTCCCCCTCTCTCTGCCCCTCCCATGCTCATGCTCTGTCTCTCTCTGTCTCTCAATAATGAATAAAAACATTAAAAATTTTTTTTAAAATGTCTATATAAACAGATTCTATAGTATGTGTTTCCTGTAATTGATTTTTCATTCATCACAGTGGATGTTGAGGTTCATCCATGATGTGTATTGTAGTCATGTGTAGTGATGTGTGATGTAGTATTTCATTCCCTTTTTGATGATGGTATTCTATTATACCATATTTTGCTTATTTATTTCGTTATTGATGAAGATTTGGGTTATTTACAACTTTGGGCTATTGTAAATGAAACTTGTATAAAAATAGGTGTATAAGTCTTTGGGTTCACATATACTTTCATTAATCTTGGATACATACTTGGAGTGGATGGCTAGTCTATATGGAAGGTGTATATGCAACTAAAGAAATTGTCAGTTTTCCAAATTTTATGTTTTAACCAGTCTTTGAGAGTTCTGGTTATTTAATGAACTCTCCAATACTTAGTATCTTCAGAATTTTAAAAATTGTAGTCATTCTAGTTTGTGTGTGTGTGTGTGTGTGTGCTCACGTGTATATGTACATATGCATGTACACTCATGTAGAATTATCTTATGTGATTCTAACTTGCAATTAGTTGAACGCTAATTCTATGGAGCAATGATGTGACCATTGGTCATTTGTACATCTTCTTTTGGTCATTCAAGGGTTTTGTCCACTTTTCAGATTGGCTTGTTTGTCTTCCTATTGTGTTTTAAGAACACAGTGTATATTCAGGTTACAAATCCTCTGCCTGTGGGGTGCACGGTTGGCTCAGTCGTTTAAGTGTCTGACTCTTGATCTCAGCTTAGGTCATGATATCATGGTTTGTGAAATCGAGCCCCATGTTGTACTTTGTGCTGATAGTGCCAAGCCTGCTTGGGATTCTCTCTCTCCCTCTGTCTCTCTGTCTCTCTCTGTCTTTCTTTCTGCCTCTCCCATGCACGCTCTCTCTCTCTGTCTCTCTCTCAAAATAAATAAGTAAACCTAAAAAAGAAATCCTCTGACTGATTTATGCATCATAAGCATTTTCTCTCTATTCATGGCTTGCCTTTTTATTTTCTTAATGGTGTCTTTTGTTGAGCAGAAGTTTTTCATTTTGATTAAGTCCATTATCAGTTTGTTTTCTTTTATGTTTGTATTCACTGTGCACTATCTAAAAATATTCACCAAACCACAGATCGCAAGGATTCTTCTATGTTTTCTTCTATAAGTTAATAACTTTTTAAAATTTTAATATTTATTTATTTTTGAGGGAGAGAGAGAGAAAGAGAGAGCGAGAGCGCAGGAGAGGGGGAGAGAGAGGGAGACACAGAAACTGAAGTAGGCTCCAGGCTCTGAGCTGTCAGCACAGAGCTCAACACAGGGCTCAGACCCATAAACCATGAGATCATGATCTAAGCCGAAGTCAGACAGTTAGTTTACTGACCACCTAGGTGCCCCTATAACTTTAACTTTTATAGTTAAGTCTATGACCAATGGTCTTTTCAGATAAGAATAGATATTGACAATTTTTTATATAGATATCCAGTTCTAACAAAATTCGATGAATTAGGCAATTTTAAAATATCAATTATGTCTATGTGTATGTATATATATATATATATATATATACATAATCTATGTATATATATGCATATGTAGTTGTTTCTAAACAATTTCTTATTTTTAAAAATGTATCTTACACCAGCCACACTTTCTTCAATTAATGCTTGATAAGAGTAGTTCATAAAACCAAGTATTCTAAGTTCCCAGAATTTTTTTAATTCCTTTGGCTCTTATTTGTGTGATTTTCCATACAAATTTTGGAATAGATTGTCATTTTATGCTTTAAAAGTTCCTGACATAATTTTGATAGTTGTTGTATTCAAATACACAGGTCAGTTGAGGTAAAATTAACATCTTAATGATATTGACTTTTCTAATCCATGTGGGTAATATATTTTTTCCATTTATTTTGCACTTTTTAATTTATAACTACTATTTTATGAGTTTCCATACAATACCATGCTCATCTTTATCTTTTAAAAATTTTTACAAGTTTGTTTTTGACACTGTTGTAAATAGAATTTTTAGAAATTTCATTTTTCAGAGGGCCTTGGTGGCTCAGTTGGTCGAGTATCTCACTTTGGCCTAGGTCATGATCTCGCCATTCCTGATTTCGAGCCCATGTCAGGTTTGGTGCTGTTTCAGATTCTGTCTCCCTCCCTCCCTCTCTCTCTCTCTCTGTTCCTCCCCTGCTCATGCTCTCTCTCTCTCTCAAAAATAAATAAACATTAAAAAAAAGAAATTTCATTTTTCAGCTTTTATGCTGTGTTGGATTTTATAAATCAACTGTGTGTACCATGGCCTTTCTAATTATATTCATGTAATTGTTTTGTAGATTCTTTTGAACTTTCTACTTAGACTTTAATGTGTATAATATATTTTTCTTTGGTTCATTTCCTGATTGATTTTCTATTTATCTGTTTTTCAATAGTTTAACTATGATGTACTTAGATATGAATTTTTTTGTGTTTTTCCTATTTCTCCTCATAGTTTCTTAAATGTATAAAGATATATTTTTTACACATCAATAATATTTCATGTTCATTTTATCAAATATTTTTCTCATTATTGTTATTCTGTGTTAACACTTCTTAGACTTTGTTATTGTCTCACACGTCCTTTAGCTCTGCTTATTTTTTCCATTTTTTCCTGTTTTCACTCTGATTGGATAATTTTTATTGCTCCATATTCAAAATTCTGACTCTTCCAGTAACTTCAGTACATTCTTAATTATCCCAGCCAATTTTTATTTTGGATTTTGGATTTCTCATTTCTAGAATTTCCATTTTTAAACTATATATTTCCTATATTTCTATCTTTTTGTTCATTATGTGCATATTTTTCTCTACCTCATCTAATGTAGGTATAATAAATATCTTCAAGTCATTTTTATAATTGCAACATCTGGGTCTATTCAGTTTTGGTCCTGTAAATTATATTTCAGCAAACAATTAATTTATTTAGACCCAAATTACTAACTGTCCCATTTGCTGTGTGCATCAACTCATATCTCAGTTCAGTTCTTTTGACTTAGCTACATTCTGTTCTAGCATACCTCATGCATACATGATTTGGGGGTCAGCAGAATGTGGGTAAAATTTATACAGAGAATCTGGGATTTCTCTTATCTGCCTCTCTCTCTCTCAGAGATATTCCCCCTCACTTTCCAGCAGTAGTGGTTTGACTCAGTTCCTTTCCTTTATTTCTTCACAACCAAAAGTTCCCATGACTTTTATTGCACTTTCCAGCACTCTGCACTATGTTGCAACTGCATTCAGGCTAAAGCTATAAAAATCTTACCCCATGCTCTATTCTCTTTAAAGTTTTAACTCTCCTGCAAAAAATGTGCCTGTTTTAGTTTATTTTCCAGAGCTTTTTGGGAGTTTTTTGCAGCGAGGTAGGTGGGTAAATATTTTTAAGTTTGTTTAGTATTTGCTGAAATGTTTATAGTTGTTATTTGTAGGATGGTAAGTTACTACTTTACCATATCTAATGCAGAATACCTCTCATATACTTGTTTCTTGTACTTAAAGAAGAATATACCTCTCACATTTTTTTATTCTTTTCTCCTATCTTTTAGTACAGAAGAGGTGGAATTTTCATTTTCTCTATTTCACATCTGGCTTTGGAGACATGAAGTAGCTATCAAAATTAGTATTCTTTACAGTAGAAAAGGATTGCTATGATTTTAATCAGGTAATGATGGCTCCTGTCTAAACATTTTGAAATTATGTGGAATTAGGCATTATCAAGGATAAAGTAAATTAGCTCAAGCTTCCCAAATTATATTTCTTTTCTATACATATATGTGCATATAAACGGTTATTAAATCAAACTTTTCTAATTGTATAAAAATTCGGTTTAAGGTTTAAAGGAATTTAAACATGACAAATACACCAATTTGCAAAGAGAGTCATTACGTTCCTCACTGTGGGGGTTTAAAAAGCAGCATATAAAACCAGAATTGCAAACCTTAGCCTATCAGCAGATTGCAATTTATATGGGAAGAGAAATCTAGAGACTGTGGAAGCAGTAAGTTTTTATTTAAAAATTGTTGGCAGAGTACTCTTTGTTTTCTCTCACTTACCTATAGAGGAGCACAGGAGTAGAAGTACTTCTCATCCAGTGCCAACTAAAGAAAGTATCAATAAAACTGCTTTTAGGGAAAGAGTGTACTTTCAAAGAGTGGAAGTTGTTACTATAACTGTATGCTTGCTGGTAGGCAAAATCTCATGGACTTGCCCATTACTGCTTCAGGGCCAAGCAAGGGGAGAGAGCTCTTCAAACTACTTGTGTTATTACATACAGTTTGGAGGGCCAAATCAATTTCTGGCTCTGTAATCCTCATTTCTAAGAATTACTCAGTGTTCAAAAATACAATGAATATATCTTCCAAATAAAGTCCTCTCCCACTTTTTATTGTCTTTTTTAGGAGTCTGTTTTTCTCTTATTCCCTTTTGTTCATCATGTTAAATAAATGCTCAGCTTCCTTGTAATATTTTTGTTTCAAGTTATAGAGATATACCAAAATGTCCCCCTACAATTACAGATTTTTCTGCTTCTTATATTTTATGTCATTTAAAAATTTTTGTAGTTACTGATACTATGATATATGGAAACACATTGAAACCTGAAATATCTTTCTGGTTGATTATAAAACTACAACATAAAATATGTTTTCTTTCTTTATTTTTTTATGTTTTATTAATTTTTGAGATAGAGAGACAGCGTGAACAGGGGAGGGTCAGAGAGAGTGGGAGATACAGAATCCGAAGACGGACTCCAGACTCTGAGCTAGCTGTCAGCACAGAGCCCTACGCAGGGCTCGAACCCACGAACCTTGAGATCATGACCTGAGCCGAAGTCGGTCGCTTAAACGACTAAGCCACCCAGAAACCCCCATTTTCTTTATTTAATTCCCTTTATGCACTTTGTGCTATGTTTTTGGAAACTTATATATTCCATAAGGTGCTATTTTTATTTTATATAGTCAATATTCACTTAGAAGTAGTCACCTATCTACTCTTTTCATCTTGGATCATCAGAGACTGTTTTTCTTTCACCTGTAAAACTCCACTTTGTGTGGATTTTTTGACAAGTACTTGCCCTTCTTCTTTGTTTTAAATTCTGTTGTATTTTCATCATTGGAGGGAATTTTTACTAGATAGAGAATTTTTGACTAGGAGCTATTTATCTCTTAAAATTTTCATTCCACTATTTTCTAGTTTCTATTGTGTTGACTAATTAGCTTACCCTTCTGGTTTTCTGTTTGAAGTTAATGTTTTTTAATTTTTTGTGGTTTAAAAAATGTGGTTACTGTTTTTTTAATTTTTTGTGGTTTAAAATTTTTATATTCTTTAACTTGTATTTTAAGTGGACCAGCCAGTAATTATCATACTTCCTTGGAATTCATCATGCTTGGAATTGTAATGTTTCTTAAATCTGCTATTTGAGTTACACCTATCAGTTTTGGAAAATTATCCACCTCAGTTCCCAAAAGTATCAATTCTGTATCAATTCTGCTTCATTCTCTCTCTCCTGTTCTTGTGGGAGGCTGATTGAAGAAAATAGGTATTTTACTTATCATATGTCCATCTGTGGTACTTTTGAGCGTACTTTTGAGCACTTTCCTCCTTTTTACTTTCCATGTGTCAGTCTGAATATTTTATTCAGTTTTCTAGTTAACTAATATTTACACCAGAATTGCTTTCCTGTTAAAATGATATATTGATTACTTATATTAAGTTATTATAATTTCTCTTTTAGGATTATTTTGTGATTTAATAAAAATCTGACTGATAAAATTACTCATATTATTCAATTTTTGAAGCATTTAATCACATCTATATCTAATAATGTCTCTGGATCTTCTGTGGGTCTATTTCTATTCTTTTTCTACATTTGGCTGTTTTATACTTGAGTTTCTAAAGTTTATATGAAAACTTGAAGAGGTGATTTTCATGTTATCTTCCTCTAGAGAGGATTTACTTTTGCTCTGGTCAAGCAGAGACAGGTTGCCTTCATTTGTTCAGAGGTTGAACTGGTTAGAAGCTGGGCTTCAGTCTTTGAGACAAGTTGTCTAATTCAATTTTATCTTTACTGGCAGAGTATAGCACTTCAGGGATTACATGCGAAATCCTGGGCTGTTTACCAATATTTCTCCTTCATGCAGAGTCATAAATTTAAAAATTGTATACTCAAGTCTGTTAAGAATGTCAGAAATTCTGTTTTAATTAAAACTCCTGAGCAACCACTTTCTGTTGAGCTTTTGAGTCTTTTAGCTGCTCCCTTGGACTCAGTAGATTGCAAGAAGTGTGGCTCAAAATGTTAGCTCACTTTTCTTCCACTTCCTTCCCTCTAATATATTGAATCCTCAAGTCAAACTATGTTAGTTCTCTTAATTTTTTCTCCCTCATTTTTTTATGATTGATTTTTTAAACTTATTTAAATCCAGCTTTGGTTGTTGATTGACAACAATGGTCTAGGAACAGTCTTCCTTTGCTAGAAAGAGAATTCCTATTTTCCTTTTTATGATAGTCAATTCATATTAAACTCTTCAAATACAAATATTCAAATGCATATTAAACTATTTTAATGATGTGTTTCTGAATTATTTTCATTAGCTAACCAATGTCATCTTATGATTATACATTAAATTATCATTGACTCTTTGGTTAATGAATTCAGAAATCAGGAAAAATCAAAGCTAGCTTAAATACTATGAGAATTAGGAATAGAACCTGTTCTATTTTACTCACTTAATAGATGTAATTTTAGTACATGCTCTGCCACTCATTGTGTGGTATTTTGCAAATTACTTTACCCCTCCAGGTCTCAGTCTTCTCAGATAAAAGAAATGAGTTCAAGTAGATGATCTTTAAAAGTCCTTTCATACCTAAAGTTCTGTGATTTTAATAAGAATAAATTAAACTTGAATCTTTGATCATTAGAGTTTAATTTGAATCTTGAATCCATGAGATTTTTGTAGTTTCTAAATTTAGAAAAAAATAATATTCTTTCTCATCTCTAGTGCTGGAAGATGTCCCATATGACCTGGACAAATTTCAATGTAATAATTACTTTTTGAATATTTAATTGCCAAGAAATGTTGAAGGGGTCTAGTAATATCAGGGAACACATCCTACCACATATAAATAAATAAATATTATAATGACTAGTAATCATAATATGGTGTGTTAATATTAGAATATACAAATTAGTAAATTACACAGATTGGAGAACCTACAGTTTCATGTATACATGAAGACTTGATACAGTGAGATTTAGCATTGCATATCAGTGGGGAAACATGAGGTAGTCAAAAAATGGTTTTGAGATAGTTAATTATATAGAAAAGAAATCCTCACTTTTCAATGTATATAGTCAAGATTGCTAAGATCCATAATATAAAAATCACTTTTTTTTTTAAAGAGAGAGAGAGATGGGGAAAGGGAGAGAAACAATGTTACGCAGGCTCCCCGCTCAGCGCAGAGCCTGATGTGGGGCTAGATCCCAAGACCCTGGGATCATGATCTGAGCAGAAATCAAAAGTCAGATGTTCAACCAACTGAGCCAACCAGGTGCCCCTAAAAAAATGACATTTTTAATTACATTAGTGTTGCAAAAAATATTAGACTTTAAATACAATTTTCAAACCATAAAAAATTATTTGTAAGAAAATGCACAGGAGGTAGAGAAATTTTAATTGAGATTAAGATGTAGACCTCTGTCATCAGACTCATGTATGATACCAGACACATGCCATCATGCCCTATTCTAGCTGTTTAAACTTGGAATGACTACTTAAAAGTTTAATCCTCATCTATTCCTGCCGTACAATGTGAATAATGGTACCTGCAGTATTAGAAATACTGTGAGACATAAAACAGGATAATATCAAGATACCTAGGGTGTTGCCAAATAAGGTAGTACCCAATTATTGTTAGGAATTGTATTTGAAAAGTCTCAATTTTTTTCTCTGTTGTGATCAATGTAACTTAGAGAAAAATTAAGACTTGGAGAGAGACATTAATTGGAAAACTTGTGCATTCATCTAGCATAGGCCAAACATTCCTAAATGTTAAAATACAAAAAAGGCCAAGCATGGTAATTATCCTTCATTTACTCCAATCTAGTGACTTTTTTGAAGAACGAGAGAGTAATGTCAAGCAGCTTTTGAAACAATTATCAAGTGGAGCTGAAGGCTTACTCTGGTAAGGTTGGACACCAGGGAATAGAATGGCATCAGTCTACATGTTTATTGATTTTATTTATCATAGCTTAGCATCCCAAATGTAGGGGCAGAGGAAGTGGTGTTTTTCCTGTTTTAAGTGTAAAGATCTATGGAATTGAAGTAGCAAAATGACCACTTTTTATGTTTCTTATTAGATTAGCTAAGAGATCTTGGTTTCTAGGACCTATAGCAAGAGAACAAAGCCATACAGAGATAATATAAAAGAAGGAAGGACTGGAGGAACTAGATATTCAATAATTTCTGATAATCTGTAACTTGAAATAAGGAAGTAAGGAGGGAAAAGAATATGAATTTGAGGCACAGAATCATATGCTAGGGTGTACATTTGCAGAATTAAGATACTTACATGTACATGCAAATCTAAGAATTAACTATGGGAAGAACTTACTGATCTAGAGTGGGCATGACATTTCAATAATTTCCTGAAAATGTCTGGAGCCCAGCCAGCAAGAAAAGTACATTTGTTAAACATGGGCAAATGGGAATTGCTGATGATGACTTAAATTTAGTTTCTTTTGTATCCCCAGGATGTGAGAGTGCTTGGCCAATATCGCAGACTTTAATTTTATTGCATGTATTTATGTTAACTGTCCCCTGTATCCTAGCTTGCTGATCTTAAAAGGATTCTAAAACTGTGAAGATAATGACACAGATAAGTCTAGAGGAACAGAAATAACCCTGTGAATGAGCTTCATTGAACAAGTCCTCATGGGAAAGTTTCCATTTCTAAGCTAAAGGTTTCACCTAGAACTCAACTACCTTTATATTCCAACTCAGACTGCAGGCAACAGTTTGCCATTTTTTAAAATGTGAAACTGAAAAGGCCAACTTGGGACAGTTTGTATAACAAAAGGATATAATGGATAAATGACTAAAACATTTATTAATCACGGAGCATGCTTTAGCTTTAGTATTTTTTTAATGGAGTCCGATTTCAGGCCTAAGAGGACAAAAATTTGAATATATTTTTATTTTAATCACCTTAGTTAAAATTAAAATATGAGAAAGATTATTTGTTTTTGAACTGGGCCTTTGAAATTAAGAATGCTTTGCATGGAAGAATTATTCTTGTTTCTTTTGATGTTTTCTTGAGTCTCTCAAAGATGATTCCTAATGAATTGCCAGATGTAGGTTTGAGACCAGAATTTATAGACCACAGTTATTCATTCCAGTCAAATGCCACAGACAAGAACAGCAACAAATCAAAGTTAATTCGTAATTGAAACCAACTATTACTAAAAGCAATTTAGCTTTAAAGAACCTTGACATGTTGAAAAGATGAATTACTTGGTGCAGCTTTGTTATTTAAAATTATTTTTAATCATTTAATAGGAGAGAAGTCTAAACTTAGGAAGGCCAGACAGGAGTGGAATCTATTTCATGTTCTTTTTAAAACTCAGAGGATAAAATACCTTTTGAAGATAAATTAAAATGTATTTCAAGGAATTGTAATAGGGTTAGGTAAAGTTTTA
The DNA here is from genome assembly GCA_028646485.1 of Cryptoprocta ferox. NCBI lineage: Eukaryota > Metazoa > Chordata > Mammalia > Carnivora > Eupleridae > Cryptoprocta > Cryptoprocta ferox. The sequence continues at coordinate 74,582,169 of CM053572.1, forward strand.
GGGGTATTTCTATATTGCAAATGGTAATATAATTTAATGCAAAACTTTATACATTAAAAAAGAATTTACATAGTTGCCATTACACTTTAATTTCCTCCCTCTAAATTACCTAGCAAATTGTCTTTTCTTTATTTTTTGTATTTTATGCATTGGTTCCACGAAATATATGAATAAGAAAGTGAGTAAATTAAGCTCATAATTTTACTAGTAGCTTTATGTTTTACAAATACACAATCCCACTCAACTTAATTTATACCCTTTGCTAAACCTGCACTGCATTTAATTCTGTTTAACTTCAGCATGTTAGTTGGAGTGAACATTTTTCCACTAATGTTAGTCTGGGCAATAGGTTATTTCTGTTTTTTAAAATTGGAGAGTGGCCTAGACGAATATCTCTAAAGTCAAGGCCTAATAAATTAGGAATAATGACTCTTCTTGACTTGTCTCATTCGGTCATTTATATGGAACTTGCATATAACCATTTTCTCCCTCAAGGAAGTCTCACTTAATACCTGCTTTTATATTGACCCCCACTGCTTTTCTGGTATTGATACCCCCACTGCTCTACTTGTCCAGCGGAAGAAAACACTAGTAGCAACTACAAAATTTCTAGGTTAATAGTTGAATAGAACACAGATATTCTGGAGTGAAAATGCATGGGTAAGAGGAAAAATAGTCTTGATTATTGAAAAGCTTGATCATTTTGATTAAAACTCTTAATACATATGTTTAGTAGATTCTGAGACAATTTCACAATAGAAATACATATCTAACCTATGAAAATGTTTCTGTGTTTTCACATGGAACCATTAAGTTTGGGAATAACAAAAGAAATGAAGCTTTTAAAAATTTTATTGAAAGCATTATTGCAGTTTTTATCTGCAAGTCCCCAGATAGATTGAAGGCCACAGTTTTAATGGAAATTTCATGAAGTGGAAAGTGAAAAGAGTTGAGAACTACAATGATGATAGATATAAAACAATGACAGGCAAATTGGTTGGTTAATTAAAGCATCCATGTTTGTAGATAATATTTGGCATGTCAAATTGAATGTCAGCATTTGAGATTAGAAATCTAAATATCCATCACCATAGGTTGAAATTATAGTCAAGATAAAAAATGAAAAAGAGAAAGAAAATACCACACAAGAGGCAAGAATATATGTAAGATCAAATCTCTAATGTATCAGATTTAGTACACAGAGAGAAAGTTAAATCAGTGGACAAAATCCAAGTCTGATATTTGTTCCAAAACATGGTGTTTGAATATTCAGCTAAAAATTGTTAAATGGAACAGGGTATAGAAGATCTATTTTATTTTTAGCTACATAGTGCACTGGTTCTCAATCTTTGATATATATATTTAAGTTTATATTTGAGAGAGAGATAGAAAGCAAGTGGGGGAGGAACAGAGACAGAATCCAAAGTAGGCAGGCTCCACGCTGTCTGCACAGAGCCTGTTGCAGGGCTCCAACTCACAAACAGTGAGATCAGGCATTACCTGATCCAAAATCAAGAGTGGGACGGTAAACTGACTGAGCCACCCAGGCACTCCTTGGCTATATATTTTAATCACCAAGGTAGTTTTAAAGGTTCTGATGTCCATTTAAATTATATGGTTTCAGTGTGGGAACTATGCAACAGTAATTCCAATTTGGTAAAATTTGGCAAGTGCCATATATCCATATTCATGTATGAGCCTGCTTTATTTATTAAATAGTTACTAGTAACTTTCATTTACATTTTTTGTATCAGGAAAAGGAAACATATATAAATATAATCATGTTATTTTTAAGTTTCTGGAAAAATGTATGTTCCAGCCTTGTGAAGGGCAGTAATATTATGATTGCTTGCATTTCCTTTGTGAATTAAATTTCATTTAGAGTCTGTGTTCTAGGAAAATCTCAAAATTAGGATTAATGGTTAATATACTACTATATGGGGTGGGGGGAAGTTGAATATAAATACTTCTTTGAAGACATTTATGTTGAATACCTATTTACTTGAAGTTTCCCTTGACAGTAAAGTGATTTTTTTTGACAAAACAATTTACACTTTTTATTACATGGAAATTGCAATCATCGCTGTGCAGACAAGTAGTATGTTACAATGAAAAAGTACGGTTTATTCATGTAGTATACTTTTATCATGATAAAACTAGCGACTATTTGGAATGTTTACTTGGATCTGAAGTCTAATGTCCTTGGGGAATACATTTTGACCCTAATTGAAACAAATGGTCTACAAATGTAAATTAGCATTTTGTGAGTTTTGTCATAGAGTAAAAAAGATTTCTTAGAAAAAAATTACATTTACCTTTATGGGAAGCACTGTTTTTCTGCTTTAATAACCATAGGATTATTTAAATTTATACTTAGTGCATCTTTCACATTTAACACCTCATCCTCAGTACACATTTTGGCTATGGTTATTTTTCTTCAGATTGATAAAATCAGTTAACATAATTTAATTTCAGAGACACCAAAGTGATATTGGGCTATTCTGGCCATCTAATTAGGGTGACCATACAGCTGCAGTCTGGTCTCTTGAGGTGTTCCTTTTTTACTCTCAAAAGTGTCCCAGTTCAGATGATAAGTTATACTGTCCCTCTATATCTAAAAAGCTGCCACTTGTGATAACAATGTTCTCAGAATTTAAAGTTGTTACAGGATTCTTTTCAAAAAAATGCCCAGAACATTAATCATCATCTATCAGGACTGAAGGAGAACTCTTCTCTCAATGTTGAGCATGAGCCTGACCCTAGTTTTATGTTAAACATCACCATTCTCAGTGTTTCCCCTATAATTTATACATGTTAATTGGGGAAAGAGAAAACTCTGGCCTTCTTTGGATCACTCAGCACCTTGAATCTCTGTTACATAATCAATGTCTGCCTTTCAGTAAAGTTGACTCCTTACATTTATAATTTAGTTTCTACAAGTTTGTAAATTTTGGCAATAGCAATAATCTTATTTACCTTTGAGTTACTCTCTCCCTCAATCATGGTACTTCTCTCTTTTAATTTTACCCTACAGCAAGGAAATAACTTTTTTTTTAACAATAGGGGAGACGGGGAAAGGAAAGAAGAAAGAATAAAGACTGACTTACCATAGCAAAGTATTAATATGGAATTATAGGTAAATGTAATAAATAAAATAGGACAGGTATCCTGAGTGCATGGAAATATGGCCTGAGGAGTAGTATAAGAAATGTGCTGCCTTGGAAATAACATTATGACAATAATAAAAAAAGAGAGACATTAACACAACAAGGAGTTTAATTTTTTCAGTTTTCTTCTTTAACATCTCTTTCTTCTCACCTGATGCTAATTGTTTTCCTCTTCCTCTTTATCTTTCTTTTACTCTTCTTTCTCATCTTCTGTCCTATGTTATTCTTAGCCCCTAATGATATTGGGAACTTAATAAATGGGAATTATTATTGCTAGGCAACAGTGTATATTTTCTAACCCTGTGCTCTAAACTGAAAACTAAAATACTAGAGACTAGTAGAGATTATGTAATTATCACTTTTGGGAACATGAAAAAAATAATTTAAATGACTAGGGAGGGTACCTAGGTGGCTCAGTCAGTTTAGTGTCTGACTCTTGATTTTGTCTCAGGTCATGAACTCACAGTTCATGAGATCGAGCCCAGCGTCTGGCTCTTAGCTGACAAAGGTGTGGAGCCTACTTGGGATTCTCTTTCTCCCTCTATCTCTCTCTCCCCCTCCCCCACTCACACTCTCTCTCTCTCTCTCTCAAAATAAATAAATAAATACACATTAAAGAAATGACGAGGCATTGGTGTCAGGGGAAGAAATACACACAAGGTCTTTAAAATTTACAGTAAAGTCAGTTACATAGTAAAGTAAGTCACTTGTAAGTAGACTTTGTTTTCAATACATTCTAATTTGCCAAATTCTCACAATACACTTTTTAAAGTACCTCAGCAAACAGAGTCTAGTCTAGACATTCTAAAAAAAAAAATGCTGAATTTGCTAATGAACAGAAAGAATAATCCTTGCTAAAAGATTTCTTCTTCTGCTTTAAAATACATCTCATGGGGCGCCTGGATGGCTCAGTAGGTTAAGCAAGCATCCGACTTTGGCTCGGGTCATAATCTCACAGCTCATGGGTTTGAGACCCGCATCTGGCTCTGTGCTGACAGCTCAGAGCCTGGAGCCTGCTTCAGATTCTGTGTCTCCATCTCTACCCCTTAAATGCCTGTGCTCTGTCTCTCTCTCTCAAAAATAAATAAACATTGAAAAAATACTAATAAAATACATCTCAGGAAGTCTTACTGTAGTCACCTATCAGTTCTTTCTCTCAAGTATGTAAGACTAGTCACATAATGGTAATGTGTAGCCTATTTTGTAGCAAAGATCTAATTTCTTTTGAAATTGATCTATGTATCATTTAATATTCTATCAGATTATTTCCAATAGTCTGTACAAAGACAAAGATAAATTAGTGATTTTAAAAGTTCAGTGCTATACATTTGCATAGAACTTTATAACCTCATGGTCTTGACAATCAACCTCAGTGTGGATGCTTTAGTCCTTCACAGGTAGCCTTTTAAGAAAAACAGTCTGGGAAGAATTACTGTAGGAGAGAATTATGCTTAATTCTCTCGTTTGCATGTTAAGACACTAACTACTCTTCAAGTTTATTCAGGATGGCTGTTTTATAGCAGAAATGCCATCTGAACTCTAAGAATAAACTGAAAAGACTTGGGAGGACCTCTGAGCCACTCAGTTCTTTTTTATAAATGTAAGTGATCATAAAAAGCTCAGCACCTCTAAGGAAAAACAAAAGAACAGACCCTCTTTTAATATGCAAATACAAGATCTCAACATCAACACTGCTTAACTCCTAATTTTTTTTTTTTTTTTTTTTTTTACAAATCTTTAATTTTGTGATCCCATTTCTTTGCCACACTGCATTAGATGCATTGTTCATAAATCGGCCCTGGATTATCTGAGGCAGAAAGGCCAGGCAGTCAGCTTAATACAGCTTTATTCTCTGTTGGGAATATCTGTAGACAGGTTCCATTGGAGGTGGAAAGAAGAAAAAGGTGGCAAAAATCTAATACATGGCTAATTAAATGGGAATGATACAAAATTTGGGAAAGATTTCCTCTTTTATTTTCTTAGTTCAAGTGTCTGACATGAGAGTCTTAACTGTGGGGCGCAAATGATCCATTTTGAAAAAACAGACAAATGGAAAGTGTGGTAGAACATTAGAAGCCTTTAAAGTACCAGCACCTTTCAGCCAACCATCATGTTTTATGTCTGATAATAACTTTTTCCAAGTCGAATCACCATGGTTGGCTGCATCCTATCACACCTTTGGATTAGGAAAGTGGAATGTAGAAGTTTGTGAAGTATTTCTTGATTATTCACAAGTTAACTCCTGATTCAAACAGGCTGCAGCAAAACACTGAATTTGCCCCACGATACAGCAAAAGCGCTGAACTGTGCTTCAACAAATTGACCTTCAGAGATTATTATGACCTTCAAATTGTCACTAACATCAATGATACATTTTTTCTCATTTTATTTTTTTAATGAATTTGGTGGTAAACCCCTGGGAAGAAGAGTACATTGAATCAATTTCTTTGCTAATTTTCTGAAAAGGATAGGAATCACTGATTTTTGTAGATATATTAACCAAAAATACAATATTTTAATGTTAATGTTAATTCTTATTTGAAAGAATATATGCCTGTATTTTTAGAACGTTAAATTCTACCAGAAAGAATAATGTCTGCACTGTGCATATATAAATATTTAATCCTGTTCTTTTTGTAAATATTCTAATGAATCTATTTGTGGAGCATCTTATAATTAAATATTGCAATAACTTCAAGTTTTGGCATTTCATACTGAGGTCATGTTGGCTTTAAAAACACTGAACTGATTTACAGTCCAAAGCAGGCAGTAGTTTTCTTGTTGACACTGATACTAAACTCACATTCTTAAAATTTACAACTTGAAGGTGAGGTGTAGCAACAAAGAATGACAGTTATGGCCATTATCTCTTGTTTTTTGTTTTAATCTGAGAAGTGAAGAAGACACTTTTGCCACTTCAACAAGCTTGATAACAGAAAGAGCATGTGCCTGACGTGTTTGTTAGTGTGCAGGCAGACACGTAAAGTGTCCAGTTGTGGCTGGATAGAAAATACGTGGATATGAGTAAGTGCTGCAAAGACCTCATTTACGCATAAATTTTTGATTGAATTACTCAATGTTTTTTTTAGTTTTTTTGTATCAATGCAATATAACATTTGGAGGAGAAGTTGACATATTCCTTCAAAGAGTGGATGCTTGAAATATTTGAAAAAGAATTCAGAAGACAGGAGTCCTCATTTCAAATAAAAAGTCCTGTCTAGGAAGGTGGATAAGTGAATTACAGGGTTATCTTTGACCTCTCCCTGTTGATAGAAATTTCTCCATACCAGGCAGCTTTCATTCCATTATCAAGCAGTTCTAGATGACACTGAAATGGAAACCAAAATTTCATTCTAATACTGACCCAAAATTTGACCTTATTTAATTACCATTTATTTATCCGTGGTTTTTTTTTTCAATTTTAACAATTCAGAAGAAATATAATCTCTGTTGCATATTAAAGATCGTCAAATTTTTGAAAATATTTACCATTGATTGCTTCAATATCACAAGTATTTGACTGATTTATTTCAAATCCCATGTCTTCTATTTTAAAATCATAAAAAACATAGATTAGCACATTTGTCTTGTTCATATATGACCACAATTGTTGGCAAATTGTTTTTACATATTGTTACTGAATGCCTGGAAGAGATTATTTAGCATGTGAAGCTGTTTATTTTATTGCTGACTGGACTCCAGGCTGCTATGCTTTGTTGAATCCATTTATATCATCCTGTAGTCTGTTAACTTTTGCTTCAGGCATGGTTATGCTTAAGACATCCCATTTACTTACAATCTTTATAATATATAATTTGGGTAAAATAAAGCCTTCCGGATCAAATTAAATAACCAAATTCCCTTAAATTAATAACATTAATTTCAGACTGAACTCAACATAGGTAAAGCTATGGGATGAAGATTTTTAAAGCAGTTCTTAAAGTATATTCTTGAACTATGTGATGGGTGTTTTTCTCATAATGAATAGTTAATGGGGCTTACTAGATAAAGTTATTTAAATAAATAAGGATGGACCTGCTCATATTAAAACAACAACAACAAGTCATATAAAAAGTAAAAGAGGGGCACCTGGGTGGCTCAGTGAGTTAAGGGTCCAACTCTTGATCTCAGCTCATATCATGATCTCACAGTTTGTGAGTTTGAGCCCTGTGTTTGTCTCTGAGCTGATAGTGCAGACCCTGTTGGTAATTTTCTCTCTCTCTCTTTGCCCCTCCCCCACTCGTGCTGTCTCTTTGTCTTAAAAAAATAATAATAAACTTAAAGAAGTAAAAGGGCTGTTGATGAATTTCTTATTTATAAGGAAAGATATTGGAAGTTTTTTTTTTGCCTACATAATTAAAATTATCTTCTTCACATGCTGTATATTGTCTGCTGAATGTTCTTCTGTCATTCATTTCTCTTTGCCTATTTTTATTGGCTACTGCTAATAGAAGGCTATTTACATTATAGAAGATGGCTGTGCCCCATATCTATGTTAACAGATGGCAAGCAGCCATCTATAACAGATTTTGACTGTAGTAATCTGGAAGCCCCACACTGGTCCTATGTTTATAATGGCTAATAAATGAGTGTTACAATCCATCTTGAAAAGACTAGTATAAGTGATACTTGTTACATGAAGAAAGTTTCAGAATCTGGGTTATATCTAGAAAGGATTCCTAAAAATATACTGTATCCACAGTCATATACTGTGATCCTGGCAGTTAGTCCTCTGTGGTTTCATTCCCTCTTACCCTATGTTGTGTGAGTGAGATAGACTCTTTTGAGGCTTTGAGTGAGTGACTATGCATCAGGTGTCTTCTCTCATTTTTGGCTATCTGTTTATTTTATCTAGAAGTGGGCCAAATTCTTTTGTAAATTAGAGGAAACTCTCTGGGTTAAAATAATCTAGTGAATCAATTCCTATTCAAACCTTATTTTTATGCCCCAGAACTTTAACATTAGCTTTGATCTTTATAACCACTTTTATACACTTCCACCCTTCATACTATTTAACTTCCTTTTCATTTAATATGAAAAAGAATATTCACAATTACTTACCATAGCAACCACTGTAGAAGTAGATTCAAATGCCAAGACTGGCGCAGAGTTCACAGTTGATATAATCATGCCAAGCAGTTTGCAACATGACCCTGTGTAGTTATTTCAAGGCTTTTGTGTTCTGATGAGTTCATTGAATGTACTGTACAAAGAGTGGAGTTTTTTTTTAAGTCAACACACATGAATACCTTATCGTCATCATCATCATCAACAATAATAACAAAAAACTATCTTGAGTGCTCCCAATGGGCCTCAATGCTATACTTCATGGAATATTTGATTCCATACTAAATATGAACTATTGATTGCATAATGATGTAAAACGCTACTGATGCTTACATAACACACACACACACACACACAGAGACCATTGGATGAGGTATGCAGAATACAACCGAGTTTGTATATATGTGTGTGTATATACACATGTCTGTTCTCAAAATTATGAATGATTAGATCATTTTAGATGGAACATGATTAAAATGTTTATTATCAACTCAATGAATAAGTGATCATGTATCATATTATCCTTATACATAGCTGTAGCCAAATCTGCCCTGACAAGTGGGAGCCCATGCTTTTGGACTTATGTATAGCCACTGTCTTTGCCTTATAGCAACTTTGTTCATGCACCCATTTTGCCAACACTAGGTGGCCAATGACAGAGAGTTTATTATATGATATCAACTGTTGGAACCTGGAATCTTTTGTCTACTCTGCTATTTAGTGTCTCTTCTGTGGTGGATACTCTCTGATGGTTGTTAGCTTGCAATAAAAATATTTCCACTATAAGAACTAATTTTCATATGTCAGTCCACATGTGTTGACCCCAGAGTTTCTTTTCTCTGATCTTATTTCTCCTTCCAGATACCTGAGCAGGTAGCCAGCCATTTACTAATTGAGTGTGTGTGTATTTAACTTCAGGCCATTATATCCTCCACACCAAGTGGATACCTGGGTGCAACACCTAAAGCTCTATTTAGTGAAAATGTTTCCCACCAACCACTTTCTTTCAAAGGCATCCATTAGTGGGCCTGTATTATGGCCACTGTCCTTTGTGGCTTCCACCCACTAACCTCATCCAACAGTGAGTCAAACTTAGGCTGTGGCCTCCCTACCAACTGGTTGGAAGGGATTGACCTCTTGTATTCATAGGCATGAATTGAACAGCAAGGCACCTAGGTAACAGTGAGAGATGTCTGGGATATCTATTCATGAAGCTTGTTTATGTCCTCTGACTCGTACTTGATTCCTGCATTTTCTAACTTATGGTTGCTTGCTGCTGAGCTTGTCTAACTTTATAACCATGAAAGTGTAAATCTGTTAGAAATCAGCTCATAATAAGCAATTCTGGCTGCATGCTTACTTGGTATACTATGATAAGTAATTCTATGTTTGCCAGGGCTTTGCAGCCTGCCAGTAGCTATTTTTTTCAAATGTTTATAATTAGTTACTGTGGACAATGTGCATTTTTTCAGAACTTCAAGGATATGAATTCTTTCGTTGGGGATTTCCAGAAAAATTTCTTGGTGTCTTTTTCCAACATTGAAAACTTTGAAAGCATAGGGTTTGCTGGATCATATGACCCAAACTGCTGGGCTACTTGCACTGCAGTTTGGACCTATGATAAAGTAGTTTTCTCTCTAAGCCTCAAACCTGGAAGTTTTTTGTGTCATCTAGTTTATAGTTTAAAGTAGTATTCTCAGGTAGGATCCAAAGAGTTTTAACAGGCATTATGCATCATTCTTTGTGGTGAGAGGGTTAAAGTGAACAATTTATCTTTTATTGTGGGAGGATAAACTGGCATACCCATACTCGTAGACCCCTACAACACCTATTGATAAAAGAGATACCTGAAACTTCCTAAGATTTGCCTCTCACTCCTGGGAATATATATGTTTTATGAAGTACTCAAAAATATTAGTCACTTCTTGCTTATCCTGTGAAATTGGTATAGTCATGAATATAATGGCTTAGTATGATAGTCTGCAGGATTCCAAGATGATCCAAATTTCTTTAGAATATGTATTTGCAAAGAGTGAGAGAGTCCAGTGGCAAGACCATAAATACGTACTATACTCCATTGCAAATGCATGAGAAATTTTTTTGATCATCCTTTCTGATAAAGTTGGAAATAATGCATTTTCCAGATTGGTAGCTGCATACCGTGGATCTGACGTCATGTCAATTCTGCTCTAGCAAAGATACCAAAAGGAGAACAGCTGCAATCCGTGTTATGATTTTGTTGATTTTTCCATAGTCCATTTCCATTGTCCAGATATATTTGTTTTTCGCAAAGGGCACATACATAAGTTAAGTGGCAGGGATCATTATCCCTGTATTATTTAGATCTTTATGGCTAGCACTAATTTCTTTGCCCCCTTCCCCAATTTTATATTGCTTTTCATTTTCTATATTGGCCATACAGAGGGAATTTTCATTTCAGAGTCTTCCAACTGGCTTTCCCAATAATGAAAGTTCTTAACCATAGCCCCCCTTCTCCCTCCCCACTTCCCTCCCTCCATCTCTCTCTCTCTCTCTCTCTCTCAGCGTGTGTGTGTGTGTATATATATATATATATACACACATACTTACACAAATACAAATATATATATTTGTATTTGTGTAAGTATGTATACATATGTGTGTGTGTGTGTGAAATCCAGTTATACATTTGGACAAGTGTATAAATTAGATATTTACACATTTTTTGACTAAGAAAATGTCCACTCTGTATGTTCACAAATCTAATATGAGCCAAACATGAGCCACAACTCTAATTATTACCTAGTTCCCATACCATTACTCTTTAATAGGGGATCAGTGATGATGGTTCAGGTCTCTTGGTATCAATATCAGCTGGAAACCCATATTGAACAGTCCTGAAAATATGTGGATTCCTTTTCTCCAAATGTTATTAGAATAAATAGTTAACAGTCCCATTGGGGTAGACTGGGGGAATCATTAGTATGTATACTGGCCATCGTGTTTGAGGGCTCTTCAGTCAACGATTTCCAGGTTTGCAAACTGTCTTAAATTCAGAATCTCAACAAGGGATTATATAACCATTATGGGTTTTTTTCGTTTAAAGAAAAAAATGTATAAATTCACAGAAAGTTTCAAAAGTAATATGGGGAGGTCCTCTATACACTTATCCCAGTTTTTTTTCCATCTTACATAAGTATAGTACAATATCTAAACCAGGACTTTTTGGGGGAACAGTGTGTTTTTATAGTTTTGTGTCATTTTTTCACGTGTGTAGATTTGTGGAACTGCAACCACGATCAAGACAAAGAACCATTCTCCATCACCCGAAAATCTCTCTCATGCTACCCATTTACATATATGTCTTCCTTTTCCTCAACATTCCAACCTTTGAAATCCACTGATCTCTTTCCTATCTTTATAATTTTATCTTTTAACTAATACTGTATAAGTAGAATTGTACAGGATTTAAGATTGGCTTTTTCACTCAACACGAATCTTTGAGTTCTATGTAAGTCATTGTGTATATCAGTTAAGTCATTCTTTTTCCATGATATGGATGGAACACAGTTTAACATTCACCAATTGGAGGACATTTTGGTTGTTTCCTGTTTTGGGGCTTTTACAAATAAAGCTGCTATAAGCAATTGTGGGAAAGTTGTTGTGTGCACATATTTTTCATTTCACTGGGATAAATGCCCAAAAGTAAAATGCAGGATAATATGGCAAATGTATGTTTCTTTGCTTATAAAACTACCAAGCTCTTTTTCCCAGAATGGCTGTACCGTTTTATATTCCCCCCAGTAATGTATGAGAGATGTATGAGAAATCTGGTTTTTCATATCCTCATCTGCATTTAGTATTATCATATTTCTTTCCACCTTTCCCTCCTTACCTTTCTCTCTGCTGTTACAATTAGTGTGTAGTGATTTCTCATTGTAATCTTAATTTGTAGGTCCCTAATAGCTAGTGATGTTGAAGATCTTTTCATGTGCTTATATGCCCTCTGTATGCTTACTTCGGATTTATCTGTTAAACTTTGAGATTTATATATTTGAGATAGAAGTGTTTTGTCAGATATATGATTTACCAGTAATTTCTCTGAGATTACAGCTTGTTTTATCCTCTTACAGAGTCTTTTGCAGATCAAAAGTTTTTGATATTGATGAAGCCAAATTTCTTTTTCTCTTTCTTTTATGGATTATGCTTTTGGTGCCTACTTAAGACTCTTTCCTTGCTCAAGACATAAAGATTTTAAATTTACAGTTTTACATCTTACATTTAGCCAGTATTACATTTTATTTTTTAATATGAAATTTTAGTCGAAGTTTATTGTTTTGCCTAGAGACAACTGATTATTGCAATGGTATTTGTTGAAAAGATTGTCTCTACTCCACTGAATTATGTTTGCATTTGTATCATGAATGAGTTGACCGTATTTCTTATGGGACTACTTCTAAGTTTTCTATTCTATAGATCTAGGTATCTAACTTTAGATAGACAATTGTAAAACTTTTTCAAAACTAAACAATAACTAAAGGTTTGCAATGATCTCAGTAGTGTATATTCAAGAAAGAGTACTAAACCTTTGGTAAAAATAAAGGCTTTGTGACATTTTCGATCACCATACTGGTAAAACGTGTGTTCTAGTCTTTTCAAACTCCATGATAGGTTTGAAAGCCAGCACCATGCAATCAATGAAGAGGGTTGAAATTCCTCAAAAAGGCCTATCCTCATAGCTTTAAACTCTCTCATATCTCACTATAAAATCCCCATTTGCAGAATATTGTTACTATTTGAACTGGCTGAGTTTGTTCTACAAGAGAAATCCCTATCCTCAGGGTATTTGTAACAATGAATTTGGGACATTACAAATTTAACATTACAACTGCCTGAAGCTGCAATAAAATTGAGTCACACAAGTGCCTTAACAAAACTTAAAATGAATATCTGGGTAATTAGATGTACATTGGGAGCTTAGAATTGCTCTGAAATATTTATGAGAATTTTGAAGACTATCTACGAGTACATGATTGTACACCTGTCCAGAAAAAGTGTTTGAAAGAGCCTCAGTCACTCACCACTTCCTCACTTTGAGGCAGACTTGTAATCTTAAGCATTGAAGTTATCTCTAATAAATACATAGGGTTCCTCAGCAAAGAATGGAAGTCCCATTGGTCATTTAAGGAAATCTCATGACTAATCATTGGCTGACAATAAAATATTTAAGCAGAAAGTTCATTGGCCACATACTAGAGGAAATCTACTATATAGCATCAGTCCAGAAAAGTCACCAAATAATCAAATAGCTATAACAAGAACAAAAACAATAACAAGAAAAAACAATAAAATATGGTCAAAGGGGGAGAGGAATATGATATCCACAGTTGTCAAATATAATGTTATCTAAAATTTCCAAGTTTTAACAAGAAATTAGAAAACACACTGAGAAACAGTTAAGAATGGAACATACACATAAAATAAAACCTGTCAGGGGAGCATGGATGGCTCAGTCAGTTAAGCATCTAATTTGGCTCAGGTCATGATTTCATGAGTTTGAGCCCCACGTCAGGCTCTGTGCTGAAAGCTCAGAGTCTGGAGCCTCCTTCAGATTCTTTTTCTCCCTCTCTCTGTGCCCCTCACCCACTTGCACTCTTTTTCTCTCCCTCTCTCTCTCAAAAAATGAGTAAATATTAAAAAAATTAAAAATAAAAAAATAAAACCAATCAATAGAAATTGTCTCCTGGAGGGGGCATAGAGGCCATAAAAGTGCTAATATAAATATGTTCAAGTAACTAAAGTATAACACACAAAGAATTAAAGCATAGCAATAATCTATCATGAAATAGAATATAAAGATATATAAATTATATTTAAAAAACTAAATGTAAATTATGGCATTGAAAAATACAGTAAAAATTCATTAGAGTGAGAATCACTAGAGCAGATCCAAACTATAAGATAAAAGAATCAACAAATTTGAATAGAGATCAACTGAGATTAACCAGTTTAAAGATTAGAGTTAAGAAATATAAAGAAAAAATTACAGAACATTAGAGACCTGTGGGTTTCATAAAATGTACCAAAATGTAGATAATAGCAGTCCCAGAAGGACAGGAGAAAGAAAAAAAAAAATGGAACTGGGTAAATGTTTGAAGAAATAATGGATGAAATTTACCAAATTTGATGAAAATATTAATCAGTATAGATGTTCAACCAAATTCAAGGGGGATAAATTCAAAGAAATCTACAATGACTTTGGTTTCAATTCCTCATGTAGAGAGTTTAGAAGTTGCTACTCCATCTAATAACAAGTAAAAAACTAAACAGACTGAAAAATTAACTCTTCTTAGATTTATAAGAGAGAGGAGGACACTGACCCAAGATTAAGGAGACAGAATGGCACATTTGGGGTGTTAAGGTTTACTGAAGCAGAGACTCAGCAGCAGAAACCAACAGAGGAACCAGAGCCAGGGTAGGAAAACCTGGACTGCTCTTCATGACATGCTGGAAGATCAATGTTTAGAAATCCGAGTTAAAAGATCCTGAGGGATCTCCACAATGTTGTGAGATTTACTTCCAGGAATTTGATGATTCCCATAGTAAAAATGGAAGAAAAATCCCTTTGTGCTTCCAGCAGGGGGAGGGGAAAAGGAATCATTTTGAAATATTACAGTATATTCTTCTTAACAACGCTTGCCCTCTGGGGAAACAGTTAATCAGAGCCTAACATGTTGGGGGTACTATCAAAGCCAAAATTGACCAGGGAAAAGAAAATACCCAACTGCAGCCCACTCTAACCATCTGTATCACTTAAGGAGGGAAGAAAATTTCAAGAAACACTTGTGAAGTTTACAGTCCAGAGGCCTAGGTTCACTAAAAGACTGAGACCTAATCATAGGACAACAGAACACTTCCCCTCTCCTACACCTCACCACCGCCTTACTAAAGGTTTATTATAACAGTTGCTTATACCCAGTGCAGCTGAATGCACAATATCAAGCAACAAAAAAGTCTAAGGCATACCAAAAGGAATAAACCCGGAACTTGAACAGACAAGGTAAGCGTCAGAACCAGACATGGCAATGATGTTGGAATTATCAGACCAGAAATTCAAAAACAAGGATAATCAACATGTTGAAGACTCTTGAATAAAGTAGAAAGCTTACGAGAGGAACAATGTAAGCAGAAATATGGAAATCCAAAGAAATCACTAGAAAGGGATTCTAGAGATAAAAACATAACGGAAATTTAAAATGCCTTTGATGGGCTCATAAATAGACTGGACTTAGCTGAGAAAAGAATCTCTGAGGTAGAAAATATATCAATAAAATCTTGAAAAACCTAGGAGTGAAGAAAAAGAGCCAGAGCAAGATCAATTAAGCTCAGAGAACATCAAGATGACGAAATGCCCAAACAACTATACCTAGAGATGTTATTTTCAGAATACAGAAAATCAAAGATCTGTATTACCAAGTGAAAGAAGCCAATCTGAAAAAGCTACATGCTGTGTGATTCCAGCTATATGACATTCTAGAGTAGGCAAAACTATGGGAATAAAAAGATCAGCAGTTTCCAGGGCTGGTGGTGGGGAGAGATGAATGGGCAGAACAGAGAAAATTTTTAAGGGAATGAAAATACTCTCTATGATATTAAATGAGATATGTCATTATACATTTGTCCAAACCCATAGAAAATACAACAAGCACGAAGAGTCAATCCTGCAGTAAACTGAGGACTTCAGGTGATTATGATATGTCAGTGTCAGGGTTATTTGGGAAATCTTTATATCTTCCTCTCAATTTTGCTCTGAACCTGAAACTGCTCTGAGAAAAACAAAGAACAAAATCTTTAAAAAGAGATCCACGGTAAGCATAAACCAAGGCAAAAGAGCATCTGGAGAGAACAAGAGAAAAACCACATACCAGGAATCCTACAGAATTAACAGCACTTTTCTTCAGATGCCATGGAAGCCTGAAGGCAGTGACATGACATATTCAAAGTGCCCAAAGAAAAAGACTGGGGAGGGCAAGGAAACTCCCTACTGTTTCCCCATACCATGACCTATGTATCTATCTCTTCCATCTGGCTGTTTCTGAGCTATATCTTTTTATAATAAACTAGTAATGTAGTAAGTAAAATATTGCTCTGAATACTGTGAGCTACTCTAGCAAATTAATTGAACCCAAGAAGGGGTTTGTTGGAACCCAGAGGATTTATAGTCAGTCAGAAATATGGGTAATAACCCGGACTTGCAGTTGGCCTCTGAATTGGGAGGTGTGTTGGAAGTTTTGCAGAATTGAACCCATAGTCTGTCATAGTCAACCATCAACACACCGAGAACTGGATCTCAGAACCTTTTTAGTAACAAGAGACAATAGTTTCAAGCTTACGTTAAGATAAAAAAAACTATACGTAAATAGTATAAACAACGAATCAAATGACTTAGATGAAATTAATAAATTTCCAGAAACAAAATGTAATTGTTTTGAGAAGATATAGAAATCTGAATAGATCTATATCAAGTAGAAAGATTGAATTAGTAATCAAAAACCTTTCCACAAAGAATCCAAGTCCAAACAACTTTAGTGTTATTCCATTTAATGTTTGCATGATAATCAATACCAATCTTTCAGAAACTCTTCCTAAAAAATAGAAGATGAGCAAACATGTCTTAAATCATTCTATTGGGTAAATATTACCTTTGATATAAAAGCCAAACAAAGACATCACAAGAAAAGACAACTTGAGACCAATATAACTTTGGAATATACATGCAAAAATACTTTAAATCATACCAGCAGATCAAGTCTAGAAATGCATAAAAAATATATACCATAAACAAGAAGAATCTATCCCAGGCATGCAAGCTTTGCATCTATAAATCAATCAGTATGATAGACCATATTAACAAAACAAAGGAGAAAAAAAATTCATGATCATGTCTTTAGATAGGGAAAAAACATTTGGAGAGCGACAACACCCATTTATGATAAAAAAAAATAACAAGAGTAAAGGAATATAAGGGAACTTCCTCAAACTGAAAAATGTCATCTGTTAAAAACCTATAGTGAATATCCTACTTAATTGGAAAACTTTCAGCTGCCTGTTTGTATTTTTGTTTGTTTTATGAAATTAAAAAAAATTATCCTAAAATTTACATAAAATGTTAGGGGACCAGAATAGCTAAAACCTAGTCCTAGTCTAGACAAAGGAACCATCTGGTTGACTAACACTTTTCAATTTCAAAACTTATTACAAAGATAGAGTAATGAAGACTGTGTAGTATTGGCATAAGGATAGACACTAGATTAAATGGATAGAATTGACAGGCCACAAAGAAACTTTCACATTTGAAGTCAGTTGATTGTGACATGGGTTTCAAGATAATTCAGTGGGACATAATAATTTCTTCAACAAATGATGCTGGGACAACTGGATACCCACATGAGAGAAATAAAATGAAATAATAAATGAAATGGACTTCTTTCTTCCACCATACACAAAGATTAACCCAAAATAGATTATAGGTCCAAATGTAAGAACTAAATCTCTAAAATTCTTAGAAGAAAACATATGAGTAACTTTGTGACCTTGCATTGGGCAGTGGTTTTAGATATGATACCAAGTGTAGATATGACAGAGGAAAAAATAGGTAAATTGGACTTTATCGAATTAAAAACTTTTGTGCTTCTAACCATACCATCAAGAAAGTGAAAGTCAGTCTACAGTACCAGATAAAGCATTTGCAAATCTTATACCTAATAAGGAACTTTTATCCAGAAAATGTAAAGAATCTTGGGGCTCCTGAGTAGCTTTTGGTTAAGTGTCTGACTCTTGATTTCGGCTCAGATCATGATCTCATGATTCATGGGATCATGCCCTGTGTTGGGTTCTGTGCTGACAGTGTGGAGCCTGCTTGGGATCCTTTCTCTCCCTCTCTCCCTCTCTCTCTCTGTCTCTTCCCCACTCACTCTCTCTCTTTCTCAAAATAAATAAAAAAAAAAAAGACTTTAACAATTCAATAATAAATGTCTCAGCTAAAAAGTAGTTAACACATTTGAATAGACATTTATTTGAAGTAGATAAGCAAATGGCCAATGAGGACATGAAAAGTAGTGAATATCATTAGATAAATGCAAATTAAAGCCATTAGATACCACTTTTTAACCACTAGGTTGGCCGTAATAAAAAAAAAAAAAAAGATGGACAATAAACTGGAACACTCATACATTAATAATGAGTTTATAAAATGTTGCTATGAAAAACAGTTTCAGTGGTTCCTCATATGATACAGCAGTTCTACTTCTTGGTATGTACTCAAAAGAATTGAAAACGGGTTCAAAAAAATTTAAACACAAAAGATCAGAGCAGCATTATTCTTAATAGAGAAACAGAGAAGACAACCCAAATCTCCAGCAACTCATGAATAAATTAACAAAATACAATTTATGCAATATGATTTGGCTATTAAAAGGGAAGCATTGGTACATGGTACAACATGGCTGAACCCCAATAGGCTGAACTTGAAAAATATGATAAGTTAAAGAAACAAGTAACAGAGAATTACTTATTCGTGTTTCCATTTATATGATATCAAAATAGGCAAATTTATAGAGGCAGATAGTAGATTTGTGTTTACCTAAGGTGAGGAGGTGACTCCGAATATGTACAGTGTTTTATTATGGAGTAATGAAGACTATCCTAAATTAGATTTTGATGATGGTTTCACAACTCTGAGCATGCCAAAACCTGTAGAACTGTACACCTTATGTAAATTAACTTTTAGTGTGCTAATATAACATATTAAACATATGTAAGGAAAAATTCTTTGATAGCCATAATGAGCCAGCCACAAAACCATGTATTTTAGACTATTGAATCCAGTCTGTATGTATTTGCGTGTGTGTGTGTGTGTGCGTGTATGTGGACTGTCATTGCACATGTCAGTGGTTTCCAGAAAGGCACTACACATTCCTAAATTGGAAAACAGTTTAATAAATGTAAAGATAAGCATCTTAAGTGAGGAAATTATATGATAGAGATATTAGTTCTGTCAACTAAGGTGTGATTTGTACTCTCATTTAATAGAAGAGTAATAATTAAGACAAAGAATATATCTATGATTATACCTATTATATATATGTAGGTATGTAAGAGGTATAATTATATATATATATATATTATATATATATATTATATATATATATAAATGAAAATTTTAGTTTCCTATGGTGACATTTGCATCTCCCTGAGTATGGGTCTTTAGGAGTAGCTAAGGAATTTTTATTTGTTTTACTCTAGTAAATAAATTGTAGAATAAAATATACTTCTGAGTGGTTACTCTACTTTTGTACAGAAGTGTCGATAACCTATATATTCTATGATGGTGTCAATGATCTTGTTTCTTTTAAGCGTCAGAGAATCTCAGTATCCTTTTAGAGACTGGAGATTCAATTTCTGTTTTCTCTTTGCCTATGATTTACAATGGTTTGAATAATCCAAAGCCTTTTTTATGATCAGAGAGTGATTTTAGGTGGTATAGCAGAATAGATTCTATAGTCAATTGCTCCTTTAAAACTATTCAGAGATGTATTTCCATAAATAAATTATTTTCCTCTTACCCTTATTTTTTTATAAGTGGAGAATGTTGGCTGCTAACATTTTCTTCTTTCTAATGTATTAACTTCTCATTCTTTAGACATTTCCTTAGTTTAATAATTTCAGTCTTTATGTCAAAATATCTAGATAAATTTGTTCTTTGTTTGCCTAAGTGTTTCTCTTTTTTTGTACCAGTTTCCTCACACAGTCATTATTTTTGCTCCCAAGGCCAGAAAATTTGAACTCAGTTTTCATTCTGACCTCTAGTCTCCCCTCCCATGCACATTTCTGAATCTATCTATCATTACTTCTGGAATATTGCCCAGAATTGTCCTATTTTCACCTGGCATCTATTCTTTTTTCTGCTAAGCACTTTTTTCTCTGCTACTTTTCTTCTCTAGTTGGTGAGGTTTCTAAATCCACCCCTCTGTGTCCAACACCTGAGAAAGACCGGGGTCTCTGTGGGTTTGTTTGAGGAAAGTAATTTTTAGCATTTTTTAAAAGACACAATGACCATAGAGTATATTTTGTTGAATGTATTTTGAAAATGAAAGAACTTTATTATAAGAATAAAAAGAAAGGGGAAGACATAGAATAAGGAAAGCAAAAGAAATAAGGTGAAAAATACTACTTGGTGAGAGTCGGATGCTTGAGAAACAAAACAGACGAAGAATGCATAGTGTGGGCTGTGAGGGACAAAAGTTAATATGGGAAAAAGCAAGGCAGACACTAAATAATTGTACAAGGGGTGGGAAAAAAATCCCCCAGATCAACAAGAACAGGAAGTGAATAGGGACATGGGAAAGTTTGGGAAAGGAGATTCTGCTTTTAAAAAACATAGTGAAGGCTGTGATTGTTCACACTGTGAGCTCATCAAGAGGGAGCCCCCAAAGCTTTTGGGTATAAAATGCCTTTAGTAGATGGAGTGGAACCAAGCAGCTCAGTGTCTGGAGAATGGGCTGCCTGCGCTCTATGCTTTGGCCCCCATAGCCACCGCACAACGCGCTATTCATAAGTGGCCCAGTGTTCCCCGCTTCTGAGAAATTCAATGTGTAAGCTTTAGTTAAGAATGAAAAGCCATTATAAATTTTTGTCTCCATGCATATGGATAAGCTTTGATAATAATGTGTGTTAAAAAAAAAACACTACATGGTGGAACCTAATAGAAACTTTCACATGGTATTGTTTCCACCATGCATAATTCATAGAGAAGAAATTAGAAGAAAGCAGGCAGACATTGACTTCCTTAAGTTTTTGTTTTAGATTTTTTTTCCTGACTTTTAATTTATTCCTTTGAGAAAAAAAATGCTTCTCTTGTGCTCTATTGATATTGTTTTGCAGTGAGCTTTAAGTGTCACCCAGGTTTTCTTGTTCAATCTAAAATCATATTTTATATGTTAATTTTACCCTTCATTGTTTGTTGTCTGATTTGTTTTTAATCATCATCTTTTAGACAATTTTATTCAGGATTCAAGAACTATTATCCTTCAGTGATTCTACAATATAATGAAGCATATTTGCAACACAATATTTTTCTTAAATCCATGGATATTATCGTCATATGTATTTTCAAAGTCTCCTAGAATGTCTGCGTGTAACTGAATTAAATATAGTTTAATTAAATTAAGTAAATTAAATTACTCATTACCAGTAATAATGTTAAGCTTTAGAATGCATTTGAATTGGAAAAGAATTTGAATACCTGGCTTAACAGCTCTAGTGTGGTGTGAAATTAATTTGCATTATACATATCTTACCTCTTTTCAATAAATGCATAGATGGAAGACAGAATGAGAAAGATAAGAGACTCTGAAAACCACTTTTAAAATTTATTAATTAAAAAGGCCATTTTCCTTGGTGAGCAAATGAACTAAAACATGATTACTTATTGAAGAAAAAATGTTCAATTATATAATAACATTAAATAATGAATCATGAAAAACCTAAAAACATTATTTTCCTGAGGCCATATCATTTCATTGTAACTCAATATAAGCACTAGGAGTATTGTTGCTAATCCTAATAAATCCATTCTGAGGGGTCTAGTTTAGGTAATTGGTTACAGAAGGGGAGGAATAACAGGTAATGAAACCAGAAGTATAACCTATCGCTTGATTTACTTCACCTGATTTTTTTTGCTACTGTGAATTTCTAACACCAAGATAATTTTTTATCTTGTTTTCTGGCAAGGAAACTTTCTTCTTTTCCTTCAGACAAATGGAACCCACTGCCAACTTCTTAAGAAATGTTAGACTCTTCCTATAATAAATTTATGCAAGACATGCAAAAACATATAAATGACTGTCCTGACTGAAGTATATGAATGTAGGTAACATTCTAGTCTTAGATAACGCATAAAAATTTTTCCCCACCTGATGCTGGTAGCATACAAATTCTAAAGGTGGAATCTGTATGTGTCTGCCCTAATAGGCTATCATTCAATATTAATTGATTAGTTGCTCTAAAACATCCAGTCGATGATATATATTATCTGTGAAAGATCAAATATTTTAAAAGATATTGAACTAAAAATGCTGCCTCCAGAAAGCCTAACAAACCTCATTTTGGGAAAATGAGAAATTTAAAAATCTTTGATAGATGATTTAACCACAGAGAGTAATCAACAATGAGATTATAAAAAAGAGGCAAGTTGAAACTTCTTAATAAAAAAGGAGGAAGAAACTAACACATACACACACAAACACACAAACATACACAATCTGCAACCACAAGGGACATGGAAAGAAAGAGAACATATAACCATTTTTCATAAGATAGTTATCACAGAATCAGAACATGTGGAAATATTTAATATAGTCAACTTATTCCCCACAAATTAAGAATCACTCAAATAATGCCCCTTATGAGATTACCTTTTAGAGATATTAAATTCATACTTATGACATCAATAAAGCATAGGAATGCAAAAAAAGTGAAAATCAGCTTTGAGAAGTTATCCACACTGTTCCAATTACAGTACATACAAGGAAGCGTCATCTTAATTTCAGCAAACATGTAATAAAGTTTTGTAATTTGTAATACATAGACGAGGAGGAAATAAAACATCATTACTGTTTAATTCTTAAGGCCTTGAAGGTCTAACGTTATCTACAATTGTATTCCACTCAAAACTATTAGTTAAACGTCTATTCCAGAATTTTTAAAAAATCATTTATATAAATGATATTAAATGTTAATATTAAATATTAAAATAATATAATATTACCTGAGCTAATTTGACTATGTAAATATAAGTGACTTCAAGTCATTTTATACATGCATAACTAGTCTTAAAACTATAAAGTGCTAATAAATTTTATTTTTAATAATGTTGCACACCATTTATTTTAATATTATTGCTTTGTATATTACCAAAGTAAAATCTCAGTTTTATATGGGACATGGAGCTGCTAGAAATTATCCAGACATCGAAAGTTAAAACTACTCTTGGAGAAATGAAATGGCCTATATCAATATGTTAATGATAAAATCAGTAATCTGGTTTAAAAAAAGGAACTGTAAGTTCAGTCATTAAACAAATGTTATTTAAACATGTATAATTTGCTGGCAAGTTTACAAGCATATAATAGGAATGAATATCCAATATATGTCCATTAGAGGGAAACTGTACCTGTTAGAATCTTTAGAGTCATAAGGGTTCTGTTTGAATCATGACTTTCAAAAGTTTTTATATCTTTGTATGCATAGGAAAGCTATTCTTTCAGAAGATACAATGTGTTATTTAAGGAAGATGATTTGCACGTGATTTATAAAAGTCTAGCAATCTAATCAGACCAAATTGGCAGTATGTGTTCATCCCTAACCAGGGTAGAAAGTGACCAGACTCATGAAAATGTCTCTAGGCTGTATAGCAGATTTCTCATTATAGAGGAGATGGATGCATCCAATGTTCATGGCTTGAGGACATTAATCATAAAGATTTTACAATCTACCTCTAATCCTTGTTATTATCTAGTATAAAGCAATATTCTGATTTTAATTTGACTTCTTATACAACTTTGCCTAGAGGGAGTGATTATGAACCCAAGTATCCTATTAGATTCCCTACTTTAATGTGTTGCATTCTGATTTAATGTATTAGATACAGAGAGCTTGTTTAATGTAAATTTTTCTCCAAGTGATTAATCTACCATTACCACAAATGATAATAAATGAAATTTTGAAATCTATAATCTGACAGTTCCTGTTTTTTTCAAGGTAGTGTTATGCTAGGGCCCTTAGAAATGTCCACATGGATTCCAAACTTACTATATAAAATCTCTTCACGCTGAAAAATCAAATCCACTTTTACATTACAAGAAGTGTAAAATTTTAGAAGAGAAGAATGCAAGACAATGTGTAGCTTACTACTTTCCTTCATTAATAAAGTGGAAGCACAAACTAAAAATGACTTGCATGGTATGTCAGTAGAAAACAGACAAAAGAGGCAGGAAGTTACCTTCTGACTTTTTCATACTTTACAAATGAGTGCTTGTAACTGTCAGAACTTAATGCATATTTGAAACTCTAACTACATATGTCTGGGACACATAGTCTGTGGCTTCTAGACTCTGG
This sequence comes from Cryptoprocta ferox, assembly GCA_028646485.1. NCBI lineage: Eukaryota > Metazoa > Chordata > Mammalia > Carnivora > Eupleridae > Cryptoprocta > Cryptoprocta ferox. Next base: position 74,606,558 of record CM053572.1, read on the forward strand.
TGAAGTTTAAGAGAAGGGTGAAATGGACTTTGAACTATGCTATATGACACAATAATTTTTGTAAATGTCCCAAAGAAATATATTTACATTTTCTCCATGTAAGATGTATAAGGATATTTATTATAGAATTCTTTGTGATATCAGTGAGTTGGAACATATCTAAGTCTCATCTATAGAGAAATATAAAGAAATACATGGTAGATATATTCTATAGATTACTGTGTAGCAGTAAGAAGCAACACACTAGATATACATACCTCAACAAGATAGATGTAAAAATAGTTTGGAGATAAGCAACTACATGAGAGAGCTTGCAAAAATAGCTCTCATGGAAATCTAAAACACCATAAACTGTGTATCTTATGATATGCATGAATTATTAAAATACTTGCAAACATATTCAAGTGTATATTTATCAAATAGGTGTCATAGGCACCTATGACAGTGCTTCTTACCAACTTGAACCTGGAAACTACAGATAGAAGGCGATTCTGGAATATATTTTTCTGTCTCCTCCTCTGTGATACAGAAGACGTGTTACTTAAACCATGTCTCCTCCTCTGTGATACAGAAGAGGTGTTACTTAAAACAATGCAAATCAGCACAGTCCACCCTTTGCCAATTTAGTATCCATAATATTCCCTTTAAATTATATCTAATCTTTTAAGAATAGGCAGTGCTATTCTAATCTGCTGTAACTGTTTTTAGTACAACCATAGACCAATCTTCTTTGCCCCAAAATGCACGTTTATGATTTCTGAGTTCTAAATCATTTTCCTAGTTTAATAACAGTCTCCCTTAACATTTTAATGTAAGCTGAATTATAATGTAGCCACTATTAATCCACTTTGATATTAGGTGGGAGGGCAATGGGCAAGGGAAATATCAGTTGATTATATACAAATACATTCTTGTTAAGTAAGTAACAAAATAGTCATGGGTATTACTGTATTAGATTCTGCAATGTATGGCTATGTTTGGATTTATATTTTCCTTTTATCACCATTTGTTCAATGATCTCATTGCTTTCAGCATCTGCATTTTGGCGGACGTTGTTTTGTTCTTAGAGAGAGAGAGAGGGAGGGAGGGAGGGAAGGAGTGCACAAGTAATGAGAGGGGCCAAGAAAGAAAGAGAGAGAGACAGGATCTTAAGCAGGGTCCATATTCAGCGCAGAGTCCAACATGGGGCTGGATCCCATGACCCTGGGATCATGACCTGACCTAAAATCAAGGGTCAACACTCAACAGACTGAGTCACCCAGGCACCCCTCAGCGTCTGCATTTATCATTATTATTTATCTAGTGGGGTACCCAGAAGGGTCTGATTCAATAAGACCTGCCTCTATTGGTTCTTCAATCACCTACACAAAATATTGGTTCTATCTGTGTGTGGATAGGGCACACTCTTGGGTATCTTTTTCTTTTAGTACTTTTTATCAAATTAAAATTAACAGAAAACTGTAGCCCCTATAGTCTAGCCATGAGATTACTGGCTGAACTCTTTATATGGCTCCATTCCCCAAAGAGGCTGGCTAATTACTGTTCCTTGGAACATTTTGCCAAATAAAAAGTTTAGCACTGATTTCTACTGTTGGCAGTTTGTTTGTTTGTGTGTGTGTTTGTTTCTTTAAACTCAATAATAGTTGCGGCCGGAATATCTTTGGTGAGAATAAAAGCATACTGGTATGATTGCATATAACATTCACCTTTGCTGTGATTCATAAGCTGATTATTCAATAACTGGATGGTAGAGGGAGAGACTGATTGACATCTAAACAACTAAAATGTTATCTTTGTCCATGTGATTATTGAAAGTTTCCTCTGTGGTAGATTTCCTTTGGTGAATGTTTACATGAGATGTGGATATAATTATACTATGTCTTTTAAGGGGCCCTACACATATCTTTACTTTTCCAATTATGCTCTTTCAAGTCCCTGAACAATCAATCAAACCATTATTAACTGCTCTTGAATTAGGATAGACCCATATCCCTGATCATTCTTCCTTCAAGCAAAGTGAATAACCAGATGCACTATTTTTAATCATTTTCACTGGGAATATATCCCTTCCCTACTGAGAAGTTACACTGCCTGAGCCATCATCTCTTGAATGGTACCAGAATGTCATGTGGAATTATCTGAAAACAACTCCAAGTATTGTCTCTCCAAGTCCATTGGACATAGGCAATTGCTCATGTGGCTGTGAGTAGGGGTGTGGAAGCAGGAGTGATATGAGTGAAATTTGATCCATGTCTCATGCAAATTACTTTTGATTATAGAATCTGTTCTAAAGCTATTCTGATTATTTGCACATGATAGTTATGTACTTTCTTGTATGTCCAACTTTATGGTTTGGTAGGTCAGACAATGTACAGAATATCTTAGGATGCATCATACCTTGATGTATGTTAGTAAAGGATTCATTGTATTTTACAGGCTGTTATAAAAAAAAAAAGAAGGAGGAGGAGGAGAAGAAGAAGAAGAAAAGAAAGAAGAAGAAAGAAGAATGAAGAAGAAGGAGGAGGAGGATTATATGGTGAAGAGGGTATGGTTATTTTCCAGATCCCGAAGGGAGTATACAGTTTTCCTATTGGAGAATGTAGAAATCTCATAGATCATCTCTATTAGCCATAAACATTTTAAGCACCATTAGAATTACATGATTATATGATCAATGAATAAATGACCTTTTGTGGCAATATGTACTTTCATTCATGACACTTCTTTCTCTTTAAAGGTTGCTCAGTTAATGAACAAAAGTGACATACTCAAATGTCGTATGCGTGGGACAAGTTGCTTTTAGATTCTGAAAATACCCACAGTATCACTTCCTCTTTTTAATATTAGAGGGTACAAATTGCAACATAATTGTCCTTTACTATCATATATATCTCAACTTGATGCAAACCACTAGACTTCTAAACTTCACTGAGGTGATAGTCCCTTAAACCTTGGGAGACTAGACTATATTCTCTGGCACACATAAATATTAGCAGGGTTTCTAGGGTATTTTATTTTTCTTGCTCACCAAGTCCAATGAGCATAAGGTCATCAATACAGACAGTCATACAATATAGTATCAGAATGAGTTATTGAGTAATGGAAAGATAATCAAAGTCTGTAAGGACTAGGTGATGATAGAGGTAGGGAGCTAAGGTACTTCTGCTCTAAAATAAAAAAAAAAGCATTCTCAAGATTAATAGAAACATAAAGCATTACTAGAGGTATTAATTTTTTCCTATTAAGTAACCATATCTGGAATTCAGCTGCAATTGTAAGAATTTTCTGGAAACCCACTTTAATTCTCCAAGATCAGTATTTCTTTTGCATAGGCCAAATAGGAGTTTGGGAATGTAAATATAGTATCCACCATTGTATCTTTCAGGTCTTTGATTATGATGTTAATCTCTTCAGGTCTTCCAGGATGTGGTATATTAGTTTTGGCTTATTCTTTTGGTAAGAAGAGGGAATCCCAGGGACTTGTGCTTAACCTTTTCCATCCTGATAGTCCACACTTCATTTATCATGGGACTAATGTGAGAATTATGACAGTGTGGAATTTATCTGTTCATAGTGTATATCTGAGAACTGGCCAAAAATCTCCCCACAAAGTAGTTATGTGACCCACCAGGTATACTGTGCAATGGACCACGACAAAATCTCTATCATCTCACTACCAATAGCCCTTGTTTTTACTGGTGACCCAGACAAGTGTTTCTGGTCCCAAGGAATTAAGTTCAGTTGAGAGGTAGTACCAAGCTGTCCATGAAAAGTTTTTGATTTTTCCTCCCCCACCCCCACCAAAAACAAATTCATTCTGGCAAATGGGTTCAGGTTCCCTTGAGAAAGACTGGGAGAAGTGTTATACTATGTAATTGTGGCAGCATTTGAAGTTCCATGATGAAGTGGTCCTTGCCTCTGTCTTTCACAAAGATCTAGGTCTGGAATTGGCTTATATCTGGGAACTGAATATAGGTTCATGACTATCTCATTCCAGTGTCAAAGAGGACTTTACTGACTTTAGACCAAGCGGAATAGAGAGCCAATTCTAGATTGTCATTTTTGAAGAGTTTTCCCCTGAAATTATCTGGTAGCTACATATGTATCATTCAATGTTAATTTAGGAATAGAGAAGACTTTGTATTAATTAAAAATGCTGAAGTTTTTAATACTTTTGAATAGATGTTTATGCAATCATTGAAAGATATGGAGAAGTGGGGTTAGGAAAGCTATTATCACTGTTAGTGAAAATATCAAAGCTAAGAATCTTTGACAAATAGTATCAGTTCACAGTGGCAAAGCAAGTTATTCACAAGGGGTTAACCTGAAGAAGCAAATGCCTTTGGTTGTCCCACAAGTGTGGTGGTCATTATCTCTGGATAATAATGGCTTCTTGAAAGACTTTAAGCTAGGACCATAAAAGGAAGAAAATTATGGCAGATGTATATCCCAACAACTCTGTAATTGAGAGGACTCCTTAAAAGTGGGTAGTGGGGCGCCTGGGTGGCTCAGTCGGTTAAGCGTCCGGCTTTGGCTCAGGTCATGATCTCACGGTTCATGGGTTTGAGTCCCGCGTCAGGCTCTGTGCTGACAGCTCAGAGCCTGGAGCCTGTCTTCAGATTCTGTGTCTCCCTCTCTCTCTGACCCTCCCCTGCTCGCGCTGTCTCTCTCTGTCTCTCAAAAATAAATAAAAAACATAAAAAAAAAAAAGTGGGTAGTGATGAAGCTTGGTTAATAACCAGCAATTCAGTGCATATAGAAAATATTGCCCAGAGGGCTTTTTAGTCTGTTTGAATATATGGAATAATGATTTTCCATTTTTGGATAATTTGTTCTTTCATAAAACTCGCAATTTCATACTATTACCACTGAATTCTGAATTTTTCTAGAATATGCACTCAAGAAAAGAAGGACATTTTGTCATATATATTGATTTACTTTTAGGGTCTAGAAGAATACCTGTCATTTATTAGCTCATAGGTATATAGATAGATAGATGGATAGATAGGATCATATATGTGAAATTATATCTAGGTAAAATTCTGATGCTTAGAATATACTTCCTAAATGGAGTTAAAATATCTTTGTAACTCTTCTACTCTTTCATTTCTAAGTCTAAGCCTTGGCAATGTACAAGGTAAATTCAATCATTTTTTCTAATAACATCTTTTCAAATATTTAAAGATTTATTCTTTCTGCATCCAGTTCAATGCAGGGTAAATATCCCAATTCTTTTGAAACATATCTCACATGATATGGTTCCAAATCATCATTCTAATTATTTAAAAAAATAAACCAAAATTTGTCAATATCTCTCTTAAATCCTTATAAATCAAGGTGTCCAGAACTAGAGTGGATGGTTCCAAGTAGTTTCAAGCAGAATGTTGTTATTATTCACCTTATTCTACTTTATCTCTATATCTATCTATCTATCTCTTGATCACTTGGCAACCATGTCAACATTTGTTTAATATTGCCTTGTTGCATCTAAGCCACACATATCTTTTTGTGTTGATCTGCTATTGGTTTTATGGTCTCAAGTATATAACAATTAATTCATCCCTATTAAAACATTCACTTCTAAAGCATGTGGAGCTATGAGTTTGAGCTAAAAGTCTTTCACAGTCCATTGTAGGAGTGAGATTTTCTTAGGCATCTACTTTGGTGGCAACAATGAGAGAAGTGAGCTTTCAGCATTCATAACCCATGATAACAAGTAAAACAATAGTTGACCCTGTCTATTTTGAAGAATAGCTGTGCACAATGTAGTTCTCTTGACAGGAGAGGAAGCTCAGGAAAAATGAATTTAAAATTCACAGGAGAGCAAAAGGGGCTCAAAAGCAAAAACAAAACAAACAAAAACCAAACACACACACACACACACACACACACACACACACAGCAAAGAGACTTCACCAAATGAAGTTATGAAGAGAAAAAGAGAACAAGATCTTATAATTAGATTAAATTTTACAGAAGCTAGAACCAGCAATTATTTTGACAAAATCATGGTTTAAAGCTACAAAGCACTTTATTTTAGTAATCTTGTTGTGAAAGAAATTCATAGTCTAAGAAAGTCACAGATTTGTGTCAGGACACCTACTTTATGTTAAAATTGTGTTTTATAAATATTTAAATGTGTTTTAATGAATTATGGGAATTGTTCTCTTTCAAAATGATCTCAATTGTTTTAAAAGTTTTTTTAAATCACATCTGAATGTACTTGCTACAGCAAAAGTATTGTTTTAGTCAACAGAAAGGCCAAGCTTGAATTTCCATAGAGAATATTTCCAGTTGACAATGAAGTATTTGGTAGATACACTCATCACATGGCAATGCTTCCATGATTTTGATATGGGTCTTTGGTGCACCATGAAGATAAATAGCCAAGAAAGTTATGAAAAAGGGAATGGCCAGAGTATAGTGTTAAAAGGAAAGTTCAAAGACTATAGGTTGGTGATTTATTGTTTTAATAACACTTGATGATTTGTCAAAATCTTTTAAAGCTCACTTATCTTCTTTCACAGAATATGACAGATTGCAACCATGAAATTCTGTACTTCCAAAAATGCACATAATTCCCACTGATACCCTTGATCTAATGGCAGTTTTTTCAGAGAAAGAGAGTTCTATTTCCCAAGGTCTGTATATACCCTGATGATCTATAACATCACTATTAGCTGAGCAGAGATTCACAAGAGACTCACAAGCCCTATGTTTGTGAATTGATCATATTCATATGAGTTATCTTAATGTTTAACTATGTCCTCTCACTTGTGTAACAGACATATAACATTGCTTTGTTTTGCACATATTCTCTCTTCTATATACATCTCTATTTACATTCTATATAGATTTTAACATTAGGAAGTGCATATAAAAACATATAAACACTGTATTCCCTGCATTTCTTAACCACTTATGAGTAGGTCCTTTTACTTTATTGCCATGGAATCTTGTTCTAGTGTCTTCTTTCTCATCTCTCCAGTCTCACTTAACAGTGCATTCCTATAAGCAGACAAATGCACCCATAGACATATTAAAGTAAACAAACCAAATACTATCCTTAATCCTGGACACTTTCCCATCCAGGCTTCTATCCCCCACAATCACACACTAAGAATACACATAATTTCTCCTGTATCTCATATTCCCAGTACTAGGTTTTTTCTCTGTTTTCCTCATCTCTGATATATTCCTTGAATTTTGAGCTCTGACTTTTGCACCATCTCTAAAATAAAGTTCAAAGTCTTTGGAAAGTCATATATCATAACCTCTCCCTCACCCTCACACACTTGTATATCTTGTGTTCCAGTTCCATCAAACACCTAGGTTTTCTCACATTTGCTGTGTAAATCCCAGCTCTTTGCTTCTGCACTGTTTATCGTTGAAGAAGTAGTTTTGTCTGTTTTTCCCCCCAATTTGGAACAGAACAGTAATCATCCTTCAAAGCAAATTTCACTTCACATTCCACTGTGCTGTACAATGTATTCCAGCTCCTTGGCATAGTTATTTCTATGTTGAATAATTTTCTATTCTCTATTCAAACACTGTAGTGCCTGTAAACTGAAACAACAAAAGCATTATATATATATATAAGTTTCAGATCTTTTTGGAAAATAAGTTGTACTTCTAAATTAATAAATAAATGAAGCTTACTGTGGAAGCTAACATTTTGAGGCTCAAAAACGTATTATATATGTGATATATAGAATGTACATGTTCATAGAGCGCATATACATATATATAATTAATTACAAAGTAAATACCCAAAATTTGGTATAATACATCTCAAAAAGTAATAGTCAAAATTATAAAAAGGATTTAAAAAGCATTAAATTGGGGCACTTGGGTGGCTCAGTCAGTTGAGTGTCCGACTTCGACTCAGGTCATGATCTCACAGTTTGTGGGTTCGAGCCCCACGTCAGGCTCTGTGCTGACAGCTCAGAGCCTGGAGCCTGCTTCAGAGTCTGTTTCTCCCTCTCTCTCTGCCCCTACCCCATTCATGTGCTGTTTTTTCTCTGTCTCAATAATAAACAAACATCAAAAAAAATTTTTAATTAAAATTTTTAAAAAGGCATTACATTTAAAATCATCATATTTGTTAAGGAATGATGAACTAGTTGAATTCTACATTATTTGTTAGGGAGAAACTGAAGTAAACATAAGAGGAAAATAAAACAGAAAATTCCTGTTTTTGTCAAAAAATTCATAAAAATGCAAGTTTATTTTTCTTTTAAGATTGGAAATGTGCATTCAAATCCATCTCTGGTATCTGTTTTAGCTTTTTAAATTTATATGATTGATGTAATTGAAATAAAACTTAAATGACTCATTTTGGAAAAATAATATTTTAAAATCCAATTCTTAATCTCACTGATTAATGCATATTCCATTCTTGGGGACTTAGAGTAGTCTCATCTTGGCCATGAATTTTATAATCCAATTAAAGGAAGCACGGGATGAGCTAAGTTTTTATCAGTAATTAATCTATAATGAGTCAAGTAGGTGCATCATTTATAGATATATTTTAATGAATTAGTTAATTAATTAAATTTTTATAATCTGAGTATGGTTGACACACAATGTTACATTAGTTTCAGGTGTACAGCATAGTGATTCAACAAATTCATATTTTATGCTACGCTCCCCAAAAGTGCAGCTACCATCTGTCCTGATACAGTATCATTTACTACATTCCTTATGCTGTGCCATTTATTCCTGTGACTTATTCATTGCATAATCAGAAGCCTGTAGATAGATAAGATTTTAATTCCTGAAATGCCTATCCTCTACTGAGTATACAGTACTGACCCATAGTTTATATGAGTGTATACTATTTATGACTTGTTCATCAGATGAGAGTAAAAATAAATCAATTAAAAATGTAGAACTTGTTACTCATCAGAGGAGAGTTTTGAGTCTTTGTTCCATACATCAAAGTCAATATACACCTATTTTGAGTAGTTCTGTAACCTGCTTTCAGTGTTATTGACATTTAATTTGCTTATAAAATAGAATTTTTGTCTAAACTAATGCTGCACATCTATATAACCTGGCTAACTCTAAGTCATGTGCTTCTTTGCTTTTCATGGTTTTCCATATTTCTATGAAGTACAAAGACAGCTAAGAATAGTAATAGAAATCCTTTATTGATTTCTTACTGTACACTAGGCTTTATTTTTACATTTACATAAAATTTACATGACATAAATGGAAGTGTACTAAGGCTCAAGTTCATGAAATAACAATTTATAGGAATAGTAATGAAGTTTCCAAATGATTGTGAATATATCCTAGGAAATATATGCTATTTAATCAACATAGCATTTGATAAAACAGTAACTGCAAATATTTAAAAATCAGGATAATATTAATTTGTAATATTTTGAACACTAATTGTTTGATCTGCTGGAATTGATACCCATGCTAGCAAAAGATTACCTGGTCTCTGTGTATTTAAAATGTACCAAACCTGTTTCCGTCACTTGTGCCACCTTCCTGCTCATCATAGACATTTGTCACTGTTAAACCCGTAAAAGCATCCAGATTTTTGAAAACCATATAACCACTCTAGCAATGCTGCCATCATGCTGGCTCATGTGATATGGACCAGCCAGCCTCTCTGGTAAGATATAGAAAGCTCACAAGAAGTAGAATGCTCAGTTTCCTGAGGAGCTCATGTCACTGCTTTGCTATTAGAAGTATTCCTTTTATCCTTCCATTTCATAATTCATTTTTTCCTTTTTTTAATACCCTGAGAAGGTATTTAATTGTAATTTTTAAAAAATATTATTTTTTATTGTTATTTATTTTTGAGAGAGAGACAGAGCATGAGAGGGCGAGGGGCAGAGAGAGAGAGAGGGAGACACAGAATCTGAAGCAGGCTCTAGGCTCTGAGCTATCAGCGCAGAGCCCGATGCAGGGCTTGAACTAAGGAACCATGAGATCAAGACTTTAGCCAAAGTCAGAGGCTTAATGAGACTGAGCCACCCAGGCACCCCTAATTTGTACTTTTTAACTTCAGCATATAAAAAAAATACGTTTGTTAGTTTTTAGTGAATTCATCAAACATGGTGAATTACTGGTTAGCCAGATTATGTAAGGACTGGAGAAGACTCTAGGCTCTCCCTCCTAGAAAAAGTACACCAGAATTTGCTCCTAAGGGAGCTGCACTATGATTAGAAACCTAAAGAACCAGGAACTTGCTGCTCTAATTGCTAGTTTGTGAAATACATTGCCCTGGTTGTTACCTCAGGACCAGGAAGCTACTTCCAAAACTATTACATCCAGGCCCTCACTACTTTAGCCATAATCTTTATCAGCAAAAAGAATGTCCCATGCCTCAATAGCACTTGCTAGCACGAGGATCAGCTGAAGAATAGGAACATTCTCCACCTCATAAATTTCCTCTAAATCTCCTGCTATATGTCTGCTTAGTAGGAACTGAGCCACAATCCAAATCCAAGCTAAAGAAGTCTGAGGAGTGTATTCTTTGGATTTCCAACTTCTAACATGCAGTGACTTTTTATTACTTCAAGTTCTTTCTACTACAGTGGTCTCTAATCATCTGGGAGTTTACTGGAAATACAGAACTTCAAGTCTCATCCCAAACCTATTGAGTCACCATCTGCATTTTAACAAGATTCACATTAGAATTCTTAAGCACATTGAGATTGAGTCACCTACAAATGGATTGGAAAGGATAGAGTGAGTCAGTCAGCCATGGGTATCATGCCTTTAAGACCACAGATTCACATATCTGAAGAGTTTGCTGATTTTTTTTTCTTAATACCTTAAGATTATTTTATCTCTCTATTATGAGTGTAATTATGTGGGTCAGGACTCTGTAAATCTTACATTACAGAAACCCACTCGAAGCTGGCTTCAGCAAAAAGATACTAGGTGTTCAATCTAGCATCAAACATGAAAGGATATTGACTTTCAAGTGACATCACCAGAAATCCATTCCCTTTTGTATCTTAGTCATAGTTCCCTGTATTTTGTTTTTATTCTCAGGTGGTTTTCTCGAAATTGACAAACCAATAGTTGCCATAGCTCTAGCTTGATGATCCCAGTGCAAAAGGAGATTTTGTTTTCATTCTGAAATTTATAGTAAAATGTATAGAGCCATTTGCTATTTTCATTTGGTAGACTGAATTTAAGTAATCTGCCCATTCCTGAAGCAGTCTTAATGGCCAGGGTGATATGATACTCATGCCTCCTCATAGAATGACAAGTTAGGGTCAACCTCACATACAGAGAATTACTGATCAAGAAGAAGGGGTGGTTCCATAATGGGAAATCTGGGTTCTAGTGTTGGAAGATAATAATTAGCTGAGCAATAGAAAATAATAGATATCCACTGTATTATTTCACAGTAATTAGTTATAGGACTATTTAATAATGATGTTTTCTAATCCTCAGATAAACAAATTCATAGATTTAGGTTAGATTTTGGGTAGTTCTCAGTCCAGAGAATTTTGCATAGATGTAGATTCATGCTACAATGTGGGTTTTTTTAAGTTCATTTTATATTTCTTTATAATTTGTAAGTTCCTTTGATTCCTTAAAACTGACACATGCATGGCCAATTTCAGGCAGTCAGATATCAATTGAAAGTGGTAAGATAAATCTTTTCAGCGCAGCATTTCTTCTAGTATGTAAGATAAGAATGTTTATTAAATATCTTTGTTTATAATAAAATAACTCAAGACATTTTTGTACTCCTTGAGCTTAAGTAGCATATATATTGTACCAATTTTCACTTTAACAAGGAGTTAATTCAAGATGAAAAATTGCTTTACCCTCTGTATCAAATGCTGATCAGTTTCTTATTCATGGAAAATTATGAAAAACATAAAGAAAGACTTGTAAAACTTTACATTATGTCCATAAAAACATCCAACACTACAGAATTTTTTTTGTCCATTTAAAACATATCCTCTATTGCATATTTTCAGTGGATAGCCCTTCTAAAGAACTTAGACTCTTCTTTAATTGATTCAAGCTCCTTAATGACAGTGAATAAGATTTCCCTGGAATTTAGCCTAAAGATATTTCTATCATCTACTATATTCTGAGTAAATAATACTTAGGTACCCCTACAGCATTTTTAGGGCTTATTTTGTAAAATATTACGATACTAGTATGTAAAGAAATTTATTTTTTTTAATTTTTTATGTTTTTATTTATTATTGAGACAGAGAAAAACAGAGCATGAGTGGGGGAGGGGCAGAGAGGGAGACACAGAATCTGAAGCAGGCTACAGGCTCTGAGCTGTCAGCACAGAGCCCACAGTGCGGGGCTCGAACCCACAAACCATGAGATCATGACCTGAGCTGAAGTTGGATGCTTAACGGACTGAGCCACCCAGGCGCCCCTAGTATGCAAAGAAATTTAAATATGAAGTTTCAGTAGACTTGTTATTGGAAAACTCTCAGATCTGCCTACAATGCCAGCATGAGGAAACAATTAAGAGTAGTCAAACAAATCTTCAAAAACAATTTATATGAACAATGCTTTGTGTTGAGGAGTGATTTCTGGAAATGATTTTCATCTAAAGACATCTCCTAACTTGAACTGGGGAAATCACCACACAATGACTTTAAGCCCTGACGCTTTGGCAGCTGTATTTTTGTGAAGAAAATTTTGTGGTGCACAATAGGTTGCATTAGCCATAAAGAGATAGGTTTTAAGAGTTTGTAAGTTAAATTAAATATATCCACCAGGACGTGTTTATGGACAACATTTCTCTCTCTTAGGAGATAAGCAAGTATTGGTTTTGAGATTCATGGTAATTATGTTCTGTCATTGATACTTTAGATTTCAAATCCAAACTGTGTCATATTTTGATGGCTGCCAATAATTGAAGCTGCCTTAAGATGGAGTTGCCCCAGAAATACTTTCTGTATCTGGAGAGCCATTTATTACTTGTTCAAATTGAGATGGCAGGGAAGTAGAACTAGTGCTGTTGAGATGGCAGAAAGGCTGCGGTTAGTGACCAGGGGCACCCTAGGGAGAGACAAGTCCTTAATTATGTGAAACAAAAATACTTCTGGCAGTTTTACTACTGTTTTCTTGCTAAGCTGTCTGTGACATTCAGTAGCACAATCAAAATGACCTAGATTGAAGAAAATCTTTGTCACCTATTCCATTTGATAAACCTCATCTCCTTTGACTTAGATTCCAAGAACCATTTCCCTTCACTTTAGTGGCAAGTGCCTTTAAAAAGTGCTAATTCTCTTCACCTTTCCTGCATAACCTCTGTCTACATCAATAGTGGTGATGCAGGAACTGGTATTAAGAGAGTTTTGGAGGATTCTAGAGATTTTCAGGCACTGACTGTCCACCTTGAGTTCTGATAATCAAACTTGAATCTCCAAATAGCAATGTATGCCAAAATGCAGTTTCAGCTTTAGTGTGGCCAGAGCAATATCAGAATTTTCTGGATAATTTCCAGATTTTATAAGATGTCCTATTGTCATTTTGTTCAAGATAATTTGGATAATTATGATGAAATAGAAATAGAAGAGAAGAACATAGATACAATTCCTTCTGCTTCATTACAAAATCAAGTCAAAGCACACTTTTAGAAACCAAGACAGAAAGAACAACAAAGAACATTATTGGTCAGTATTAAATGCCTATGTTTTGCTAGACAAAACATATGATGGCAAAACATCATTGATATTTGGCAATATTTATAAGAGTCAATGACTTGTGGAAAAAATCATGTCCTTTTAAATTTTTTAAATAAGGGATTTTTGTCAGAACGCAAGCTTTCCATAATCAGGCAAAGGGGAATTTCTAGAAAATAAGAAACTTGGATTCTCATTTAGAACTACTATGTTAATTTGATGGCAATTTAACGTCTTGTATAAGTTTCAAGTAGGTATCCTATTCTACCCTCTTGTTCCTCACCATTACTTGGAGGAATTTAGATGTTGGGCTTATATTGGATTATTTAAGAATATAAAATCAAAATGAAGGGGAACCATTTGAATTCAAATGCTATTATACTTAAATCTTTAAACCAAAATATTTGGATAACTCCTTTCTTAGGACGACAAAAATTTAGAGGAGCCCATGACAATATAATATTTTTTATTCCAAGGGCTGAGTAACCTCGGCTAGAGTAATCAAAATGCTCTATGCATCTGTTATGATAGCCTCATTTTTTTTTCCTAAGGAAATAGTTGTGATTTGAAATAATATGTACCTTCTTAATTCTTAATTGTTTCTTCATCTGTGTATCTGATGTGGACATCTTCCTAATTGTGAAGACATTAGAAACAAATAATAGAAATACCATTAGTACTTGAGAGTAATGAAAAGACTGTCAGGAATTTGCATTTGGGATCTTTATTTGGATATTAATCATAACCTACTGATACACTTGCTGATTCACTGAAGGTTGATAGATGTTGTCATGTTCATAGACAAATTCAAACTGCTCCTAAAGGGAAAAAACAATATTGAAAATGGTCCTGGAGAACAAGGTGTGTGGTGAGCATCTAGTGCCTTATTTGATTTGGCAAAAATGTAATTAAGTTGTAGGAAATTTAACTATTTCATTCGGGTCTTTTATCATTCACCTTGTATCCTAGGGAGATGATTTGAACACAGAGTGCCGGCTGGGTTAAAGAAAAACAATTCTCAGTTATACCAGAAGGCAATTATCCATTTTCCATTATCCAGGTTTTTTGATTATCCCCCTTCTTCTTCTGGCTTTCTTCACATGTTTGTTTTAGTTTTCATGAGTATGTTCACAAAATAGAACTAGGAAATAAGTAATGGAAGAAAAAATATACCAGGTTATTTCTCTCTGATGGTAGATTTGGTAAAAAAATAAAAACAGTTCATAACAGGATTCATCAAAAGATCTATTCATACCTTCCAGGGTTTCTTTAGACCAGAGGCTCTTCATCATCTTAGAAACATAGTGCATTCACCACAGTTTGTGTGTTCCATATCACACCAGGCTATGATGGTTTCCCTTCGTCTCTCTAATTATCCAAATGCTGCCTATCACTCAAGGGCAAATGAAGGTCTTTCTCTTTGATTGGGTTACTGGAAACCCAATTCTGAGACGAAGATCTGTGTGCAAAAGATCCTTGAGTCTTGCTCTCAAGCAACCCTCAATGATGAAATAAGGGAAGCAGTACTGCACAGATCAGATGAATGGCTTCAACTGATCACATGGGGAGCATTGAAAAGGGTGGCCTTTTAGACATGTGTGGAATTGAGGCAAGGGTGCAACCTTTGTACCCACATGAATCACTGGATGCAGAATGAGGTGAAGGCAGGAAAGCTTTCAAGACAGTGGTAGTAGGTGAAGTGTAATTCCAGGAGAGGAACTCAGCTCTGGGTTGTCAGTGGCAAACATTTCTGGTGGCTGGGATAATCTGTGCCCTATTCCTGAAGGTAGACCTGGGCAAGGTAACACTTTCCACTATAGTCTTCCTTCAATTTTTTTTTTACCTTGATGGCTCTAGAAAATTACAATGAACTTATATGTATTTTTGTACTTATTTCATATTTGTTAGATAAGTCTCATCCACAGAATCTCAGACTGCTGAGAAAACATCTTTGCTAGACTCTAGTGCCATCCTGAACTTAGAAAGCACTCAAAATACTAGTATAGATGTTTTATATTTTCCTCTCAAACATCTAGCTTTGATATGTATTAATTTAAGGGAGTAGAATTATCAAAAGGGAAAATATTTATCAAGATATATAATGTTTCAGACACATCTATGTGCTGTATTCTATCTGTATGAAATATGCTTTGTACTGAACAAAAATCTTGAATACAGGTCTTTAGTGGGGCTGGGATATTTATAAAAATATCAGTGTAATACATGAAAATAAAGATGTTTGCTTCTGGCATAAAACTTTCTTATATTTAATTTGAAAATTAAAAAAAAGTTAAATTTTTAATTTAAAAGAATGTGGAGAAATGGTTCTACTTACATAAATGGATTAGAAAAAAGCTTAGGGCAGAAAGCTGCCACAAGGAGCGAAGTGCCCAAGTTAACTTGCAGGATATTGTAATGGGATCATGAGTAACTTGTTATACCACCTGCAGGAAATTACTTTCCATCTGGTGCCAATGTACCTTGATCACAAATACCACTTGCCCCTCAGACCCTTTACTTCTTACACACACAAGTTAATGATTACTGTCTGATTGGTTTCTACATGTTTACCTGTGTAAGATCTTGCTTTCTTTACATTTACCACGTGGGTAATATCTTGTGAGCTCAATAAATACAGAGACAAAAATCCCTGTTTGGGGCTCTTGTCTCCTCCTAGACATTAGCCTCTCTTGTATTCAATTCTGTGTCTGCTCTCTTGCTGGACAAGAGAGAACTCCAGACACATAGTCTGTGACAGCAGAAGAGGGATGATGTTAAATGGGACTAATGGTAATGTCCCGGCTACAAATTTCATCTATAATTTTTTTGTAGTAGTAAGTCTTCAGAGAGTACCATTTTGAAAATTGCATTGATAATGTTTCTACATTTAGTATTTGGATGGCAAGATTTTAATGACAACAATATTACTGAATGAAATCAGGTCATGATTTCACAGTTTGGTTCATGGGTAGGAACCCTGCATTGAACTCTGTGCTGACATCTCAGAGCCTGGAGCCTGCTTCTGATTCTGTCTCCCTCTCTCTCTGCCCCTCCCCCACTTTTACCCTGTCTCTCTTTGTCTCAAAATAAATAAAACATTTAAAAAAGGGCAGAAAAACTTTAAAATTGAAGTAATGTTTGAAAAATATAGAGAAAAATGCTTTAACTCAAAAAATTGGACATTTCGTTATATTATTCATGCAAACTAGTCACATCTTTTGAGCCACTTTAGTTTTTATTTTACTGTAACATGAAATAACAAGCAACTAAACTTTACCATTGCTAGGTATTATTAAAATAAGGTCGTTGATACTCACTCACATGAAAGGTTGAATCAATATTTTTACCTGTGCATAAATTTTATATACAATTCACTGGCAAATCTTAATTTTGAGAGGGGAAAAAAGTATCAAAGATACTTTTAATGGTTTAAATCATCAAGGATAATTGAAAATAAAAAAAACTGCATGTTTATATTATTTCTTTCATTAGCACAAGATAAGATACATTTTGTTTTTCATTTGAAAAGACTGAATCATCTTAAGGGATTTATATTGTTTAAAAAACATGCTTTATTTTAACCTTTTTAAAGCTGTTCTTTTAGGAATATTTATTTTTAAGTCTTGTTTTTTTATGTGATTCACTTTCAAACACCCTCTAAGGTTTTGTTAGTCGTTAAAAATATTCAGCTACAAGATAGCCATTCAAGGCAATGTCACAAATGTCTGAGTTATTTTCAATGAAGACTCAATTATATGTCTTCATTTTTCTTTCCCTTTGATATGAGCAACCAGCAAAGACGAAAATCATTTCTATGATGGACAAAAGACATTTCATATTGACTTCTGGGTTTCCCAGAAAATGAAGAGCATAATGAAAAATAAAAAGGAGTGAATAAAGAATGTAATGCTTTGTAATCTTGAAATCTATTCTTAAAGAGTCTGTAACTGAAATCCACTTCTGAATGACACCATACAACATCATATCTAATGCTTCACCAGAAAGACAGCTTTTCTTTTCACAAAAGTTTTATCAATTATATATTTCAAAAATGCCAGGCAGATGAGAGCTAGTTGGTCTAAACCATCTTAAGTCCTTGCAGGTCAATGGAGCCATTGATTCAGTTCTTTGGACATATCGTGAATGTGTTATGAATTGCTGGGTTTCTGTCACATGAGGAAAAGGGTCTTAGACAAGGCATTTTTGAAGGAGTAACTAGTTTGGTGGTGGGTTTTTTATTTTATTTTTTGTTTTGTTTTGTTTTTGTGCAACTAAGAAAGGTCTGCTTAGTTTAATCCTACTCTCATTTCTTTTTAGTAACAATCTTAACTTGTTTCAAGTCATATCTTCAATTCAATAATTTAGGTAAACAATAAGTTCAAGAAAAAAATTGATCTCTCAAAGTAGGCTTTTGTCTGCAGGGACTAAATGACAATTTACAGCATATTTCAATAGTGCATGATTTTTTCACAAATTTCATTAGCACACCATTGATTGCTCATTTTTCAGCTCTCAAAACAATTTAACATAGTCTCTTTCATGCAGAGGATAACATATTCATATTATTTGATTTTTGATGAAACCAAATGACCCTTTAAATTTGCAATAGAGTTCTTTAATTTTGTATGAGTTTCTTTACTGCTGTTCATTTAATTTTCTGTTTCCATTAACCACCTGCAAGCATTTGACTCTATGACAATTATTCAGCTGTGCTACATCATGACTGACATATTTTATAAGTAAAAAAAAAAAAAAGAAGAAAAGAAAATGGAGGAGGGTTAGAGATCACAAGAGAAAGGAGGAGAAAGCAATCGAACACAAATGTCATGGTTTGGAATCATGTATTTTCCATTCAGCTGAAACATCTGAGTGGTAATTATTGGTCCAACTGTAAATCTAGCCTAATTGCATTTTGTCTTCATTTCTGATAAGCACTTCACGATGATGATGATTACTCCTGCTAAATGCATTCGTTCCATGAATGTTTTCCCACACTGATGGCCAGGGGGCCTTGCAGATAAAAAGACTGCAGACAAAATAGCTCAATTCTGCTACAACTAAATCAGTATTGATTTCTTTTTCCAAGTGACAGAGGGACCCACTATCTATGCCTTTCATTTCTCTGCCTACCCACCACATAGAGGGGTTTGGTCAGTACATATGAGAATGTACTTTAATTAACTGACATAACTGAGAGGCCAATCCTGGGCAATTAGCACTGATTAACTGTGTCACTTGTCTGACAAATAAAGAACATTACATCTTGCCAGTTTCCTTAAAGGCCTCAATTGAAAAGAACCCCACTGTTTGATTTAATTTTTCTTTGTACCATGGAAACCTTTTGCCATGTTGATTTAAATGTAATTTTTGCCTCTTTATACTTATGCTTTTTTTCTTTCCTATTATTGAATACCCAGTGAGCCTTTTCAATGATGGCACGGGGACAGGCTGTTAGCATCTTTTCATAAATCTCTGTATTTCATAGTAGGGCAATTAAGCTAAACATTTGGATTTCTGCTACAAATTTAAATATGCAAGTGGGACCAAATGGCTATGGAATTGAAGGCCATTATATGGCTTCATCATTGCAATGCAGATTTTCAAACTTAGTGAGGGTTCTGACAAAGAAATTCCAGAAAAATTGTAGTTCTGGAGTCTTTCTGATAAAATTTCAGCAACTTAGCATCAAGTAAAAGCTACAGACTGAAAATCACACTTGGCTATTCATTTGGCTGATTTAGACATTTTATCTTCTTCTTAAACATTTATGAGCAGCACTTGAACCCATCTTTGACAATGGGGCAAGAGAGAAAGACTGTCATCAAGCTTCTGGAACACATGCTCTGAATGATTCTTATTATAACTCAGGGCTGAACACCTGCAGATGGTGGATAACAGTCAAAGATGTAAAAAGCTAATATAGAAGGAAGAAATATGAAG
This sequence comes from Cryptoprocta ferox, assembly GCA_028646485.1. Taxonomy (NCBI): domain Eukaryota; kingdom Metazoa; phylum Chordata; class Mammalia; order Carnivora; family Eupleridae; genus Cryptoprocta; species Cryptoprocta ferox. Next base: position 74,626,138 of record CM053572.1, read on the forward strand.
ACTGCAGTTTGCAGAAAAAAGGCTTAAATTGAATGGACCTGGTTCTTAAAATCTGGTACAATGCTTGGAATGTTCAGAAATAAATAAACCCTCCTGGAATAGAACTTTTGCAAAGAATATTTTCAGTAGATAGTTGCTTGCTTGCCCAGTATCACTCCTCTTTCTTCCTGTGACAGCCTTGGCTTTTCATTTGCAGTTCTATCCTTCCCCTAATCCCAGTCTATGTGGCCTGAAACAGGCTTCACTCTAGCAATAAGTAAGGGGCCTATGAACCAGGCCTACACCCAGCCTTGGGTAACAATTCCTGGCCACATGATTCAATTAGGGTGAGCACATAATCCAAACTAATCTGATCAAAGTGACTCTCCAGGCTTTTCATATCATTTCAAGAGAAGATCTCCCTTCCACTGGACTTTAACAAGAGGGCATCTATTGTATCCACATATCTTGCCATTATGCACAGCCACAGAATGAAGTCAACACATTAAAGAAGGTAGAAAGATAACATGAGCCAGTGTCATCATTTGGGTTTGTGCTTATAAGTCAATATATTCCATTGTTGCTTAAGCCACTTTGCATTGATTTTTCTGTCACCAAAATAGTTAATTATAAAGGCTAAATCTATTTGAGTGAGAGCAGTATGAAGAGCAAATAGACAGGAGTAAGAAAATCCTCAAACTTTAGCTGGGCGCAAGGACACCTTATCATCTTCTCATGCCCCCTTAAATTTTTATTCATTAAGTGTAAATTTCCCTGACCCAGATGAAAATTCTAGGAAGATGGTGATTTTACTCCACATTATCATATAAACAGTCCAAAACTCACCTTTAATTTCAGTGATTCAGAAATAAGATTGCTTAGTCCCATAGAATACAAACTCTAAGTTGCCTCTGTGTTCAGTCATTTTATCAGCCTCAGAATGGAAGCCTATAAAAGGCAGAACATGATCGTTTTTAATATTCTCCATCTTGTTTTTTCTCCTTGTTTACTGTGGCTTCAGAATTGGGTGATTCAAAGCAATGAAGCTTAGGATGCTCTTTGAGGAAGTCAAAGAGGGGAAACCAATTTATTTTTTGGCTACTGATAGTATATACATATAGACAAGATAGAGAGTCATTTGAATTGGGAAAGGAGAGTGGCTCCAGAATAAGATAGATAGTTGGCATCTTTCCTTGGCTTCCACTGGCTATGACCTCAGAGTAAGTTGCTAAGTAAGGTTTAGCATTTGCATTTGAGGTTAAAATATATCTTTTAGGTGTTCTATAAGAAATGCAAGATCCATGTGAACTGCAGGCTTACCCATTGCAATCGTTTAATAAATTGTCAAAGTTATTTGGGAAGATTTATTAGCAGGGGTTTAGGAGTAGGCCATCATACTCTTTTCTAGTCATACAGAGTGACTGCATATGAAGAATGGTTACTTTGCTTGAAGAGTTATGATTTCCCACAATGTAAAAACAGATAAAAATCCATGCTATAGATTTATTCTAATTATTTATCCTGATGAAAATTTTGAATCATGAGTTAACTGTTTCTGATAAGGGAAAACATTAGCACCAACTAAGAGTCTTAAACTCTCTCTGAGTGGATAGCCGTCTAGGCATCCCTAGGAGCACATTGGAGAATGCTTTGTGAATAGTTCACATTCATGACTGTTGGCAAAATAGCGTTCACAAGCAAATGTGATGAATATTAGAGATAATAATACATTTTGCTTTTTACTAAAAAAGATTATTTTGTGTGTCATTTCTAAACATAGCAAACTAAAACTCACCTCACCAATTAACTTTTTCCTCAAATAGCTATACTTGTACATGATTGCATATTTCTGCAACTGTTTATGTATTGCATTGATATGATCTGTCAGTTTTGCAGCCACATGCATTATAAACCATTTATGTTTTCAATTCTGAGTGTCAATTTAAGGTTCCACAATTAACCATGCTTTAGTGAGTGAAATATAAGTAGTTTGGGCCTGCTTGAGAGTAAAAAGTAGAAATTAATTTATTCAAGTTATACCTATGTCTAAATGAAAAAAATATATTCCCTCAGGAATGTATAGGGTATATGTGTGTGAAATATATTCTTGACCAAAAAAGTATGAATTTTTTTGAAAAATGTGATTTGCCTTGAATTAAGAATTATGTGATTATAATAAAAATAGATAAAGCTTATGTTGGTTCTCTAGGTAGGAACAGGAGATTACTCTGAGGGTGAGAGTCTCCATTAGTTTTCTGTGACTGTGTAACAAGTTATCAAAAACTAAACCATATAAAACAACATACATGTATGGTTCACAGTTTCCATGTGTCAGGGATCTGGGAATATCTTTATTGGGTTCTCCACTCAGGGTCTCACAAGGATGAAATCAAAGTGGTTTCCACGTTGTGTTCCTTTCTGCTGCTTGAGGCCCTCTTCCAAAGCCAGTGGCTTTTAGCAGAGTTCAGTTCCTTGCAGCTATATGATGGAGGTCCCATTTTCTTTTATTTATTTATTTTTTAAATATTTGTTTATTTTTGAGAGAGAGAGAGAGACAGACAGACAGAGTGTTAGCAGGGGAGGGTCAGAGAGAGAGGGAGAGAATCCGAAACAGGCTCCAGGCTCTGAGATGTCAGCACAGAGCCCAATGGGAGATTCGAACTCATACGCTGTGAGATGGAGACCTGAGCCAAAGTCTGACACTCAACCAACTGAGCCACTCAGGTGCCCCTTAAGTCCCCTTTTCTTGCTAGGAGACTAACACCTAGGTTCAGTTCTTTGCCCTTTACTCTGCATAGACACTTTCACTTGGTGGCCCATATTTTCAAAGCAGCCAGCAGGAGAACATACATGATCTCCATGAAGGCTCTAGTCTTTCTTTTACCTGATTAGATCAAGCCCTCCTAGGGTAACTTACCTTTTAATTAAGTCAAACACAACTCACTAAGGGCTTTATTTACATTTGAAAATATTTTGTCATGTAAAATACCTAGCTTTATATCTCATCATATTCAGGAGTACTTCCTATAGTCAAAGGGAGAGTTTATAGAGACATGTATACACATGCGTGTGAACCTTCAGAGTCATCTAGAATTCTCCTTACCACAGAATCTATTTGAGGAATACATCTTTAAGTAAGACTAACTTTTCCTCCCAAATATACTCTCCTAGGTAATGATTAAAAAGAATTCACTGAATTCAACTATCTGAATACAGTCATGAACAATCATGGTTCTTTTTGCCTCCCTTTAATATATTCTATACTCTCAGGGCTCCTGGGTGGCTCAGTTGGTTAAGCGTCCGACATCGGCTCAGGTCATGTTCTCACAGTTGGTGTGTTTGAGTCCCTCGTCGGGCTCTGTGCTGACAGCTCAGAGCCTGGAGCCTGCTTTGGATTCTTCCTCTCTCTCTGTCCCTCCCCCGCTCACTCTCTGTCTCTCTCTGTCTCAAAAATAAACATTTTTTTAATATTCTATATAATGGGAAATTACACATAGATATGTGCATCTTGCTTCAGGATTATCATTAATAAAACTTAGTCATTGTTTATTCATTTGCCTAAAGAACAATCTTTAATTATGCAGTCTTCATCAATTGTTTTTAGGATTGGCTTTGATTCCATCTAAAATGCTCAGAAAAATATTGGCTGTGATTCTGTGAAGCTATAGTTTTCTTTCCTTTAACTGTAATTATTGTTTTGCTTTAATCAGTGCTGTCTATGTATTCTATTTATGAAAATTGAGGTTTGATGCCTTCATGATGGAATAAGCTAATTTTATCGTGATGTCTGGGACTGTGGTGTGATATCTGCTTAACATCATTACACATCCAGTGACATTATTAGTGTACTTATGCCCAATATCGTACAGAGTTAACTATATACGATCAAAGCCTCAGGAATGAAGCTGAAAGCCCACATAAAATGTTCAGTTTTCCTGAATTTTGAGAGTTTGCCATCAGTCCACTTCAAAGTAATAGGACCTTAGGTTACTGGTAACCATGCATCCTTCACCTTTTGGATATTGGAAGGTGTTAAAGGTGGGGGGAAACCACAAGGCACAGGGGTGCCTGGGTGGCTCAGTTGGTTAAGCATCTGACTTTCGCTCAGGTCATGATCTCACAGTCCGTGGATTCAAGCCCCATGTCAGGCTCTGTGCTGACAGCTCAGAACCTGGAGCCTCTTTCGGATTCTATGTCTCCCTCTCTCTCTGCCCCTCCCCTGCTCACACTCTGTCTCTCTCTCTCAAAATAAAATAGAGACATAAAAATAAAAATAAGAAGGTACAACACTGCCTAAAGCCAGCAGGTTTGGGGATGAATCATTTATTTTCCTTGTCTGCTGTCAAAATCAGCAAAAGTGTACTGTGTAGAAAACTATTTGTTCTCAGTGTTAGTTCAGGTACTATTCTAAGTGTAGAAGTCTAGGGGTGTGTGTGTGTGTGTGTGTGTGTGTGTGCTGAACGACTTTGCAAAGAACTGAAATTTATACAGTTGTAAGTATTTTTTCTCAATATAAATAGTTGGGACTACTTGAGTAAGTTAAGTACTTGACATCTTTCTCTTTGTCAATTTATTGACTGCCAAATAGGAAGTCAACAGACATGAAATAATCCTTAAAAATGTACTGCTGTTCTGGGAAATGGTTTATTTCATAATATAGGTGTTTATTTTACTCAAATTATTAATTTTTATTTTTGAAATACAATATACACACTTTTTTAATAGTTGCAAATCATGCATATGGACCAAGTGGTCATCGACTCAGACATCTAGAATGCAGAAGGTTCAGCACAGCCTCCATGCCACTTGCTCTGATTCCATCAGGGTGATCACATGCCTTTTATGTTGCAGTTGGTGCAGTAGCCGATATGTCCATGAACCCTCTGCATACCTGCATGCATGATACCTGTGAGCCTGCCCTACCTAGCACCTGATGACTCTTACCAGCCCAACGGACTACAGAGAGCACTGTCCCTGATAGTGGCTTGGTAGCTGTCAGACAGAATGCTATGCAAATAATTCTTAAGCAAAGCTTTGAAAGCTGGGGCAGAGTGGCTTTTCAGAATTGATTTTTCAAAATATAAAATATATTCTCCTTTTATTCTTCATGGGATCTTTAGAATTAAAATTGATTGTGAAATCAGCTACACGTAAAAGGATAAACAGTTTTGAGACTATATATGAAAACTGTTAAAAGTGCAACTTGTTCTGTCTTTCCTTGTGGAAAAAGCTTGATTGTTTCATTCTCTGTTAGTAAACATCCTTTATCCATGATAAATCTCAGTTATATGTTCCTGGATCCACAGTTCAAAGTCAACTAAGCAAAGCTACATGCTATGTATGAGGCCGAACCTGATGATATGCCTGCATACTTCCTTGGAGTAGCTAATCAAGCAATAAAAATTGAGGATGAAAAAACCTACTATGTGCTAAATACTAGTTTTAGAAATAAGAATTGTTGTAGTAGACAAACTTTCAATATTTTTATTTTTTTATTTTCTGGGTTTTTTTCACGTTTATTTATTTTGAGAGAATATGAGCAGGGAGAGGCAGAGAGAGAGGGAGAAAGAAAATTCCAAGCAGCCTCCCTACTCAGTGCAGACCCTGATGCAGGGCTGGATCTCACAACCATGAAATCATAACCAGAGCTGAAATCAAGAGTTGGACACTTAACCCACTAGGCTACCCAAGTGCCCCTCAATCTTTTTACAATGTAATCTCTGTGAGTGACCTAAAGGGGTGGTAAAAACAGGGTAATAACTGATGTCCTCCACAGGCTCAGCAAAATCTACAAAGATAACAATAGATCTTAGTAAATATATTATGGTTGAGGTATTTGTAAATTTTCCTCAGCTTTCTAAAGATAAACGACATGTTGTTTATATCTGGAGCAACAGATTCCTTTTTGACCAACTATTAGCTAAAGCATTATTTTTTTAATAGCAAGCTAAAGGATTTTTTCCTATGTTTATGGTAATTTTACCTTTTTTAGATGTCAAAAATTTCACTTTGGTACAATTATTTTGTGATTTGGGTAACATATTTTGCTTACTCTCCCCTTATCCACAAAGATTTTAAAAGAAAATGTAATTATATACAAATTCAAGATAATGTATTGGGGATTAAGTGCACACACTATAGAAGTAGTTTAGAGTTTGAATATTGCTCTTACTCCTTACTTGGTATAATTGTGAGCAACTACAAAATGAATCTATTTATTAACTGTAATGAGATTGCACATAAAATATTTATTACTGTGTCTGTTTCAGGGTTAAGTGTCAGTAAATATTAGCTATTAATATCATTTTATTGTTATGATGATCATGTTATAAAGTCAAGATGATAATGTTTCTGGGAAGAAAGATATATAAGCAATCACGTGGCTTTATATGACTATTGTAATTAAAACTTTGATCATAAAATCAGTTTAGTTAGGACCTGAAGAAACTTGTCAAAAGTTAACTGCTAAATATATAACAAAGTCAGTTTGTGAAGTTTCATCAGCAATATTGAACACATAGTTTTAAGATTTTGTATTCACTGAAGTCATTTTAAGATCAGATTTACTAATGAATTTGTTTTTTTTCCAGAGGTGAAACCATTGCTATCCTTGTTTAAATAAAAACCTGTATTACAAACATATTTAAAAAATAAAGATGAAGGGTTCTGAGATTCTAAAACTAGTTTGTGTTTGTATGTATATATATGTATGTGTGTATGTGCGTATATGAGTGTATACACATACATATTCCAAATATATACATATATAACATTCACATGTTTACTACCATTATACAATGATTTGCTTTAAAATTTCATCTTTAATCTGATTCTTTTCTTTTTGATATATTTTATGCTAAAAGGATATAAGTAATATTTTTTAACATTTAAAACATTAATTTGAAAAATCATTATCACTAGAATCTTTTTTTTAGTGTTTTCCAGTATTCAAACATAACGTTATAACATTTCTGATATTTCTTATTATATCACTTTACTCTCCAGTAAGTTATTGAAAGTAGTAAGGAATGTAGCTATTATAAATATGTTATTCTCTACCGTATACCTCTTTGCCCTTGATTATCTCACATTTTTCCTTATAATTCCCCATGTTATAGAATGTGGTTATTTCTGTATATATTAAAACATGAATTAGAGTTTTGTAAATGAAAAAAAAATCTTCAGAACCACAGAATGTTTAATGTGTGGGGAATAAGTTTCTAGAAGTATCATGAATATTATAAATTTTAAATGTTTACTGGGTGATGTTTTCTATCAAACAACTGATCACAAATAACTACCATCTTAGCCTCTTTTCTTTCTTTTTATATTTGTCTTCCCTTCTAATGGTACAGCCAATGTCTCAGTTCTTCATTACACCTTTCTTGCCTTGTCTGTTTCTGTACCTTGTAACTATGTCCACATACAAGATTCTTCTCTTTAAAGGGTAAGCCCAATCATACCACTTTCATATGTACAAAGCTTCAATAAGCCTAGAACTCCAAAGAGGTAGAATATATGTACTTCTTCCTGTTCCACACTCACAGTGGAAAAGTAATCATCTAAGCATAAATGTTACAAAAATAAGACTCTGAAAGGTAGCAAGAATGCAAACAGGCTTGGTCCCTCAGGGCTCAATGAAAGGCAAATTTCCCATGTTTTCTTTTTGCTTTATGTGTACCAGACTAAGTGCTGGAGAAGGTGGCAACCTGGAAACACCATCAGATGTAGACCAAAAAAGGCCTTCAAAAACTTACTCCCTTAAGACAACAGACCAGAAAAGGGACAGCTGGTAAGACAGAAATCTTTTAAACAATGACCATACTACTCCACAGGAAAGAAAAAACCCAGAAAAAATGCTGTCAAGTCTCTACCACTGACAGCTGTCTAGACTTCAGTTATACCAGCTTGTAATGGGGAGACCTGATTCCACACCAACTCCTGCTGATGAGGTATCAAACAAGACATGATATTGAATAGGTACTTTCATTACTGTCCTGTGGTACTGAGCCATAACCTACCCACCTCTGTCAGGGACCATACACAGAGCCTGAATTTCCACTCCTACCCAGAAGTAATGAAGCTCCCTTTCCATCTATGTTGAGATGGCATCAGAGGGGCCTAGTGGAGAGTCAGGACTTTGATCATTTCCTATTAAAAGAAAAGCACTCTCACAGAGGCCAAGAAGGAGTCACTTTCTCAGCTAATGTGCTGTAAATGGAGACCTTATTGCGTAGCCATTATTCCCACTCATGCCCTGAGAAACCAGAAAAACTTCCCCACTAGGTACAACAGAAACTGTGTAGGAAAGCTAGACTTACAATCCCATTTGGCAGTAAATAATTGGTGTCTCCTCCTTTTCCCTGTTGCAAAAAAATCAGGAAAAGCTCAAGGTAAATAAAAAAAAAGTCAGCATATGCCAAAATTGAAATTGCACAGATTATAGAATTATTTGATGAGGATTTTTTTTTTAATTTTAATGTTTATTTACTTTTGAGAGGGGGAGGAAGGGCAGAGAGAGAGACAAGGAGATATAGAATCCAAAGCAGGCTCCAGGCTCCGAGCTGTCAGCACAGAGCCTGATGCGGGGCCCAAACCCAAACTGTGAGATCATGACCTGAGCCAAAGTCAGATGCTTAACCAACTGAGCCAGGTGCCCCTCTGATGAGGATTTTAAATCAGCATCCTAAAATGTTTCAACAAGCAATCACAAAACATTTGAAACAAATAAATGATTAAAAAGTCTCAGCAAAAACTTTGAAGAACCTAATGGAAAATTTTTTAGACTCTATTTTTTTAAGCAGTTTTAGTTTTACAGAAAAATTGAGAGGAGAGTACAGAGATTTCCTATATACCCTGGCACCAGCACATGCATAGCCTCCTTCATTATCAACATCTTCCACTAGAGTGGTACATTTGATATAAGTGGTAAACCTACATTAACACATCATAGTCATCCAAACTCCAAAGTTTACATTAGGGTTTACTCTTGGAGTTTTCTTTTCTATAGATTTGCACAAATGTATAATGTCATGTATCTATCATTATAGTATCATACAGGATATTTTTGATGCCCTAAAAATCTTTTGCATTATACCTATTCATTGCCACCCCACTAATAGTTTATGATTTCCAATTTTGCCTTTTCTAGCATGCCATATTGTTAACATCACCACAATGTGGAGTCCTTTCAGATTGGCTTATTTCACTTTGTAATATGCATTTAAGTTTCCTTTATGTCTTCTCCTGGCTTGATAGGTCATTTCTTTTTAGCATTGAATAATATTCCTCTGTCTGGAGGTACCACAGTGTATGTATCCATTCACCTACTGAAGGACATCTTCAGTGATTCCAAGTTTTGGCATTTATATATAATACTGCTATACATTTGAGTGTACATTTTGTGTGGACATTCGCTTTGAACTCCTTTGATAAATACCAAGAAACATAACTGTTGGATTATATGGTAAAAGTATGGTTAGTTTTGTAAGAAACCACCAAACCGTCTTCCAAAGTGTCTATGCCATTTCCATCCCCACTGGTAATGTAGGTGAGTTCCTACTACTCTACAACTTTGCCACATTCTTGCCAACATTTGGAGTTGTGAGTGTTCTGGGTTTTGGCCATTCTAATAAGTAGTATCTCAGTGTTGTTTTAATTTTCATTTCCTAGTGACAAATGATGTTGAGCATCTTTTCATATGCTAATTTGCTATCTGTATGTCCTCTTTGGTAATGTGTCTATTCTGGCATTTGGGCATTTTTAAAAAAATTAAATTTACTTATTTTTCAGAAAGAGGCAGAAAGAGCAAGCGGGGGAGGGGGAGAAAGAGAGGAAGAGAGAGAATCCCAAGGAGGCTCCACAATATCAGCACAGAGCTCTATGTGGGGCTTGAACTCACAAACTGTGAGATCATGACCTGACCCAAAACCAATAGCAGATGCTTAACTGACTGAGCTACCCAGGCACCCCATGTTCTGGCTTTTGGGAATTTTTTAAATTGGCTTGTTTTTTTTCTTATTCTTTGTATATTTTGGATAACAGGATTTTCTTTTTTTATTATATGTGTCTTTTGAAAATATGTTCTCCTAGTCTGTAGTGTATCTTCTCATTCTTGCAGACCAAAAGTGGGTTTTCTTGTTTTGTTTTTATTTTGTTTTGTTTTGTTTATATGAGAGAGAGAGAGAGAGTGAGCTGGGGAGGGGAGTGGAGGAAGAGGGAGAATCTTAAGCAGGCTTCATGCTCAGCATGGAGCCCAAGACAGGGCTCTATCCCACGACCCTGGGATCATGACCTGAGCTGAAACCAAGAGTTCGATGCTCAATCAACTACCCATGTGCCCCCAAATTTTTAATTTTAATTAAGTCCAGCATATCAATTATTTTTTCATAGGTTGCATCTTTGGTATCTAAAAATTAATCATGATACACAAAGTCTTCCAGTTTCTTTAATCTACATAAGTCTATTAAGATTGTCGATTTCTCTCCTATGAGTTGTGGCAGCTTTTATCTTTCAAGGAGTTGATCGTCATTTCATCTAGGTTCTCAAATTTGTGGCTATAGAATTGTCCATAATATTCCTTTATTATACTTCTAATGTTCATTGGATTTGTAGTGATGTCTCCTCTTTCATTTCTAATATTAGTAATTTGTGTCTTCTCTCTTTTTTTTCCCTTAGGCTCCTCCTTTTATAAGATAAGGCTTATCTCTTTTATTGATATTTTTTTTTAAACAGCTTTTGGTTTCATTAATTTCCTGTATGTTTTTCCTGTTTTCAAGTTTATTTTCTGTTCTAATTATTTTTTCTTCTGCTTGCCTAGATTTAGTTTACTCTTCTTTTTCCAGTCCTTTAGAAAAAAGATTATTAGATCTAAAAACTTAGATTATTGATTTTAGATTTTTTTTTCTTTTCTAATATGTGTTCAATACTGTGAACTTTCCTCTAAGCACTGCTTTTGCTTCATCTCCCAAATTTTGATAAATTGTGTTTCCACTTTCATTTAGTTCAAAATATTTCTTAACTTATTTTGAGTTTTCTCCTTTGGCCTGTGTATTATTTAGTAGTGTAATGTTTGGTCTCCACATATCCTTCACAGAGACAGAGTATAAGTCCTCACACTGAAAGTGAGCTCTGCATAGTCACTTCCTTCCAAAGAGTACAGTATGAATAAAGAAAAAAAAAGAATGACTTTACAGTGACTACCTCAGCCAAATGAGCAAAACTAATAGCAACAGTGATGAGTAATGTTGATATTATATACCCTTGATATGGATGTGTGAAAATGCCCTCCTCTGTGTTCTTCCCTCAGAAAGCCCTTAACCACAACCTTATCGTGAGAAGAATATTAGATAAATTCGAATTAAGAGGTGTTCTATAAATTATCTGACTAGTCCTAAGGGTTGCTAGAGGGATGTTGGGTGCGGGGAAGGGCTGAATGTGTGATGGGCATTAAGGAGGGCAGTTGTTGGGATGAGCACTGGTATTATTTGTAAGTGGTGAATCACTGCATTCTATTCTTGAAATCATTATTACACTATATGTTAACTAACTTGATTTAAATAAAATTTAAATATTAAAAAAAGTTTGTTACCATAGTTTTATTTTCTCAGAGGCTTTTTAGTTCTCTGTTCCTATTTTAAGATGTTTTGTTCCATGGAATAAATATCTATTCTTACTTCTCTGGAAAAAAAATTGTCAAGGTCATTGAAAACAGGGGAGATCTAGGAAACTCTTACAAAAGTAGGAACCTAATGAGCCATGAAGACTAAATGTAATGTTCTCTGGATGGGATTCTGGAACAGAAAAATAACATTAGGTATAAAGTAAGAAAATCTGGATAAATTAAAAACTTTTGTTGATAATAATGTTTTCAATATTTGTTTATTGTGACAAACATATCATAGTAATGTAAGATGTTAATTGGAAAAATCTGGGTTTGAAGCAGATGGTATTTGTGGGTATATGTAAGGTATGCTACTATCTTAACTTTCCTATAAATCTAAAACTATTCTAGAATAATGCTTTTATTAAAAATAAAAATATTTCTTATCACCACAAAATCCAGGGCTTAAAAGTGTAAGATGCTAGGGACAGAAATACATAGTTATGAGGGTAAAAGACTTGTATTTCATTTCAATAGGAGCAGGGCATATACAGAAATGATACAAGTGTTTTGGACAAAATTATAGGCAGCCTAACACACAGGCACTCTTATAGCTTTAAGGAAATGAAGTGTAACTCTTATCTGCAGAATTCACCTAAAAGGATAGAGAATAGAGCACATGATATAATTTCAGCAATGTAAAAGGGATTCCTGCCTGATTGGCTCATAATTTGGTGCAGATTCGTAGTGAGTCATATTATCTAGGTGGTAAACATGCTGAATTGTGATCACTCATGAGTTGTGATAAATCATGAAAATATTTGCTAAAAAATAGTTTTCACTTTAGAAAATGAGTTATCCTGTAAGCCTGGTGGTAACTGTGTATGTGAGCAGGACATCTGAAAACTTTTTGTAGAACGTTATCCAGATTGATAGACTTAAATATGGGGCTTGTTTGAGAAGGGAAATAACTTGGTAAATTAAATAAAAGGTAGCAAATGAGATATAAATCCTAACGTTAGTTAAAAATAGGGTCGTACTTTTTTACACCATACACAAAAATAAACTCCAAAATGGATGAAAGACCTAAATGTAATATAGGAAGTCATCAAAATTCTAGAGGAGAAAATAGGCAACAACCTCTTTGACCTCAGCCACAGCAACTTCTTTTTTGATATGTCTTCAGAGGCAAGGGAAACCAAAGCAAAAATGAACTATAGGGACCTCGTCAAGATAAAAAGCTTCTGCACAGTGAAGGAAACAATCAGCAAAACTAAATGGCAACCGACAGAATGGGAGAAGATATCTGCAAACGACATATCATATAAACTTTATATGATATGTCATATATATCATATATATCATATATATCAAAATCTATAATGAACTTGTGAAACTCAATACCCAAAAAACAAATAATCCAGTGAAGAAATGGGCAAAAGACATGAATAAATACTTTTCCAAAGAAGACATCCAGATGGCTAGCAGACACATGAAAAAAATGCTTAATATCATTCATCATCAGGAAATACAAATCAAAACCACAATGCTATACCACCTCACACCTCTCAGAAAGGCTACAATTAACAACTCAGGACACAACAGATGTTGGCGAAGATTCAGAGAAAGAGGGACCCTTTCGCACCACTGGGAATGCAAAGTGGTACAGCCTCTCTGGAAAACAGTATGGAATGTCCTCAAAAAATTAAAAATAGTACTACCCTATGACCTAGCAATTGCACTACTAGGTATTTATCCAAAGGATACAGGACTGCTGATTTGAATGGACACATGCAACCTAATGTTTATAGCAGCACTATCGACAGTAGCCAAAGTATGGAAAGAGCCCACATGTCCATAAACCGATGAATGGATAAAGATGTTATATACATATATATACACACACACACAATGGAATATTATTCAGTGATCCAAAAGAATGAAATCTTGCCATATGCAACAATGTGGATGGAACTAGAGTGAATTATGCTAAGTGAAATAAGTCAGTCAGAGTAAGACAAATGTCGTATGATTTCAATCGTATGTGGAATTTAAGAAACAAAACGGATAAACCTAAGGGAAGGGAGGGAAAAATAAGATAAAAACAGAGACAGAGACAAATCATAAAAGACTCTTAAATACAGAGAACAAACTGAGGGTTGCTGGCTGGGTGTTGAATGTGGGGAGGATGGGCCAAATGGTTGAGGGGCTTTGAAGAGGATTTTTGTTGGAATTAGCATTGGGTGTTATATGTAAGTGATAAATCACTAAATTCTATTCCTGAAGTCACTATTACAGTGTATGTTCAATAACTTGGATTTAAATTTAAAAAAATAATAATTGGGAAAAGATTGGGTCAGATTTTCTTTAGATGTGCTGCTGTTTTCCCCCATCCCTCCTGTCATGAAACATGAAATTAGGAACAAGAACTATGATGACAGCAGAGTGATTGTAAGATTATCACCATAGAGTAAATGTTAGTATGTGTAAACCCTGACTTGATAATCTCCCACCAAATGTAAATATTAGATCTGATATTCATCATGAAATATGAGCAACAAAAAAAAAAAAACCCTGAAGCAAATGAATACAAATCTGAATAATCATACTTTCTGATGTATTTTAAATGTATTTTTAATGTATTTTAAAATGTAATATTTTAAATCAAACACTTATTTAAACGTATTTAACTCCAAGCAAAGAAAGACATCCAAGTATTGAAATACAAGTATCTGAGTGCATCCATTTGAGTTTACCTTATGATGCCTATGTAGTATAAGGATATTACAAAATCAAATTTTGTAATTTGAACATGTTTGAGGTATTGTGATTGGAATGCCAATTTTAAATCACATTGAATGCATGTCTTTACTCAAATTGAGCTTAGGCCTGAAAATATACATATATGCAAATGAATATGGAAAGATATGGAATGATAAAAACTTTGAGCTCATTTTTTTTTGACATAACAATGGCCACTACAAATCTGCACACTGGAAAAGTATATTAGGTAGTTAATGAATACCATGATCAGCCATATTTGTAGAGGAACTATTGACAGTTAAGAGTACTGGTGTACTCATTTTCAACTGATTATGTTCAAAATCTAAAATACTGTGGACCACACTATATGTTACTATAATCTGTAATTCAATTTATCTGCTTATCTCCTGTTGATATGCACAGCATAATTCAATTCATCGTGCAATACTTTTGGATTTTCCTTGTGATGGCTATTATCACTAGAACAACATACCATTATCATTTTTGTTGTTGCAAAAGTGTACTCATTCAATGTTGAAGGAATCAAACCTTTCAATTCACATGGCTATTTCCTGTCTCTAAATTGCACTTTTCACCTTTTAATTTTGATAACTTTCTAAATTGCTTTTTGTTTTTTTCTCACATAAATGAGATGACAATTGCATTTGAAGGGAATTGAAAAAATACAGAAATGATTACCATTGATTATCTTCCTTCTCTTTACTTCCTTGCACTCTTTGACTGAGTGTGCCTGGATGAGCTTAACAGTTTGGTAGCACATGCTGGCAATTACTGTGCTACAGATTTGCAGCTACAGTGATCCTGCAAAACACCGCTTTCTCAATCTCTCTGTCCACAATTAGGAGATTACATGACTAACAAAAGGTATTATTAGTTTTTGTATAAAAAAGAATTGCACTTTCAATTTATGAAAAAGAAAGTTAAAGTAAGGATAAATATATGAGTGAATTTAATTTAGGGTGATTTGTAATATAGTATGCTGACACTTTTTTGACATTGTAAGATTGCACGGATAGCAACGTTTTTGTTTTTGTTTTTTTCCTTTTATCCATTGGGAACTAGATAACCCATTTACCTTAGATGATAGGTTTATGCATTTTATTTTTTGGAAAAAAAGCCAGTAGATTTAAAAAATTCAACTCAGCCCAAGTAATTCTGCTGGCAGACAATAGGATGTAAGAGACAGTCCTCAATAATCACAGTTCTGATTCAGATGAAGTATTTTGAATATAAAGTGACAGTAGAAAGCATAGATTTCAATAACTTTAAGAACCAATCTTCCATTGTCTGAGTAAACTCTTGGTTGGTAGTTATTGAATGAGCATGTTTACCTGTGATTTTACACAGGAAAGAGTATCATTTCATAGCAAGCTGAAGATCCATGAATTATAAAAGGAATTATTAATGTTCAAATAGTACATTCCAGGAATGGATCAAACGGGAAGGTTATTTTCTGCATTTGCAATTGAATAACATATTTGATTTTATTACAAATAGCAAAAAACGGAGTCATTTTTAGGATAGCGTCAAAAAGAAAGAAAGAGAGAAAAGTGTCACTCAAGAGCCTTAGTGTAATCTTAATATATTCAAATAAACATTCATAATAACTGAGTTGCTTTTCTGAAAGGAACATAAAAGTAGTCAAGCTCTACTGTGAGTTGCCATCCAATTTGCTATTTTCACACCTATCTGACATGAACAGACTGTCATAAAGTGAAAAGAATTATTACGAAATGAGATTAGTAAGGAGCTTGCTGATGGATCAGAACACATTATCCAGGATTCTTAGCCCAGGACAGATGTGATCTGGAGGTAGGAAGGTGATCCCAGCTAGTAAGGAGGAGCCACCACTTCCATTGATGCACATCCCTGCAGAGTTTGTATCAGAAAGGTTGATGGCATCAGACATGGGACTTAGTCAAAAAACTGCAAGACCTAGACTGGATAGGAGGCCAATTAGAAATGTGCTTTAGGGCAGTACAGTACAACTTTCCCTATTGCTGAGAGTCAAAAGAGACATTAGTGAAAAACAGATTTCTAGACTACACCAAGACCTACTCAATCAGTAGCTCTAGGTGGGGGAGACTCTGCAAGTCTATATTGTTTAACAAATATCATTGATGATTCTACAAAGTGGTTGATAAAGGAAGTGATCCTAAAAGAACTGAAAAACCAATTATTCATTCATTGATTATTTAATAAATATTTCTTGAGAAAGTAATATGTATTTTTAAAGTAAGTTCTGTGATATACTTGTGATCTTTGTAAACAAACAAAAAACCACCTCAATTGTAGCAACTTGATTTTTTTAAATTGATACTTTAATTTGTTGACTTAATATATAAAAAAACAGATTGAACATTTAAATTCAACCTACAAATATTATTTCTCATAAACTAGTACAATTTAATTATCACTATTGTAAAGACTTAGAATTTAACTCACATGTTTAAATGTTATCAGTATTTATAATCTTAACAATTTATGTTCTTTTTAAGTCCT
>CM053572.1:74643504-74706812 GCA_028646485.1 Cryptoprocta ferox
TTTTTTTAAATTGATACTTTAATTTGTTGACTTAATATATAAAAAAACAGATTGAACATTTAAATTCAACCTACAAATATTATTTCTCATAAACTAGTACAATTTAATTATCACTATTGTAAAGACTTAGAATTTAACTCACATGTTTAAATGTTATCAGTATTTATAATCTTAACAATTTATGTTCTTTTTAAGTCCTTAAATTGTCCGAATAACCAAATGAACTCTCTTAAGCACTTAGGTAATTCCTAGAATCTAATGAATCAAGTTTAAATGTAGTGAGCCATATTGTTTTTGTGAATTTAAAGTCATATTATTGGGGCTCCTGGGTGGCTCAGTCAGTTAGGCATCCGACTTCAGCTCAGGTCATTATCTCATGGTTCATGAGTTCTACCCCCAAGTCAGGTTCTGTGTTGACAGCTCAAATTAGATGCCTTTAATATTCTTCCACTCAGTATCTCCCTCACTCCAATTCTCTTCTGTCTCTGTTTAACAAAAACTTCTCAAAGTGGTATTTTGTTTTTTGTTTTACTTTTAGTTTTTGTTTTTGCCACCAGTCCAAAATACCCCTCCTTCCCAACAATCTTTACTTCTTACTTTTAGTTTTGAGTATATGAAGCTTAACTTTGCCTCACATAATTTATTACTGTGTCATATAATAGTATCAGTTTACCTGTTTATATATTCATTCATTTATTATGTGTCTTCTTCACGAAAGTATCAGTTTACATGGCAAGGACTTGCAACTCTTCTCACTGTTATATCTCTGTAGTAATAATGCTGTTAAACTCATAGCACTAAATAATATTTTAAGAAATTAATACATTAAAAATCATTAGTGCTTATATTAAGGCTTGACATACAGTTATACTGTATTCCTTACATTGACCTTGACTAGTGACATGATTGGTCCCAGTATTTCACATAACGGCTTTTGATGAATATAATTGATAGGATCAAAGAATCAGAAGGAAATTACATAGATGACTTGTAAAATAATTGGATTACAAAATTCTATTACCCATATCATAAGCAACACATATTTCTATGATTTTAAAAATTATTATCATTCTAAAAAGTTAAAATGATATAACAGTTACAGATGCATCTCTTTGGTAACTACTGCTAATTATTTTGTTAGTGTTCTTTACTTCACCCACTTAAACCTCTAAGATAAGTTTATTGAGAACAGCTAGCTCTCATTAACTCATGAATTCATGAAATCTAACACACGTCTGGTACATTTAATTGTTAAATAAATATTTGATAAGTGAAAAACGAAGTCCAGAGTACAATTATCCTTACATCTTTTTGATTGATTCAAAATGTTAATTCCATTTTTGTACCTTCAAAGGAAGGTAATGCAATGTCTTCATTGTATTAATGACAATTTCAAAAGCAGAAGACTAAGGTTAATAATTCTATTTCTTGGTAAACTAAACCACTGTGAATTTCTTCCTCTTCTTCAAACAAATGAAAAATCTTATTTTTAGCTTAAGAATGCTTTCATTGCTTTCTCTTTCTTATGAAATGTTATGTTTGGAATTTAAATTTTATTTAACAGAGGCTTCTCTTTTTGTAGCTGAGGCTGCATTAATTTGCTTTAGACCATCCCCATAGTATTGGTACATAAGCTCCTTCTGCTGGTGAAAGTAACTTGTAGCTAATATTCCTTGTATTTTGTATTTGGGTTTTTTTTTACTATTGGTTTCTCAGGGTATTTTGGGCTTAAGAGTGCACAAGGTATTGTTTTTATAAATCATCTTCTAATTGGACGACAGCTTCTAAAAAATGCAGATGAACTATCTCATGTTCTGACTGGGGATTAGCACAGGAACATTGATAATCCACCTGAATTGATGGCTATTCTTCAATGTACTACTGAGATAGATCCTTTCTGGCAAGCTCCACTTGAGGGGTCTCTTCAAAGTAATCCTTTTCCCAATTAATTGGATTTGTCTCCTCCAGGGTCACTGTCAAACTATGCAATTGGCTTTCTTTTGGGTTCAAATTTTGTAATATGCATGAGTTCAGCTCCAGACATTTTTCTTTCACTTTTAAACTTCTGACCTGCAGTGGTCGAGACTGTTCACTTTCTCAATTGTAGGATAAGCTACCTCTTTGGAATGCATACCTCAGAAATACAAAGAACAGGTTCAGACTTCTGCACAGCCTCTCCAATTAGCTTCTAATTCCATCACTCACTCATTTTCTTGAAGACAGGGGTGGTGGAGGTACCTTTTAAATCCTCCAATTAGGTCATAATGTCACTTTATAAAGGAAGCCTAAAAAAGGGAGAGAAAATACATTTTCTGTACATTCTATGAAACTCACAAAAGCCATATATAGATTTATGTTTTTGTGGCAAGGTTAAAAACATAATATTTATCCCAAAGGTAAATTGTGTTACATTACACATCTTGCTAAGGTAAGGGAGGAATTTACATTCTCCAATGATCTTACGAAATATGTGGTCTTTTATCATCTTTAACATACATATATACTATTACAAACCCCCAAATTATTAACACAACAATAAAATGAACCAAGTCATTCATAACTTATTTTAAATCTATATTTGAACTCTTTATAGCTAAACACAACATTAAGATGTTGTCCCAAAGCAACCACTCATAGATTTGTATAGTTGAGGTGTTTTGAGATGTATAAAGGCTTGTAAGAAACAAGAGAACTAAAATGTTTGTAGAGTAGAAACATACTCTCAGTGAAGCAATATTTGGTTAAACCAAAGTATTGTCCATTGCAACACAACTAATAATAACTAATAGGATATACAGAGGGTTTTTCCTCATCTCTAGGTATTTTTCTTTTTGTTTTTAGTCAGTTTATATTTTACTTACTTATTTTTATTTTATTTTCCCCTCATAATAATGGTACTCTTATCTTATGATAATAGGAATGGTCCCCATTGCCTATTTAACTCATCCTCTGACATCCACCCCCCTCTTCTGGTAACTATCAGTTTGTTTTCTAGAGATAAGAGTCTGCTTTTTGCTTTCTCTCTCTCTCTTTGCTTGTTCGTTTTGTTTCTAAAGTTCTACATATGAGTGAGATCATATGGTATTTGTTTTCTCTGATTGACTTGTTTTGCTTAGCATTATACTCTCTAGGTCCATCCATGGTGTTGCAAATGACAAGATATCATTCTTTATGACTGAATAATATTCCATTATATGTATATGTATGTGTGTATACATATGTGTGTTTGTGTGTGTGTGTGTGTGTCACATCTTCTTTATTCATTCATCAGTCAGTAGACACTTGGGCTGCTTCCAAATCTTGACTATTGTAAATAATGCTGCTAAAAACATAGGAGTATATGTATCCCTTTGAATTTTGTATTCTTTGGGTAAATATCCAGTAGTGCAATTGCTGGATCATAAGGTAGTTCTATTTTTGACTATTTGAGGAACCTTCTTCATAATGTTTTCCGCGGTGGCTGCACCAGTTTGCATTCCTACCAACAGTGCAAGAGAGAGGTTTCTTTTTGTCCATATCTTCACTAAGACCTCTAATTTCTTGTGTTATGGATTTTAGCCATTCTGACAGGTGCATAGTGCTCTATCACTGTAGTTTTCATTTGTTGAGCATCGTTTCATGTGTCTTTTGGATATCTGTATGTCTTCTTTTGGAGAAATGTCTGTTCATGTCTTCCGCTCATTTTTAAATTGGTTTAGTTTTTTAGGTGTTGGGTTGTATCTATTCTTTAAAATATTTATATGAATATTTCTATATGCCTTCATTTCTCTTGAGTAAATAGCTCATAGTAGGTGTACAGTTCATGTTTTTAAAGCAATTGACATTTTTCCAAAGTGGTCTACCACAGTGAATTCCTTCCAGAAATGTAAAAGTCTTTCTTCATATCTTTTCCAGAACTCGGTATGGTTTATATTTATCCATTCCAATGGATATATAGTATTATCTCATTGTTTTAATTTGTACTTCCCAAATGACTGAGGATGTGTAGCATCTCTTCATATGCTTATTTCCTATCTGTATATATTGTGTGATGAAATGTTAAAGTATTTTGCCAATTTTAATTTTTGTTGTTGTTTTCTTAAGTTTTGAATAGACTTGAGAGATTTGGGATATACACAATTTACAAATATTTTCTCCCAATCCCTATTTTGCCTTTCCATTCCCTTAGTGTTTTGTTTGTTTGTTTTCTTTTCTTTTCTTTTGTTTTCTTTTTGGACAACATACAATTTAATTCTGATTAAGACCAATTTGTCAATTTCTTTTTTATGGACTGTGCTTTCGGTGCCTCAGAAATTGATGACTTTTAATAGATTACAAAGATCTTCTATGTTTTCTTCTAGAAGTTTTACAAAACATTTTGTAAAATGTAATTACAAAACATTTTGAGTTTATTTTTGTATATGCTGTGAAGTGTAGATGAAAGATATTTTTGTATATGAATATTCAGTGGCTCCCAAATCATTTGTGGAACAAAATATTCCTTTCTCTAATGATTCATCTTGTAGAATTTACACACATGCCTATGTATACACCACACACGTATATTATGTGTTATATGCATTGCATTCATATATATATATGTATATGTAAAACATACTGATAAATCATACATATAAATTGTATATTATATATAGATTGTCCTTTATGGTTAAATATAGTTTCTTTTAAGAATCAATAAACTTATCATGTTCAGTTATACATATCTCTGACCCATTATATGAAAAGTGAGGCAGAAAATATTTCTGTATTTATGCTATAAATCTCTGTATCTGTATATATGCTATATTCATTTAGCACTACTATGAGCAAAGGAATATTTATACATAGTTATCTTAATAAACACTGATATTTCTGGGGAGTAGACATCCTTAGAAAAATACTTGCTAATCAGAGATTACAAAACAGGTGTTTAAAGTCATAGGTGTTTTAAGTGGTGGAAGTAGAAAGCAAACCTAGATGACTGATACTCTTTCTAGCATGCCCATCATGAAGGATTAAATCAAAGCATCAGTTGGGGTGCCTCGGTTGCTCAGTCAGTTGAGCATCTGACTTTGGCTCAGGCCATGATCATACGGCTAGTGAGTTCATAGTTCATGAGTTCACAGTTCATGAACTTGATCCTTGCATCGGGCTCTCTGCTGTCAGTGTGGAGTCCACTTTGGATCCTCTGTAACCTCCTCTCTCTTCCCCTCCCCCACTCAGATTGCTTACTCAAAAATAAAAAAAAACATTTTAAAAAAATCATAGCATTATTTAAAATTGACAGCCACAATACTTTGGCCTATCACAGTTCTAAGATTGCCCAGGTGAACCATAATTTCCAATTTTCTTCAAAATATAATCAGTTGTTTAAGCCATAGCTACATAAGGAAAGTGAAGAAGAGAGAGGAAATCTATTTTGAATTGTGATCAGATAGTCTGCAAGTCTAAATTGTAAAAAGCCAAACAAAATCCACTTCCTCCTCACTCTGTAATTTTATCTTAATGTAGATTATAAAATCATTTTTCTTAAATTTTAAGTACATAAGTCCTGATATAATAGAACTAATTTAAGTGTACTTACAAGTTTGACTGTACCTGACAGCATGAATGCCTTCCTGAATGATCCCAAAGAAGCAACATGACAAACATGTATCCTGGAGAGAGTAGCTATTCTTTGACCAACAGCAGTGATTTTGGCATACAGTCTCAGTAAGCACTTTGCCTCATTTCCAAAGTAGAGGTTATCTGGCAAAGTTCAGAGTCAAGAGAGGTGACTGGCTCTGGGAAGCATAACTGCTCCATGCCCTGAACTCCACTCAAATCTCAGGTCATTCAGTGTACCCAGGCATGTGAGCACTCCTGCGTGTCACACAAAGTTTTAACAGTCAAAACAAATCTCTCTCCATGTGTATCACTCTAGAATTTCTACACAGAGTGGGGTTCTTACAAGGACATTGTAGTAATAATTTCAATAAACCTATGGAGATTAACTTTCAGGATCTTGAGTGGAAGACTATTTTAAACACAGGACCAATAAAATCTAAACTGCTCACTAATCTTTATCTTATAATTATGGTAGTGTGATTCCAGGTATGACACCAATATACATTTGATATAAGTTTTCTACAATACACTTAAGAATATTAGATTTAGTTCCATGGTATTAAAGGTTCTGTAATTCAAGATACATTTTTTTATTCATCCATTTTTCCTGTGTTCAATACTATATGCCAGAAAATCATACCAAATGTCAATGCAGATATTCTTATCACAGATCTCAGGGTCCTACTCCAACCATATCTCTGTCCTTACTTTAACCTCAGAGACTTGCCAGTGTCCTATATATTTAGCTTTACTTGTAGCATTTCTCTTCTTAGTCAGAGCTGGAGCATGAATTTGAGCACAGACTTTCCTTTTGTTGCAGGAGATCAGAGTCTGTTTACAATGTGATAGAAGCTATTTAGCTTTTATATCATGTTTGAGATAACAACTGGTTAACCTGGGCTTGTTATTTTTTTCCATAAGTGCTTCAATAATACTTAGTCACAAATAACTAACTCCACATTCCTTATCATTATCACTGCTCCCATCTCTCTCCATTGCTAGAGGTATTGTATAAGTCACGGATCTCCTCCCCATATGTGTTGTATTCCAACTGATCACATATGAAAGTTACAGTAATTGTGATGCTTCAGCTCACCAAGGCTTATTACAACCCACTTACCACCTGTGATGTAATCCTAATTGTCATCTGGATAATAAGTTATTCAGTTTCTAAACTTTATCCTGAAAAACTGCTTCCACAATCCGTGGCTGTTAATACCTGTTCTTAGTTTGGGTTTTGCTAGAAGAAGATACATACTTAGGCAAGTAGGATTTAATGCAAGTAGTCTTAAAGGAAGATCATCCTTTAAAAAAGTCTTAAGCCAAAGAAGGAAAACTGAAAGGGAAATGCAGGTAATAAGGTTATCTTATTACTGGATTATCATCATAGGCAAAATGTACTTAAGCCACTGAAGAACTCAGAGCTAACGAAAAACATGAGTTTCAGAATGATCCCAGTGCAAGGGCAAAAAACAAAGCAAAGCAAAATAAAACAAAACAACAACAACAACAACAACAAAAGTCGGATCATTCCTATCAAGCATGTATCAAAGTCTGCTTTTTGGGGCTTATCTTTTTCTCTCACATTCAGCTTACCTTGTGCATAGGCAGAGAAGACTTCTCCAGAGGACTCTCAAAAAGCTTTTAGGAGAAGAGATAGAGATGTTGGTGGTGAAAGTGTGGCCAGAATGCACTGAAATGGAAGGCACAAGAGGAATATAGAGGGCACTATAAGTACCTATTACAGTTGTAGTCTGTCTGAATCTTTTTTTTAATTTTTTTAACATTTATTTATTTTTGAGAGAAAGAGAGAGACAGTGTGATCAGGGGAGGGGCAGAGAGAGAGAGGGAGACACAGAATCCGAAGCAGGCTCCAGGCTCTGAGCTGTCAGCACAGAGCCCGATGCGGGGCTTGAACCCATGAACTGTGAGATCATAACCTGAGACGAAGTCGGACGCTTAACCGACTGAGCCACCCAGGCGCCCCTGTCTGAATCTTTTTACATATTCATTTCTTCTTCATTTTATTTATTTTCTTATTCTATGCTTCATATTACCTGTTGAGTTTTAAGAGGTCTATTCTCTCTTATGCTTTTGTAATTGAATCTTTATTTCTGAAATAATTTTCCCATCAATCTCTTTCCTAAGTTCTTATCATTTATAATTCCTGTGTTTTCTAGATACTACTTCTTCTTTGCCTATCTGAGCACCTATATGTGCTTTGAGTTGTTTCATCATAATTGTAATTGTTTCATAATTTTTCAAATTCATGTTGGACTGTTGTGGCACAGTGTTTCTGTATTTCAGGATAAATTTCATGGTTTTTTGTTTTTAGTATTGGGAGAAATTTATGCTTAATTTTTTTTCTTTATCCGATTTTTATATGCATGCTGCAGTTTGATTTTATATTGTTAATACTTGAACAAGTTGGGGTTTTATGATCATTTATTAGGAGAAATATCTCATGATACTTTCTGCCACATGGTTTCAATTAATATGCAAGTTGAAGCGTTTTTTTTTGTTTGTTTGTAGGTTTGTTTTCGTTTTTGTCTATTCAATTTGTCTCTCAATATGGCTTATAGGAAAAGAAGTAGTTGGATTCAGTTCCAGAACATGTAATTATTGGGAAGTGTTTCTTTGTTTTTGCTTTGTTTTGTTTTGTTTTTTGACTTCTGTGTGACCTTCAGCAAGTCACATAACGTCAATCAGCCTCAGTTTCCACTCTATAAAATGATTAACAGCAGTAAAAAATAACAATGGCTACTATTGGGGGGCATTTATTAAGAGCCAGCTGCCATGCTAAACACCTGGTTGACATCACAGTGTGAGTACAATGAGGATAATGGTGCCCACCTGCTCTGGTTCTTCTGCATCTTCAGTGGTTTTGAATACATATACTGCATCTAGCAAAAAACCTGGTTCATTGTGGTCAATAAATGGCAGTACTGTTCTCCTGTCTCTCCCTTTTCCTCTCCTCAGCTCTAAGCAGTGTTTCAGTGAATTCATTTAATGATTTATTTAATGATTTTATTTTTCATTTTCAGAATTTGTACTTAATGATTTAAACATTTTTTCAGACACTCTTGATGCTTGATTTTTAAAATCTTTTTTTTTTGAGATTATTGTAGATTCACATGTAGTTGTAAGAAATAATACAGAGGAACCACATGTATACTCAAATGTATACGTCATAGGAGTTCCCCACAGTGGTAATGTCTTATATAGTTACTGCACAATATCACAACCAATAAGCATCACAAAAGCATATTTATAGCAACCATCATTTTTAGTCTTAACCAGCTTTACATGCTCTGTGTGTACTTAATTCCATAGGATTTCATGTTATGTAGATTTCTGTCACAACTGCCACAGTGAGAATATAGAATTGTTCCATCACAATGATCCCTTGTGCCATTCATTTTTGCCACAGCTACTTCCCTCCATCTCTCCACCCTAACTCC
Organism: Cryptoprocta ferox; assembly: GCA_028646485.1. Taxonomy (NCBI): domain Eukaryota; kingdom Metazoa; phylum Chordata; class Mammalia; order Carnivora; family Eupleridae; genus Cryptoprocta; species Cryptoprocta ferox. The sequence goes on from CM053572.1 coordinate 74,652,552, forward strand.
TAGAAACAGCTAATCTGTTCCCCATCTCTATAATTTGTTCTTTCACAATTGTTACATACATCATACAGTATGTAACTTTGAGATTGGCTTTTGTCATTAAACATAATTAAATTGAATCCATCAAAATTGTAGTGGATATTGATGGCTGTTCCTTTTTTATTGCTGAATGGTATTCTATGGTATGGGTGATTTATCACAGTTTTTTAAACAATTGATTTCATTCTTTATGTATTGGAAATCAGCATATTTATTTTCGACCAATTTAATAATTTTTTTCTTTTAGAGACAGAGAGTGCAAATGTTGGGGAGAGGGTTAGAGGGAGACGAGAATCACAAACGGGCTCCATGCTTCCATAGCACCTGACACAGGGCTTGATCCCATGACTCTGGGATCATGACCTGAGCAGAAATTAAGAGTCAGATGCTCAATCAACCAAATGAGCCACCAGGTGCCCCTATAATGTTATTTTTAACTAGTGGAGTGTAAATTCTCCACTTCATTCCATTTTCTAAACTCTCTCTCAAAGGAGGTTCCCAACTCATGAAGTTTTCAAAATCTGATCATGACCTTTTTGTTTATTTTTCTTTGGCTAAACAAAATACCTTCATAGGTGTGTGAGTACCTTATACCACTAAATCAGGTATATACCACTTATACCTGATTTCACCTTCTCACTTGCTCAGTTATCTCACTTATAAGCAAGCATACATAAGCATATATGTACACAAAAGATATGTACATAAGATTACATTGTTGCTATTATTATTTTGAACAAACTTATCTGTTGGATCAATTAAAAATTAAAAGAAAACTTTTATTTTACCTTCACTATTCTCTCTTCAATAATCTTCCTTTCTTATGTAGATCTGAGTTTCTGACCTATATTATTTGTCTTCTGTCGAAAGAATTTCTAACGTTTCTCACACCACTGTCTACTGGCAGGAGATTTCCTTAATTTTTGTTTGTCTGAGAAAGTCTATTTCTCCTTCATTTTTTGAAGGATAATTATTCAGTGTACAGAATTCAAGGTTGCTGGGGTTTTTCTATCTACTCTTTAAATATTTCACCCCGTTCTCTTCTGGGCAACACAGGTTTTAAGAAGTTAGATGCAGTTCTTGCTTTTCCGCACTACCTAGGTAGGGGTCCATATGGTTGTTTTGTGTTCCATCATAACTTAAAGGGAAATTTTCACAATGTTCAGAGCCCTTGATGTCCAGCAAATGAAAGACGAGGATGTCCTCAAACTTCTTGCAGCAGCAACCCACTTGACATCTAAATAGAACAGTCCATCTGCAGAAGCAAAAGTGATGATATCTACATCATACATCTGAAGAGAACTTGGGGGAAGCTTCTGTTGGCAGCTCTTGCCATTGCTGCTATTGAAAACCCTGCTGATGTCAACGTCCTGTCATTCAGGAATAGTGGCCAGTGAGCTGTGCCGAAGTTTGCTGCTGCTATAGGAACCACCGCTATTGCTAGCCACTTCACTCCTGGCACCTTCACTAACCAGATCCAGGTACGCTTCTGGGAGCCAAGAGTTCTGGTGGTTACTGATCCCAGGGCTGACGGCCAGCCTCTCACAGAGGTGTCTTATATTAACCTGCCTCCCATCTCTCTGTGTAGCACAGACTCTCCTCTGCACTATGTGGACATTGCCATCCCTTGCAACAACACAGGAGCTCACTCAGTGGGTCTAATGTGGTGGATGCTGGCCTGGGAAGTTCTGCACATGGGTGTCACCTTCCTGTGAACACCCATGGGAGGTCATGCCTGATTTCTACTTCTACAGAGATCCTGAAGGGATTGAAAAGGAAGAGCAGACTGCTGCTGGAAAGGTTGTGACCAAGGAGGAATTTCAGGGTGAATGGACTGCTCCAGCTCCTGAGCTCACTGCTACTCAACCTGAAGTCGCACACTGGTCTGAAGACGTGCAGGGGCCTCTGTGCCTTCCAGCAGTTCCCTACTGAGGAATGGAGCACTCAGTCTACCACTGAAGACTGGTCTGCAGCTCACACTGCTCAGGCCACTGAATGGGTAGGAGGAACCACTGAGTTGCCTTAGGTAGTTCTTCTACAGAGGCAAACAAACAGATGGAAAATAAACAGTTTCTGAAAAAAGAAGTCAGATGTAGTTCTTATTTCTCTTCCTTCACAGGGAAGATATTTTCTCCTCTCTGGCTTCCTTCAGGATTTTTTTTTCTGTTTTTGATAATTATATGCCAACATAGTGGGTTTTTTTTTTTTTTGGTTTGGTTTGGTTTTTGCATGTATTCCATTTGGTATTCTCGTAGCTTCCTGGATCTGTGATTTGGTCTCTGACATTAATCTGGGTAAATTCTCAGTCATTCTTTTTAAAAATATTTCTTCCGTTCCTTTCTCTCTTTTCCTTTTGGTTTTCTTATTATGTGTATGTTATAGCTTTTGTAGTTTTCCCACAGTCCTTGGATATTCTGTTCTGTTCTTTTCCACTTTATTTTTGTTTCAGTATTGTTCTTTTTGCTTTTCAGTAGTGGAGGTTTCTACTGATATGTCCCCCAGTTCAGAGATTATTTCCCCAGCCAAATCAAGTCTACTAATAATTTTGTCATAGGTATTCTTCATTTCTGTTACAGTTTTTGATCTCTAGCATTTTTTTTTGGTTATTTCATAAGATTTCCATATTTCTGCTTACATTGGACAACTTCTCTCTCTTTTGATTTATTTAATTAATTACAAGTTAGTTAACATACTGTGTAGTATTGGCTTCTGGAGTAGAACCCAGTGTTTCATCACTTACATACAACACCCAGAACTCCTCCCAACAAGTGACCTCCTTAATGCCCATCACCCAGTTAGTTTATCCCCTCACCTACCTCCCCTCCAGTAACCCTCAAATTGTTCTCTGTATTTAAGAGTCTCTTATGGTTTGCCTCCCTTCTGTTTTTATATTATGTTTCCTTCCCTTCCCCTATGTTCATCTGTTCTGTTTCTTAAATTCCACATATGAGTGAAATCATATAATACTTATCTTTCTCTAACTGACTTATTTTGCTTATCATAATGCATTTTAGCTCCATACCCATTGTTGCAAATGGCAAGACTTCATTCTTTTTGATTGTCGAGTAATATTCCGATATATATATTATATATCGGAAACATTATATATATATAATATATATTATATATATAATATATATATCTTCTTTATCTATTCATCAGTAGATGAACATTTGGGCTCTTTCCATACTTTGGCTATTGTTGATAGCACTGCTGTAAACATTGAGGGGCATGTCCCCCTTCAAATTAGCATTTTTGTGTCCTTTGGATAAACATCTAGTAGTGCAATTGCTGGATTCTAGGGCAGTTTTATTTTTACATTTTTTGAAGAACCTCCTAGTGTTTTCCAGAGTGGCTGCACCAGTTTGCATTCCCACCAGCAGTAAAAAGTGTTCCTCTTTCTCCACATCCTCTCCAACCATCTTTTGTTTCCTGAATTCTTAATTTTAGCCATTTTGACAAGTGTGAGGTGGTATCTTATTGTGGCTTTATTTTGTATTTCCCTAATGATGAGTGATGAGTCATATGCCCATTAGGCATCTGGATATCTTCTTTGACAAAGTGTCTAGTCATGTCTTTTGCTTATTTTTTCACTGGATTATTTATTTTTTGGGTGCTGAGTTTGATAAGTTCTTTATAGATAGATTTTGGATACTAACTCTTTATCCAATATATCATTTGCAAATATCTTTTCCCATTCTTCAGTTGCCTTTTGGTTTTGTTGTTTTACTCTTTGCACGATTTGATACTCTAATTGCAAAACCTGAAAGACTCCTCTAAAAAAACTGCTACACCTGACACATTAATTAATTAAAGTCACAGTATTCAAAATCAACATACAGAAGAAATTGGTTGGATTTCTATACACCAAAAATGAAGCAGCAGAGATATTAAGGAATCGATCCCATCTACAATTGCACCAAACACCGTATGATACCTGGGAATAAATTAACCAAAGAGGTAAGAGATATGCATGCTGAAAACTATATGCATGACAGAAAGAACTGGAAAAACAATCTATGCTCATGGTTTGGAAGAACAAATATTGTTAAAATGTCTATAACTACCCAAAGCAATCAACACATACAATGCAATCTCTATCAAAATAACACCAGCATTCTTTACAGAGCTATAAGAAACAATCCTAAAATTTGCATGGAATGAGAAAAGACCCCCAAATAGCCAAAATAATGTGGGAAAAGAGAACCAGTGCTGGAGGCATCACAATCCTGGACTTCAAGCTATATTACAAAGCTGTAATTTTCAAGATAGTATGGTAATGACACAAAAACAGATACCTAGATCATTGGAACAGAATAGAGAACCCAGAAATGGACCCACAAATATATGCCCAACTAATCTTTGACAGCAGGAAAGAATATCCAATGGAGAAAAGACAGTCTCTTCAGCATATAGTGCTGGGAAAACTGGACAGCGACATGCAGAAGAATGAACTTGGAGCACTTTCCTACACTATAAACAAAGATAAGCTCAAAATGGGTGAAACACCTAAATGTGAGACAGGAAACCATCAAAACCCTACAGGAGAAAACAGGCAGCAACCTCTTTGACCTCAGCCACAGCAACTTCTTACTTAACATGTCTCCAGAGGCAAGGGAAACAAAAGCAAAAATGAACTATTGTGATCTCAAGATAAAAAGCTTCTGCACAGCAAAGGAAATATTGCCCATCTTTTCTTAAATGCCATCTACTTTATCCATTGGAGCCCTTGGCATGTTCAGCATACTTGTTTTCACCTGCCAGGCAGGTAATTCCAACATCCCTGTCATGTCTGGTTCTTATGCTTGCCCTGTCTCCTCTAATTGTGTTTGCTGCCTTTTGGTGTTTCTTGTAAGTTTTTCTGGAGAGCCAGATATGATTAGTAAGTAAAAACATGTGTTGTAAATAGGGCTTTATTGATGTGGGGTAAGTTGATTGGGGGAATGGGCAGAATTCTATAGGCCTATAGTTATGATTCAGTCTTTTAGTGAGCATGTACCTTTGGACTGTGAACTTCACAAATGCTTCCCAGTTCTCTCATCTCCCCCTTTGAATTGGACAGATTGGTTAAAGTGGGCTGCAGTTGGGCATTTCCCTTCTCCCAAGTGAAAGGCTAAGTGTGGCTGGAGTTGGGTATTTTGCTTCCCAAAGGCCAGTATGGGTTTGATTAAACCACAGCAGTTTAGGCTCTATAAATAGTTTCTCCTGAGGGCAGGCTTTGTTAAGAAGAACCAGGTGTTCTGGATATTTCAAATGGTTCCTTTTTTTCTACCCCTGCCTGACCATAAAGAGGTTTTTTTTTTCCTCCAGTGTTTCCTCTGAAAGCCTAGTCTACCTCCTGGAGGTAAAACTCACAGAAGCATGAAGAGTGTGGTGGCCCCTTTCTACCTGGGTCCCTGTGGAGTTTTTAACTCCCAGACTTGTCCACAGTGAGCATCCAGTAAATCATCAACTACAGTTCAAGTTTTCCTACCTGGCACTGACTTCTGCATAGGAGTGTCCATTCTGGTAAGTCGTTACTCCCTCTATTGACCTGACTATCCAAATTTGGGGGTAGCGGTTTGTCCTGTGTTTTCCCCTCATTTATGGACCCAAGAAGAGCTAGTCGTTTTTCAGTTTATTCTTTTTTTTTAATGTGTTGTAGGGATGGAGTGGTGACTTCCAAACCCTTTACAAGTGAATCTGAAACAAGGCCCAGCTAATTTATTTAAAGTGTTGGTTGCTATGGAATGTCTGTTTGTTTTGGGTTTTAAAGCATACTCCTGTGGTGATTTTGGTAATTTTATGTTTGTCCTGCCCACTCCTCTGGATATCATCCATTTCAGTTACATTAATTTCTTAATTTTCAGGTTTGCATACACATTCTACATGCAATCGTTCTGTGCAGCCTCAGGTTGAGATTGCATTTGGACCATTGTTTAGTCATAGCTTTACTTGATCAGAGAGGAAACTCTTGTTCTTAAGGAATGGGAAGATATTTTCTAGCCCAAAGTCTGATAAAGAGGGGAATTTCTGGTGTCCTTAAACTGGTCAAGGCCGGCGCTGAATTTGCAGCTCTGACCCATTTATAGAGAGAAACTATATTGAAGATTTCAAGAAACAAATCCAAAATCAACACACTTTTTCTTTTCTATAAAAGAGACATATTTTATATGCAAATAACCACACATCTAAGGTTGGCAGTTAGTGTTCTAAATAAAATGTAAAAAACTATGCGAAGTTGGAAGTAGGGATACATGAAAAGAAAAATACTGTGAGCATTGACCAAAAGGAGATGTGGATTGCTGCCAGGTGTCCTCTCCATTATTCCTAGTATTCACCTCTCCTCCAAAACCCACCCCCTTTTAGTGAGAAGTAATTACTAATTTTCTTCAAAACACACAAGTTGAAAAAAAAAAACACTGCTTTACCAAGCTGAACAATTTATCATTTATTGTATGTAAACATTTTCCTATTTAAATATGCTCCTAGAGATCACAGCAGGAGCAAAAGAGAGATGGAGCATGCTTTTGGAAATTGAGGTTGAGACCAGATTATAAGGGGATCTGATCCTAAGGAGTAAGAGTTTAATTCTGTAGGCAATGGAGCATTATTGATTATGTTCTGAGCTAGGGATTAATGTGATCTAATTGTACTTCTGGAAGAAGGCTTACAAAAAACTGTAGAATTGATTACAGAAAAATGACTGAAAGCCAAAAAGCCTTTTAGCAGGTGTTTTGTATATTCTTAAATATAAAGGACACAGCTGTAATAAGCAGTTAAATATGAAACAAAAGGCTAGGTAAGTTTATGACAAAAATACTTTGATGATACAAGCTATGTGATATATCCAACAACACATGAGCATTTGTTTTAATGCAGTTTTCTATGGTTAATACTATGACCTCAGTCCATTGGCCTGTTTGATTATTGCATCTGTGAAAGATCTTACAGTAATAATTTATTGAAACATTTTAAACTGGAAGTACGTATGTATGATAATCTGTTATGATAATTATAGTGTCCTTAAAGCATTTCTTTTAAAAGTAAAATCCTATTTTCTTTAACTTATCAGACTGTTACAGTGTTGATAGAAAAATATTTTCTCTTTTCATCTGAAATTCTCCACAATCATTGCTGAAAACAACCATATAATGGAAAGGTTGCTACTGGAATGAGTTTAAGAACAATTTTTGACTCAGTAAACAAAAAATTTAAGTGATCAAAGTATTCAGAGATATGAAAAATCTTTTTTTCCATTGTACGATTTTTATAGTTAGGCATCTCTACATGAAGCAAAAACAATAATTATAACTTGATTGAATAAAAAATTCCATTATCAAATAGTTAAATATAGTGCTACAAATTATTTGTATGTAGAACTTTAGGTCTAAATCAACCACTTCATATTTTAATCAGAAATCTTTCCATAAAAATGTGCTTTTACCTTGTCAGAAAATGTCTGCAGCCTTTCATGACACGGTATTTCTGTTATTTATCTTTTCTCTTTGCTTTCTGCACAACATTCATGTTGCCCTCCTTGGTCAGTTATGTTCTTACTGAATTTAAGAGACTCCGTTTCCTATTTCTACCAATTCTTTTGCTTAATTTTGAATTGATTGTAGTTACTTTGAAGCTACTTCATTTAGAATAGAAAGAGGCATTTGAATTTTCCAAGTAAATGACAGCAATCATATGTAATTTGTTTGCTGTCAACATACCTTGCTACTGGAACTGTGAATATTTTAGTACTATCTTCTATGTGTTAAATAGAGTGGTCTTTTATCATGAAATCCTTGTCTTCAAAGATATAAACATATTTATTATTAGTATAAATTATTTGGGGAAAGACTAATTTGATACACATATTACCAAAAAAGCCTGGAGCAGAAAAATTATTCAGTAAACATGTCAGTGTTCATTATGGACACAAGATGCCTGAAGAGGAACATAATGTGATCTCTGAAAAAATTGCATGAACTAGGGATACCGTCCTTCTTTCCTGATAGTTCTAATGTGTTGTATGTGAATTTGCTGAATGTTTCAGACTATATCCAAATACTATATTTGTTCATGAGGAAAGGGAATAAAAATGAGTGGATGGAAAAATTCTTAACATGAATAAATTTAAAGACAAATTAGGAAAAGTACTCAGAGAACTCCCAGTCCATTGGTTAAAAAAAATTTAAAAACATAGGGTATAAAGATGAGAGCACAGTATCAGAGAAGGTAAATTATAAGGAAAAAGTAAGTTTAGATAATGGTTTTCTATTTCTGATTCTTCGGCCTAGTTAAGAACAATACACATGTATCTCTTGGTGAGTGGAATGGGTAATGTAAACATTCAGTACATGGAGTATATTCTAATGATGGAGTACTATGTTGAAGCATTAAACATAGGGAGGAAGTAGAAAGTGGGGACAGAATTCTTGCAAGGGGAGGAAGTAGAAAGTGGGAACAGAAAAGTTCATGTGGAAAATACGTGTCAACATTTTTCTTGGGTATATTTGAAACACTTTGTCTAGGTCCTGACATACCATAAGTGCTTACTCATTTGTTAATCAATGGATGAGGTTCTAAGACCTAAATGTTCTCTTGAACTCCCTAGTGATAATGGCTCAAAAGCTGTAGTGAGACTACATATAGTAGAATCAAGGCAATTGAAAATATTTTGAGAATTTAGCTTTGTTCACTGCTATAATATTGTTCATCTGGGTCATTTTCTTAATAGTGATTGTAGCTCAAGCTTTAAATGTTTGTAATACCTATCAGTAGCAATATTTTCTCTTTCATATTTATCAGTTAGAGATTTCCCATCTATAGTGCTTATATTCATTCAGTGTATTTTTATTTTTTTAAATATATAATGTTCCCATGTTGATCTCGTTAGTTTTTTGATTAAAATAATATTAGAAAGGTAATATACACAAAGTTTGCCAAAATTAATAATGGTATTTTTCTATAGAACTGATGGGTAAGTTATTGAGATAAATATTACAGTACCTTACCTTTATTTGTTTGTAAAAATGGGTTATTTTCCAGGAATTCTTGATGAAAAATTTTCCTGTCAGTATAGTTTATTAATACATAGCAAAACACTATTAGTTAATACAGACTTGAATGTGTAGGCATTACATCTTGTTTCTTAAATTTGCCCAAGATTACTCATTTTTATTTCATATGCTTTTTTTGTCACAGAAACACCATTCACTAGTGTTACACTTCCTAAACATCACATCTTTGTGAGAGACCCACAGAAAGGAGGTATATGTGTATATGTGTGCTTACTTAATGCCTTCACAAAGCTTTGTAGCAGGTGAATAATTACTTGTATAAATTGACCTTAGTGACTACCATAAAACATTCTAATTATTGCATTCGTAAAGTGACTGTAATTAATGTAATCTCCAAAGCCATAAAATACCAATATTTCAGGTAGCAGATTATCTGTAACATTTGTTGCACAAGATGGTAGTTTAATGTGTAATCAGTGCTATAATTCACTGTTAAGCTTTCAATACGGAACTTTAAAAGTGCCAGTTCTTAATAAATTGCTGCTGTAGTATCATAGGCTTGAATTCAACTCCCAATGAAAATGAGCAGTTAAACATGCAGCAAAACTGAAACGTGAGAAAAAAAAAAAATGCTACCCTTAAAAATCATTGTTAGTATCAGAGTGCCTGGATGGCTCAGTCAGTTAAGCATCCAACTTTTGATTTTGGCTCAGGTCATGATCTCATGGTTTGTGAGTTGAAGCCCTGCATCCGGCTCTGTGCTGACAGCAAGGAGCCTGCTTGGATTCTGTCTCTCCCTCTTTCTGCCCCTTGCCTGTTTGTGCTCTCGCTCTCGTTCTCTTGTTCTGTCTCAAAATAAATAAACTTAAAAAAAATGAATGTTAGTATCTATAATATTTCTAACCAAGACATTTGAGTACTGGGTAAGAATCAAGCAAAATTTGAGAACTTGACTTATTTTTCATTGCAAAAGCTTTGCCAACCTATGAAATTAACAAAAATTGTGTATGATTTTGGGCACAGTTAAGGAAAACATGATCTATGAAATGTGTTTAAGAATAATATTTCCAAAATAAATAATTTTTTCAACAGGTACAAAAATTGTCAATTTCAATTGTTGTATATATTGAATAGCTTGGGCCTTTAACCTTGTGGCAACAAAAAATGTGCAGGTGTGGAGTAGGTCAATAACTAAATAAAAAGATCTATAAAGTGTTATTTTTGTATCAAAAGTTATCTTAGCCACCAGTGCACCTTGTTGTTGAGACACTGTTAAGCATGCTTAAAGGATTTGAAACTCCAAAAACTTTTATTAAACTGTAGACTACAGTAAATATGTTATTAAAAAGTAAAGAACAGGCTTCTTTCAATAAAACTGTCCTTGGCATTGGGAGACCCTTTAGGAACAAACTACAGTTGATCCTCTGAGAATGTATTTTCTTATTACTTATACTGAGTTTTTGCGTTCTTACACTTTTAAAAAAAGTGTATTTTTATGCTATTTAATTATGACAACTAAACTTGATTATCTCTCAAATTTGGGTCCTCTTTGATCGAATAGGCAAAAAGATCATTCTTTTACTAATTTCTATTAAAATCTGTAAGCAAATTTGAATATTTATCAATTAAATCTGTTTATAATGTGTGTAAATCTCCCCTGAAGCAGGTAGGTAAAAACAGTTCTTGTGAAGGAAAATGGAGTGAAACAGAAATAATAGTGTGTGTGCTTATTCCCAACTCCCGCTAACCTCCCAGATTCTCTATATTTATAAATGAGGAATATTTGTATCTCACAGAAGTGAAAAAGAGCATTATATTATATTCAGAGGAAAGGCTATAGGACAACAATGTAATGACTTGTAATTAGAAAATGGAAATACTGTTTATATCCAAAGAAACTGATTTTTCCAAACTATTTTTTGTCAGACTTTTTAAATGGATATAGACACAATATGAGCTGAAATTGAAGAGTGGTTGTAAAATTTAGACTTTGAGAGGAAGAAGAAAGAAGACTTAACAATGAAGAAAATATTTTCTTTACAGAGTGTTGCTGAATATGGGTTCGTTACATGTATCAAAATATATTTCAATTATATTTAACTTGTTTAAAAGGCAATGGATTGAAATTGTTTAAATACAACATACATTTCTCTTTAAAATCATTCTTATGCATTAAATCAGTCCTTATAACCTATATAATAATTGTATATAACTTCTTTATATAAGAAATAGAAATATCTCATTAACTTCACTGTAGATTTAGATGCCTTTATGTCTTATATACGAAGGCATGAATCAATTTATTTTATAATCCAATTTAAATATTCTCCTTCCAGGGTTTGTTTTTTAAGGATCATTTCATGCGGAAACATGTTTGTGCCTTAAGATTCCTTTCTCTGTTTATTTGTTTTTTTATAGTTTTCAATAAAAAGGATGTCTATTAGAACAAACTTACATAACACTGATAAACCATGAACTATGAATAACTGTGAATGTAAAAAAGGGCATTTAATCTCATATTTTAGAATGTGTTTCCTTGTAAATATTTCATGAAGTCCTGTAGTATTAAGTGTGATATTTAAAAGCCTTCAGAAGGTAAGCCTGATGCTCTTTATATTCACAAGCTAAGTCCTCTTTTTTATGAATTAGCTCTTTTAAACTCCAGCATCTCTAATTTTCATAGTTCTTTACCTCTAAAAGATCTTAAAATATTATATTGAGTTTTACTGCATCTCTAGAAATATGTAAATCTATTCAAGAGAACATGTTTAATAGTTAAATAAAAGCTTTAAACTTTATTTCAAAATGAAATTCATATGTATTTCCAGGATAGCATCACAGGTGTTGCTCAGGGATTCTAAAGAGGCATTTGGGGGAAAAATAAGAAAGCATTTAATTCGAATCCATTTAATTCAGTGTTCATTTCCTGGACATCCTACCAGTATTACTTCAGTTACTCTTACTATTGTAAGGAGATTACAATACACAACACAATGAGCTAACATAAAGAATATAAGCAGATCTTAAATCTTGTTCATTCTTCCAGTGTCAGCTGTGAGGTCTTCTACATGTCCAATAAGCTCCCTTGAATGCAATTTCTTCATGGTTAAATGAAAGTGCTGGACAAGTTGAATACTGTATTTCACATATGTTCAGGCACTCAGGGGAGCCTGGGTGGCTCAGTCACTTGAATGTCTAACTTCAGCTCAGGTCATGATTTTGTGGTCCATGGATTCAAGCCCCATGTCTGGTGCTGTGTTAACGCCTCAGAGGCTGGAGTCTGCTTCAGATTTTGTGTCTCTGTCTCTGTGTCTCTGTCTCTGTCTCTCTGTCTCTCAAAAAGTAAACATTTAAAGTAAAAAAAAAAAAAATAACATGTAGGTATAACTTCTATGTAGATGGTATTTTGTTTCATAGAGAAGTATGAGTAATACTTTAAAATTTTGTTTAGTTGAAGTATAGTTGACCTACAATATTTTATTCATTTGAGGTATACAGCAGAATAATTTGATGATTATATATATGGTGACATGCTCACCATGATAAGTGTAGTTATTATCTATCAACATACAAAATTACTGTAGTATTATTGACTATACAGTTCACACTTGGATGACATGGGGGTTAGGAGCACCAACTTCTCATACAGTAAAAAATCCACATATAAATTTGACTCACCCACAACTTAACTACTGATAGCCCACTGTTGGTCAGAGCCTTACCGATAAAAAAGTTGATTAAAACCTATCCTGTATGTTATATATACTATATATCATATTCTTAGAGTAAAACTCTATTCTTAGAGTCAAACTAGATGAAGAAAATACAATATTAAGAAAATTATAAAGTACATTTACAGTACTGTATTTATTGATACTCAAGTTTTATATCCTCTCTTGACAAGATGAATCATCTGTCACTAAGTCAACATATCTTACAGGATAAAAGTACTAAAGAACTTACCCAGATTAGTAATAACTATATATCAAAAATGCAAAGGTAATATGAAAAAATTTATAGGTATAATGAGTGATGCATTGATAATGAAGAAACTACACTATGATTATTGTATGGTAGCCTAATGCAATCAATTAGATTATTTCACAGTAGCCTAGCCTATACACTAATAAATAAATCATTATAAAATTTTTATGACATAGAGTATTATAGCCATATTCACAATACAGTATTAGAAACACTGTTAATTTTTAAAAAATGCTGACATGTGATAGACTGGTTTGTATTTTCTTGAACTCTGAGACAGAGAGGTGTACTATACGGTAATGTCATTCTTTTCAAAGCAAAGTTGTAAAACAGTAAGAAAACTAACATTAAACTTGAAGGCTATGTAAAGATAGGCTACCCACTTCCATACAAGCCTGCACATGATGTCATACACAGTGGAAACTTATGTGGTCATGATGACCCAAAAAGGTGTCTTCCAGTTCTTATACAGTAACTAGATTTCCACATGAAGACAATCACACAAGTTTATTAACCGTTAAGGCATAATTATTAAGTGGAAGGGGATCATCCTAAAAGTCCTCATCCATGCTGTTGTCACCTTCAGTAGCCAAGGAGGATGAGGGTGGTTGGGCTTAGTGTTTAAGGCATGGCAGAGGCAGAAAAAGTGGAGGCAGTGGAAAGTGGAGGAAGAGTGACAGGCATACTAGGTCTAACTTGACAGAAATACATCGAAATTTCTGTCTTTTCTTGTTTTTTTATTTCTCTAAAAAAAGTTTCTGCATTATACTAATCGTTCCACCTTTTGCTTTAGTTTCCGTGTGTGTTTCCATGTCATCAAAGAAGTCAAAAGCACTTGTGAATAATCTTAACCTTTTTGTTACATGGTCTGTTATCAGTTTGTTTTCTCATGACCAAACCTCTTTATAAAATTATCAAATCATCCTTTGCTGGCATTAAATTCTTCATCTTTGGATCCTTCACCTTCTTTTTGCTTTACTTTGTCATATAATGATGGGTTTTTCTCTGAAATTAATCAGAGTGTAGAAGTATACCTTTCTTATAGCAATCCTGTGCCCAAATAAAAGCTACATTTTCAATAGGAGATAAAAAGGTATTTTGCAGTAAGTGCAACATTTTTATGCCTGCTGGTGTAGCAGTAGGAAGAGCCTCACAAATTTCCTTTTTTGGCTATGTGTGTATGTGTGTGCACGCGCATGTGCCCACTCAATGGTCCTTATGCTGGATTCGTTTATCCTGAAATGGTGGGCAACCACAGCTGCAGACCTCAAGATACAGTGCATATCTAGCATTTCAACCTTCCCTTTTACTGTCATGACTTCTCTCTGCTTTGGGGAGTGTTTCCATTATCACTAGTGATATTTCATATGGGTCCCATGGTGTTATTAAACGTTTATGGCATTGCACTTAACTCAGTGAAAAATATATAAGAACTGTGAGAAATCTCTTTTTACTGTGATACACAATTATCGGAGAGATAAATGGTACTGTGGAGATGATTAGCATCACATGGTGTCTTAAATGGGTACTCACAACACTTGAGCTCATCACAATAGCAACAGGCAGTGGTTACAAAAGCATTACAGTGGTACAGTTTATATTACAGTTAATTAATGCATATATGATTTAATGCTCACCTTGACATTTATGAGCCCTTTAAGAGAAGAGTCTCTGTTTCCTATAGCCCTATGTTTCCCTTGGAGTTAAGTCCTGCAGATTTTCAAAGCCACATGTTAATGAGGACTTGTCTTCCTGGGGCAGATTTCTAGGGCTAGGTTGCCCACTTCGGGACCTGCTCTCCTTGCTTCTCAAGGAAGACCACGATGCCTGTGCCGTTCCTCGCATTTGTGGGTCATTCTCTCGGGTTTGGTTCCCAACTGCATGTCTTCCTCTCCTGTTCTTCTCCGTACGGGATTTTGTTTCTTTCCACAGCTGTGGAAAAGGTGTTCTGCTAGTCTTGAGATAATTTTCTTTTTAATTGGTTAGTAATGTTTATTATTTTTTGAGACCGAGACAAAGCATGAGCAGGGGAGGGACAGAGAGAGAGACACACACAGACTTAGAAACAGGCTCCAAGCTCTGAGCTGTCAGCAGAGAGTTCAATGCGGGGCTCGAACTCACGAACTGTGAGATCATGACTTGAGACAACGCCCAACGCTTAAACGACTGAGCCACCCAGCCGCCCCTTGAGATCATTTTGAAATGTACTCTGTGCATTATATATATCATAATACATAACCTATATATCACATAATATATAATGTATATAAATGCATTTGCAGCCTTGGTGTATTTATGGGAGGAAGTGAGAGCTCAGAATCTTCCTGCTTTACATCTTTCTCTGCAATTTTGATTTAATGCTTTATATTAATATAAGTATAAAGTTAAAAAGGATAAATTTGGATTTTGCCTTTTATCCTCAGTATTTGGATATTTGTCCAAGAGAAGATGTTTTTCAGTAAATATAACTTAAACAATTCCATAAAAGCAAAGATTGTGATTTATGTTATTTAAAATATCTGTGTGGCGTATTTCCACCAAAAATTTAAAAAACCTGTAAATTTGAAAAACTTCAGTACATAAAAATATCAAATATAGTTTAATGCTGTTACTATATTGGTGCATTGTGCTAATTCATGTAAATGATTTAAAACTCAGTAGATAATTTAGAAAAGCATAAAAAACTGACAAAAGATAAGAAATATAAGCAATAAACATGTAGGAATGTGCTCATTCCTTTAGCATAAAAAATCTTAAAATAAGGGGTGCATTTCCATCAGGTTGATAAAGATTGGTGACAAATAGTATTGGAGATGTAAGGGGAAAAAAGACTGGAGGGAGATTTGTCATTGTGTGTCAAAGTTAAATACTGATTATCTTTGCATTAGCAAGTCCACTTGGAGGTATTTGTCTTAAAGAAACAACCATGTATGTGTCCGATGATGCATCCAAAGCCTTCACAAAATCAATCCTGCTTTTTTTTTTATATCCCAAAATGTATGTGCTACTTTATTTCTTCACTGAACTAATATTAAAAATTTATGATATTCCTAATTCTTTTCCAAAAAAATTATTCCATTATTCCTTCAAAATAATAAACATAGAAATGAATTTGCAATTATCCCTTCAGAAGGTATGATACCTTTTCTCATGGCTAATACTTTTGCTTCAAAAAGTAGATAGAATCAATGAATAAATCTAATATTGAAGTAGCCTATAAATAGATTCATATAGACTTGTGTTTGATTCTGTATCAATGAGGTCAACCAAAGGAACATGAATTATACAAATATTCTTGTTGCAGACATTTAAACACAAATACATATTGCTTTCTGAAACAAACTTTTTTTTCTTTTCTGTAACTGTCATTTTCAAATATAAGCATTCTGAAAAGACTTCAATATAGATAAACTATTCATATTGTCATAAGTGAAAACATCTTGTCAAATTTCCTTTAATAGAATAAATACTAATTAGTAAAAATATAAATTGAAAATGGGCAATTAGATTTTTTTAAGTTTTTTTAATGTTAATATTTTTGAGAGAGCGCGCACAAGAGAGAGAGCAAGCATGAGCGGGGAAGGGACAGAGAAAGACAGAGACACAGAATCCAAGCAGACTCCAGGCTCTGAGCTGTGGGCACAGAGTCTGACACCGGACTGGAACTCACGAGCTGAGCCGTGAGATCATGACCTGAGCCAAAGTCGGATTCTTACCCAATTGAGCCCCCCAGGAAACCCTGGATAGTTAGATATTTTAAGGTTTTTAATGTTTTAAGGTTTTAAAATCTGTTAGGATGTATAAATGATACAAGGGAAATTCCCTTTAGAAGATTCTCATTGAATGAGGATTATTTTTGGTATATTGTACATTATTATCACTAGAATATTTCCAAGATTTTTTTTAAGGTTTATTATTTATTTTGAGAAAGAGAGACTATGGTTGGGGCAAGGGCAGAGAGACGGAGAGACAGAATCCTAAGCAGGCTCCCGAGTAGGAGCTAGAACCCATGAACTGTGAGACCATGACCTGAAATCAAGATCAAGAGTCGGACGTTTAACTGACTGGACCACCCAGGTGCCCTTCTAAGATTTTCTTAAGATGATCTTGATATATCTCTGTATGATACATTTGGACTAAGTAATTACATTTGAATTGATACAGAATCTGTGAATTGGGAGCAAAATATTTGGTAGAATGGTACAAAAATTCTTCACACACTATGCCTGTCCTCCTAGAAACAATTGTCCTGCTGGTTTCAGGAGCTGCCACTCATTTTAGAATCCCCAACAGTGCTTAGTCCTTCATACAATTTTGCTCAAAAGGAACTTACTTTGCCCTTACTTCAAGTAAAATGTAATTATAATTATTAATACTGGTCCAGGGTTTGAGGCATTATAGTAGATTACATTATTGAAGGTTTTTTTTTTCTTTTCTTTCTTTTTTTTTCTTTTTTTTTTTCCTTAGAGTTCTGCCATTTTCATTAACTCTAATGGAGTTAATAATGGAACAACGTTGCTATGGTATGGTCCCCAAACTTGACCCTTATGACAAATCAAATTTTTCACTGGATGGTGGGCATTAATCTGTAACCATGATGATAAAAATTTTCAAGGAAATAAATATACAGTTTTAAAATCCAATAAAGTCTGATCATAATTAAGTCTTAGGAATAATTTATTAACTGCTATCATACCAATAAAACTTAGAGTAAGTCAAAACTTAGTTCTGTCATGACTTAACAAATAGAAAATATCTAAATGTACATGACATGTCATTTTTACATTTAAACCAAATGTAAAAAGAGATTTGATTACAACTGCACACATTTTTCACCCCTGCATTTAGAGAAGTAGATGCAATATTGTTTCTGTTACCATTTTGACCAGTGCTGTTGTTACAAAAGAAAAATATAAAAGTTATTCCAAGTTGCTAATGATATTATTGGAGGTAAACAGTTTCTTTAAAACACATTTTCCTAAAAACAAATAAATTTCAAATGATATACTGCTTGATGAAGTCATTTAATTCTAAGAAAGATAAATGAAAAGTTAACTAAAATATTGTTCTTGAATTGTTGTTAGAACTTTCCTTTACATGTTTGGGAGAATTTACCATGGAACCATCTGGCCTTGCTGTTTTCTGTTTGGGAAGATAATTAATTTTTGATTCAATTGATTCAGGTTAATAGACATAGGTCCATTCACATTATCCATTTATCATTGTGTGCATTTCGGTGTTTTTCATCTTCACGAAATTGGTCCACTTCATCTAAGTTATCAAATTTTGGAGCATAGACTTGTTCATAGTTTTGCTTTATTCTTCTAATGTCCATGATATCAGTAGTGATGATTTCAATTCATGATTTAGTAATTTGTGTCCTCTCTCTTTTTCTTAGCAAGGCTAGAAATTAATTTCATTGTTCTTTTCTTTCTTAAAAAGATTTTTTAAGTGTTTGTTTATTTTAGAGAAAGAGAGCAGGGGAGGGGCAGAGAGAGAGAGAGGGGGACAGAGGATCTGAGGTGGGCTCTGTGCTGACAACACAGAGGATAATATCCAGCTCATGACCTAAGATCATGACCTGAGGTGAAGTCAGAGGCTTAACAATTGAACCACCCAGGAGCCCCTCGTTGTTTTCAAATGACCTAGCTTTTGGTTTTGTTTATTTTCTGTTATTCTCCTTTTTTCAATTTTACTGACTTCTGCTTTAATTTTTAATTCATTTTCTTCTGCTTGTTTTAGGTTTATATTGTTCTTCTTTCTCTACTTTCCTATGGAGGAAATTTATGTTATTGATGCCAGATATTCATTCTTTTTAAAATATATACGTTGAATGCTATAATTTTTCCTCAGCAGTCTATTTGTTGCATCCTACAAATTTAGGTAAGCTGTATTTTCATTTAGTTTCAAATATTTGTAGTTTATCTCTGAGATTTTTACTTATGTGTTGTCTAGAAGTATGTTGTTAAATATTCAAATATTTGAAAATTTTCTAGCTCTCTTTCTGTTGTTTTCTAGTTGTTTTTAACCATTTAGGCTGTTATAAAAAATTCAAGAGGCTGGGTGATTTATAAACAACAAATTAACTTCTCGTAATTCTGAAGTCCAAGATCATGGTGACAGCTGTTTTGATATGGTGGCTGGTGAGGACCCACTTCCTTGTTCATAGACAGTACCTTTAAAGGTTGGTCACCATGGAGTCTCTTTTATAAGAGCACTAATCCAATTCATGAGTTCTCTACCCTCATGACCTAAGCAGCTCCCAAAGGCCTTCCTCCCATTACTATCTCACTGAGGATTAAAATATCAACCTAAGTATTTTAAGAGGGAAACAAACGTTTTGACCATAGTACTAGTTTAATTCTCATGTCCGAGAACATTTTTTTATGATTTTTATGCTTTTAAGTTTCTGAAAACATGTTTTATGGCCAACTGTGTTGTCCATGTTGGTGAGTATTCCATGAGAGCTTGTGAAGAGTGTTCAGATGTTGTTGTAGTACTATGTGAATGTCATTTATATAAAACTGATTGATGATGCTGTTTGTGTCAACAGTATCCTTCCAGATTTTCTGCCTGCTTTATTTATAATGGAGAGAGGGCTATGGCATCTCACACAACAATTAGGGGATCCCTCTAATTCTCATTTTAATTCTATCATTTTCTGACTCTCAAGATTGTTTTTGATTCTCGTTATTTAACAACACTTTATTCCTAATAATTTTCCTTGTTTTGATGTTTTCTTTGGGTAAAATTCATATGGCTACTCCAGCTTACTTTTGATTAGTGTTAGCATGTTACATATTTCCCACTTCTTTCCTTTTACCTAATTCTGTTTTTAAAATGTTTATTTATTGAGAGAGAGACAGAGAACAAGTATGGGAGGAGCAGAGAGAGAGGGAGAGAGAGAATCCCAAGCAGGCTCCGAGCTGTCACCATGGAGCCCAATGTGGGACTCAGTCTCATGAACCGTGAGATGATGAGCTGAGCCGAAATCAAGAGTTGGACACTTAACCAACTGAGCCACGCAGACACTCCTCCTTTTAACTAATTCTTTAAGTTTAAAGGGGGTTCCCTGTAAACAGCATGTAGTTCGATCCTCTTTGCAGTACTTCAAAAGAAAGTCTTCAGAAGAAGGACAATTAGCAGGAATAAAAAGGAACATTGCATGATGAGGGTAAAAATGGATAGAAATAGAAGAAGAAATAAAGGAATCTACTATTATTGGAGCTGACTCTACCCTTTGAGGATTCCTTGTTTATGGCTCATTTGATAGAAGTCTTCTTCCTCAAAGAATGCAATTTATTGCTTATTCAGCGATAATCCACTATTATTATACTGAAGCCCTTTTGATGCGTTTTTCAGTTGTTAGGTAGAATAAACGTCCTATAATCTTGTCTTTAAATCTTAAGTCTTGTAGTGGGGATCTCATCAGGGCTGAGTCCATCACAAGTGTTATTCCAATGGCAGAGCTTTTTTTGTCTCCTTTAGATGAGGTAGGGAGATAAAGCATGCTGGTGTAGAAGGAATCCCCTTCTCCATTTGGCATAAGGTTCCAGAAAATGCTCTCTTGGAGAATAGGACTTTGGTATTAAGGGAACTCTAGGAATATTTCACAAGGAGTATGGTTTTTTTCCCTCTGCTAGACTAATGAGAGGATCTTTCTTGGCACTTCACCTTGAGAATCTGGTTGGTTCCTAGAGTTAAAACCATTGAAAATGTGGTCCTCTCTGCCTAGACTTTGACATCGAGAGATTTTTACTCTGTCTCATCCACACTCAGCCCCCAGCAATTTATAAAAGTTGGCATTTAAGTATTACTACTAGTTCATGTCTTCTGTACCTTCTCAGATCTGTAAGCTGATGTAAGTTTTAATTCTTGGTATTGAGTCTTGGCATTTGATTCTTGGTATTAACCTGTCTCTCCAGGTTTGGGGGTGAATATCCTGTAATCTAAGTTCTCTGATAGTTTAAGGGAAAAAAATGATTAGTGTGTTCAGCTTTTTCTCCTTGTAAGAATGAGAATGAGAACTTCTAAGCTCTTAATGTCGGGGCCCAAACCATCAATCAACATTATTCATTTTGTTGCTTAAATTGGTCTAATTTTGTACATGGGGAAAATATTTCAGATTGACTTCCATTTCTTGAACATGACAACATCAACCTCATCATCACTGTCACTGCCACCATCATTATCATCATCATCATCATTTAGCATTTTCTTATTTTCTGATGGTACAAGATGCTCTAGTCTCAACTTCTACTTTCACTGTACTTATATAGAAATGGACTTTTCTCCAAGGAGTTCAGGTTGTTTTTATTGGAGAATGGATATAGAAATCAAAACATGGTCACTGGGTGTGCTTGTTGGTACTGCAGTTCTAGAACTTTTCAACTTTGCCTCTGTGCAATTTCTACCACACCATCTCTATTTTTCCAGAAATTAATGCTTTTTGAGTATAAGAAAAATAAACACTTACAAAAAAAAAAAGAAAAATGCTGCTTAAAATTTTGTGTGACCTTACTACCTGTAAAAACCTAACTCAGAATATCTGGTGGTATGAGGGAATTTTTATTTTTCAATACTCTGTAAGTTGCTCCTGTATCCTCTAAAGTCAAAAAACTATTGTTTGAAAATATTCAATGATCTCCACACTAGTAGAGAGGATAACATTATATATTTTTAATTGTTATTACAGGAGTGAATCCTTTAAAGTAGGGATGTAACCTTAGGAAATTCAGGAAACTGTCATTATCTTTGGCATAGCAATTCTAGGAGACTAGTAAAATTAGTAAACTTGAATTCATGCTGCACTGCATTTCTATTTATTATTCTTTTATCACCTCTTTCAAGATAGAATCACTTTTTTTTTTTTTCCTACTTCTTAGGAGCGTTGTGGCTAATACCTTGTACCTTTCTAGTAATTACCCTGATTTAAGAGGGCTACTTATACCAAGCTTACATCCCCAATTTTTAGAAGTAACCCATAGCCAATGACTGGTCAGTAGGGGGCTATGAAGAATTGGTGCCCTTCCCTCAGTTGGGGATGACTCTGAAGAGCCATGCCAATTCGAGGACCACTTTTAGGGTAGCCTAGGGAGCTGGTGCAAATATTCTGTAATGCAAAGTGTTTCTGTGCCCAATCTAGCTTTTCTCACATCTGACTGGTAGTATTTTTGAGAAAACTGCACTGTAGATTTGCACCCAAATCTTAGAACCTCAGATTCTGTTTCTAAGGAACCCAACCTATGACCATGTTATTTCCTCATAACATATTATATGATGAAACAAAGGAAGGGTAACAAAATTTATTTTGCATTTAGGATTTTGCTGACATATTGAGTAACACCTTGAAGTTAGTTTATGAAATAGACATCCATCCTAATTAAGCCATCATTCAAATAACATCTATTTTGAACTTTGATTCTAGTCAGGATGTTGATTAAAGTACTTTCAAATAAATAAAAGATACTTTCAATATTTAAAACGCACTCTGAAATAAATAAATAATGCATCTAAGATTAATTTTCCTGACTAGAAAAAAATTAATAACCTGAGGTTTACAAAAAGAATACAAAAAGGTTAATGACCTAGAGATTTCCAGAGCTACTTTTATTCCATTTGCCATAGGGTAAAGAAAAGAAGAAAATAATAATTCTTTTGTTAATTGATTTTTCCTTTATATATTTTCATAATGGTGAATGCAGATAATAAGAGAGGAGGAAAGCTAAAATAATCAAATCACTGAACTATTACCACTATTAATGCTTTTGTGTATTTTTCTTTGTTTTAGTTTTAATTGAGCTATGATTATATTGAGATACAAATTTAAACCCATTTTATACCTTTATAGTTCAACATTTTATGCATTGTCAACCTCACAGGAACACTAATTGTATAAATGAGAACTATTCTACAGGTGCCTGATTGGCTCAGCCGGTTGAGTGTTCGACTTTGGATCTGGTCATTATCTCACTAGTTTGTGAATTTGAAGCTCCCATCAGGCTTACTGCTATCAGCAGAGAGCCCACTTCAGATCCTCTGTCCCCCTCTCTCTCTGCCTCTCTCCCACCCTCTCCTCCTTTGAGTATATCATATTCTGCTGAATGGATACTTCATCCTTTACTTCTCTAGTGTTATTTTTTTCCTAGTGTTATTTTTATATTGTTTTCAATAGCCCTATTATAGTACTACCATAGTATGTATTTTTGTGCATGCTTTCCTAGCATTTGATAAAACTTTATTATAGTGCCTCTGAAATGGAATTATATGTGAAATGGTATATTGCCATTTTTTATCTTGAAATATATTACATAAGTTTTATCAAATATATTTTAAATTATTTAAAATGTTACCTAAAATAGATACTTATTTTATCATTTCCTTTCTAGTATTATATATTTAATATAGACTAATTTTAATAATGGAAATGGAACTTGATGGACAGTCATTTAATGAATTTAAATGTTAAGAGTTTTATAATCGGGATTGTGTTCTGAAATAGTAACACAGTTCAAGTCATATAAGATAGGGTAAAATACAAAACTTTAAAAAAGTTAGGAGGTAATCAATGATGGTATACCTAGCTGGGTGGCAAACAAATGGAAATATGTAGGCAAATTCAAGATATACTTTTTAGAAGAATGGACAGTTTTAGGTGATGAAATTAGGATGCAATTGTGAGGGAAGAGTAGACTTACTTTCAGATTCTGACTCTTTTTCTGAAAGTTTTAAGTTTTGAGTCTGTGTCCTCACAGTTTCATTTTTTGAGTATACACACTCCAAGTCTCAAAGAAGTGTGTATGGTGTACACGCTTGAGAGTATAAGTGTCTGCATGTTAGATTTACATGTGTGTATATGTTTGTAGGAAGGATGTGTGCATTTGTGTATCTGAGTGTGCAAGCGTGATGGATGTACAATGTATCTGAGTGTGTGGGGGGAGATGCCTGTGTGTCAGTTTAGGTGAGGGGATGCCAATGTACAAGTGACTTTGTGTGTAGGGGGTTACACATAATTGATAGGATTATCTTTCGGTAGTGTCTGTGTATGTATATGGATGTGCAGGGATATATGTATGTTTGTGAGTGGGGGATGTACATGTGTGTATAATGGAATGTGTACGTGAGATAGGCATCTCTTGTGAGATTACGTATCTGTTTAAAGGTGTGGTTGTGTATGTGTTTTCTGAGGACATATATACTTCCATTTGGTCATGTAAAGTATGAGATGGCATTGCAGATTGAGCTGAGGTGATCATATATCGGGGGAAGATTAAGATTTGGTACTATCACAGATGCAAAAGGAGGAAAATATTTAATGAATTAAAGTCATCAGAATCAACCAAGATACAGAATGAGTTGAAGTTAAAAAAATTATTGGATTACACAATTGGAAATCATTGGTCACCTTGACTGGACCAATTTGAATCAAGGTATAACCTAGATTGGAGGAAGTCTAAGAATACTTAGGGAATACAGAAAAGGAGAAACTATATGTAGACTATTGTTTGAAGAACTGTGGTTGTATAGAGTAGACATATGAATTTGACAGTGTGACAGGCAAGTAGGAGTGGTTGGGGCTTTTTGTTTTGATTTTAGGACATGAATAGTACAATATATTTTTATATCTATAGAAATGATTTCTTAGAACTGGAGAAAGAAAGGATATCTAAAGCTTAAGGTAAGGATAGAACTCAGTGGACAATTAGAGACTTTGGCTTTGAGAATTTTAGGGACATTTCTTCTTTTGAAATAGGAATGATAAAATGTACTTACTGAACAGATCTTAATAAAGAGTGAAAGAAGGGTAAGAGTTCTCCACTCTGATGGCTTCTATTTTGTCAGGAAATAAAATAGCTATTGCTAAAGAAAAAATATGAAATAAAAGACAAATATGATAAATTTGCAGAGAAGTTTTGACTGTCAGTTTAACCCTAATGGTCTTGAATGTTTTGGACCTTAATCTGAATGAGTGATTTTTGGAAGTGATGTTCACCCAATCAGAGGCAAGTATGGAAAATGCAATATATTGAGTTCATCATGATTATGGATTATCAGGTAATTTCATCTGAAGGGCACAAAAAACAGGATTTGAGCCAGTTGCAAAGCTGTATTTATAATTGTTATTCACTGAATATAAGCAGGAAAATGAGAATAGAATGCAGAAAATGATAGAAAAAATATTTTGAGGACACTAGATTAGGTTGTATAACTACATCTGATACACTTTACATTTCTTATCTCCTTCGGTGAAGTCTATGGTGATTGAAAAGCAAGTGGGCCAAAATGTAGGATGTTTCATTTGTTATTTGTTACCACAGCAAATGTCTTAATTCCCACTATTTGTCAAATATTATTTAGCTACTAGAGAAACTGTACAAAAAGAGTAAAGGAAAAATCCCTTACCCCCTGCAAATTTTATCCTAATGCCAATGGCAGGTGATAAAATATCCCTTTATAATATGTGCTTTTTATGCTTTTATATGTGTTAAAAAGCAATAAATGCTATAAATAAAACAAAATAAACCTAGCTAATTAATGAAATGTATATTCTTAAAATTGGCTTGTTTGGACCAAAGTAAAAGGTGACTTTTAAAAAGCAGTTTGATGAAGTGAAAAAATAAGCTACACTAATATTTGAGGAAGTACATTCAGGCAGAGGGAATAGCAAGTTAAAGTCCTTAAATTATGGGACACTTGACAGGTTTGAGGAAAACCAAGCAGTTAATGTGGCTATAGAAAGTTGCATATAAATTTTTAGAGATAACCGAGGACCTATGATGGATAGGTTAAATTTTATTACAAGGGTGGTGGGAACTTCTTGAAATATTCTAAATAGAACAATGCCGTAATATGATTGACATACTGAAATCACTGCTGTGGTTTTAGTGACCAATAAGAGGACAAGGATAGAAACAGACCCTTTGGGAATCTATAGAAACATTCCAGTTAACCCATGTATGAAATAATGGTAGTGATGATAGAGATTGGTTGTATCCAGTTAACATTCTTAAGAATTTAACCATTTACTCACCATGTACCCCAGCCATTTCACTCCTAAGTATTTATTCAAGAAGTGAAAACATGGATTATTCTGGAAATGAAGTCTAAATGTATTGTTTGCTTAAACAAGTAGGAGTCGTAACTGAGAGGTTCATTTTTACTGAGCAAAGCGTACATATAGAAAATAGGAAGTTCTAGGAGTCTTTGAGTTTGCCAACTGATACCCTTAAAATGTGGGATGTTGCTGAAGGAATTACTTGAGTATTAAATACAGAAAAAAGCATGTTGATTATTGCAAAGCTAACAATGGATATTTTTCTAGAGAGTAGGTAGTTTTAATTCTCACTTATGATTTTGTCATAAGCCATCACCTCTGCATTGAAATGTTTAAGTCCTGTGATAGCCAAGAGATATTGGGAAGCATGGACTATATTTGTGAGTTAATGATGAGAAGAAACACAAATTTAAAACAAATGTGAAAGGGGGAGTTAATGGAAAAGGACATTCTTCTAAGGTAACAATACACATAAAGAAGTATAACTCAGGGGTGCCTGGCTGGCTCAGTTGGTAGAGCACAGAACTCTTGATCTCAGATTCATGAGTTTAAGCCCCATATAAAAAGAAATACAACTCAGTAGAAAGTATATACCTTTTTCCCTGTGGAAAAAATAAATATGTAAAAACAATACCTATTTTTAAAAGGAAAGTCATGTAGTGCATTACACATCTCTCCAGCAAGGTAAATTTCTGAGACTGAAAAATGTTGGGGGTTACGTTGGATTTTAATAGAGACGTGTGAGAAAATTAAAGATGGTAAGCTCAGTTTAGAAGCTTGAGGATTTGGAGGGCATCTTTTTGTAGACGAGATGATTTTTATAAAATACAATTTTTAAAATAGAATATATTGTACTTTCTTCTAAACTATTATTTTATGGCCCTCTAGGGTATTTAACCTTGTAAATCTCATTCATTTTCAAAATTTGCCATTGACCTACTTCTCCTAAAGGCTCTATTTTAATGTATTTATGATCATATTTATATTTTATATGCTGCTAATTGGTCTTGTAGTACCTTGAGCAGGAACCTCATTTATCTTTGTCCCAGGACTTTAATGCAATTTTAGGTAGCCTGTAAGGACTTTGTGAAGACATGTCAGGGACAAAAAAGTTTTTTAGAATAGGCAGGAACACATTAAACTTTTGTATCTGATTTCATTGAAAAAAAAAACAATGTAAAAAATGATAAAAGTCCTAGGTCCTATATTTTTTGATGGACTAAAATGTTCTACATCCAAGCAAATCAAACAGCAGTGCACACCCCCTCACACACAAAAAAATAAGCAGAGCAGTATTGACATTGAGTGTTCATTCACTGAATGTATATTTATTGGATACTTAGTATATACCAAGCACTGGACTATATGCAGAATTATATGACACGCTATGGTATTTTAAATGAGAACAATTATTAAATTTTTTATGAATTAATTTTTGTTAAATTGTACAATTTAATACAGAATTGAAACACAAAAATTTATAATAGAATATTAGTTTATGAAATCTTTCCCAAAACATTATGTGATGATGCCTTTAAAAAGAAGAAAGGAAATGAATAAAGAAGATTTGGAGTGTGTGCACATGTGGGCGCGCGTGTGTGCGTTTAATGGAATGTTACTCAGCCATGAAAAAGAATGGCATCTTGCCATTTGCAATGACATGGTCAGAGCTAGAGAATATTATGCTAAGTGAGATAAGCCAGTCAGAGAAAGACGAATACCATATGATTTCACTCTCATGTGGAATTTAAGAAACAACAAATGAGTAAAGGGAAAAAGAGAAAGAGGCAAACCAAGAAACAGACATTTAACTATAGAGGACACTCTAATGGTTACCAGAGGGGAAGTCAGTGGGAGGATGGGTTAAACAGAGATGGGAATTAAGGAGAGCACTTGCTGTGATGAGCACAGGATGTTCTTTGGAAGTGTTGAATATTGTACACCTGAAACTAATATTATACTGTATGTTAACTAACTAGAATTTAAAGAAAAACTAAAAACTAAATAAATAAAAAGGAGAAAGGAAAGATACAGACCTAGTAGTTAGAGTATTGCAGGATGACCCTATAGGAAAATGTTAAACACAAAGCTAATCTTTCCACAATATCTACAGCCTTGAGTCTTGATTGAATGACTTCATAAGTATGCTGTTTTAGTAATAAGGGTGATGGGGAAAAATACCCAGCTTTGCCTTTTTTGGACAGATGGATGTTTCGAACATGCTTGTTTCTGATACGGAATATATGTGGGGATGGAAAGATGAGGGAGCTTATTTTTTTTATAGTATATTATTCAACTTTGAATCATGAATATGTAAATTTCTAATAAACACATTAAAAAGCATGAACCATTCGAGATGTATGTACATGTATTTAATGACAAATTATAGGGTAATTTCAATATTCTGAAAATACTTATTTTGGAAGAGATAACTAATTTAAGATCTGAAAGGTAAAACTAGCATATAAATTTATTAACTTTGAGAAAAACCTAACAAGAAGAGTGTTTAATGCAACTAAGGGATATTCACATTTAGTCTTTCCTCATTTGTTATAAGAAATCCCACTTGCTTTCTATTGTGTTAACTTGTCTAAGATTTCTGTAGTATCCATAAATGAGTTCCTGAAACTTTTTTGCCTAAACCTGACACTATATTTTTTGATCCTGGGACCAATCTCAAGGATCACAGATGATCCGGATCTTAGCATCCTTTGAGATCAAAGAGGGGTTTGCATTATTCGTAAATGGACTGGATATAAAATCTTTGCCTACCATCCTTTTTTCTGTAACTCCCTGGCTACAAAAAAATCTCTTATTTGACAAGCATTGTATCTACTTATTAAAGAATTTAGGACCCAGTTCTACATTGATCTATATGCAAAAGCTAAAAAGTGTTAAAAATCCCCCAGTTTTTGTCAACAGTCTCTATTTTCTTCATACATCAAGTACAATATACATATTATATCTTTATTATTTTAGAATTCATATTGTTATAAGTTCTTGATATATTCACATTCTATACAGAGATTATTTTTCCGTTGATTTCCCATAAACTGTAGAATCTGAATTAAAATTTGGCAGTTTATCTAGATTTACCTCATTTTGAATCTAAAATTTGAACAGAGTTTCTAGAATTGTCTAAATGTGGGAAACAACTAAAACATTTTGAGAGAGTAGACATGGAGAGAGTAATTAATATATTTACCAATCATTCGCCTTAAATTTTATTCCACATAAAAAATAATCCTTCACACTCAGATATAACTCCTATTTTAAAGAAATCTGGGTTTGAATCCTAGATCTCCTAAAACAATTAGACTTCACCAAAGTGATTTAATTGGTAGATAAGTGATAGGCTTCCAAAAAAAAAAAAAAAAAACTAGTAACATATCCTTTAATTTCAACAAGATTTTCTGATGATGGGTTGATTGTTTAGAATATAGCTTCTGTTAAGAAGGGATCGGAAGAAGATAGTTGAGTGCCAGATATAGTTACCCTTAAAATAGTTTATGTTTGCATATAAGCTATTAGAATTATTTGATTTGATTAAACACTAAAAACTTCTGTCCCCGATTGCTTGGTTATTAATAGTGTATCATTATTGTATAGAAAGGTAATATAATAGACCATGTGACATTGTTTTTAATGACTTAAAACCACTTTGTTCCTGAATTTCCTATCAAATTTAGAAGACTATAGGTTCAAAGAAAGATAATCTAACCCCAAATTTCTGGGACAGACTTTTGGGTCTGATAATATTATTTGGAAATCAGCTAAAATTGAATTTGTCCTTGATTGTTTCTATTAGGAATTTAAGACTGAAATGACAGCTTACATATTTAGTTGGCATAGACTAGCTCTATGTAGCTCTCTTTACAATCATAAGAGATTTGATTTGTTTCAAAGTGGAGGATTTTTTTCCCGTAAAATAGAGCAGAATCTTCTATTTTATAAGAGACAGACTTTTGTTTTAAGAAGTATATCATAGTATCCAGTTCTTGATAATACATTTACTAGCCTATGTAATCCTCAGTTTGAATGAAATGTATTTTTTTTCAATTACAGTGATTAAATTTTGAATAAAATTTAAAGTGTGAGAATTTAAAAAAATTGAGTAGAATACTCTGTTTAAAAATATTTTAAAGGTTTCCATATCTTCTAAAACAGTCTTAAGAAATATTTTTCTTTTGAAGTCATAATCTGTGTAAATATATTTAACCTGTGAAACATTAACCATTTCTTGAAATTTCCTATGGACATTCTATCATTTTTTTTTAAATCCTGGAGTTGTGATTTGTTGAAGTTAAATGATTTTCATTTACTCGTGATATCCTTTTTTGATGGGGGTGGTAGTTTAGGCTGGCAAGACATTAGATTGTTTCCAAACCTTGACTATTGTGAACAAAGCTGCCGTGAACTTGGAAAAACAGATACTGAACCAGCACAGTTTACAAAAACCAGAGGGTTAATGGCACAGAAGCACATGTCCAAAGCAAAGTTTACTTTCTCATTTTCACTCTATTCTTTTGTGATTTAGAAAAAAGTACTTGAGTTTCACAGGAGAAAAAGAGACAGTTAATGAAGAAGGACAGAGGCCTCGTTCTGTGAAATGAATCAGGTTTGGTGTTCTTTCTTCTTATTTCAGTTTCTAACAAGTCTCAAGAAGGTGCCTACTCTTTGATTCCTTGATGAGGAACTGCAGCTTCCCACAGTGACCTGAGTTTGAAAAAATTCTTCTTTATATTACCTTTCTTTAAAATCTGTTTAATCTTTCTTTATGATGAGAATGCTTAACTTCTACTCCCTTAGCAAATTTCATTTATAGAATACATTATTAGCAACTATAATCCTCATAATATGCATTATATCCTCAGAATGTATTGATCTTATAACTGAAATTTTGTATCCTTTTACTAGATTCTATTTCCACCACCACGGAGCTCCTGGCAGCAATCATTCTACACTGTTTCTAATGTTCGAATTTTTTTTTAGTTTCTATGTACAGTTGACCCTTGAACTATTCAGGGGTCAGGGGTACCAAGCCCCTACACAGTCCAAAATTCATATATAACTTTTGCCCCCAAACTTAATTACTATTAGCCGAGTATTGACCAAAAGCCTTACCAATAAAATGAAAAGTCAACTAACATGTATTTTGTATGTTATATATAACCTGCTGTATTCTTACAAGAGAATAAGCTAGAGAAATATCAAATTAAGAAAATTATAAGGAAGAGATACTACATTTATAGTATATATAAAAAATCTGGATGTGAGTGAATCTGTGTAGTTAAAACCCATGTTATTCCAGGGCCAATTGTGTAAGCGATTGCATGCAGTATTTGTCATTTTTCTGTCTGGCTTATTTCACTTAGCATAATACCCATCTGTTTCCCATGTTGTTGCAAATGACAATTTTTCCTTCTTTTTTAAGGCTAATAATATTCCACTCTATATATGCGTACATGTAGGGGTGTGTGTGTGTGTGTGTGTGTATCACATTTTCATCATCCATTGATCTATTGGCAGACACTAGATTGTTTCCATACCTTGACTATTGTGAACAAAGTTGCAATGAGCATGGGAAAACAGACATCTCTTAGAGGTACTGAGTTTGTTTCCTTTGAATATATACTCAGGGTGAGCTTGCTGGATCAAATGGTAGTTGTATTTTTTATTTTTTATTTTTTATGAAACTCCATACTGTTTTCCATAGTGTCTGTAAGAGTTCGCATCCCCACCAATAGTGTATAAGGGTTCCCTTTTCTCCACATCCTCATTAGCGTTTGTTATCCCTTCTCTGTTTGACAATACAGATCGTAACAGGTATGAAGTGATACCATCTCCTTGTGGCTTTGAATTGAATTTCTCTGATGATAAATAATGTTAAGCACTTTTAAGATACTTGTTGGCCATTTGTATGTCTTCTTTGGAAATGTGTCTATTTAGGTCCTTTGTCCATTTTTTTTAATTTGGGTTATTTGTGGTTTTTTTTTTTCCTTTTTTTAGACTAAAAGAGTTTATTGTATATTTTATATATTAATACCTTATTGGTTTCCAAATATGTTCTCCTATTCCATAGGTTGCCTTTAATTTTTTGATCATTTCCTTCCCTGTGCAGAAGAATTTGAGGTTGATGTAGTTTCTCCTGTTTACTTTTGTTTTTGGTGACTTTGCTTTCATGTCACCTCTAAAAAAATCATTGCCAAGACCATTGCTTACAGAGCTTACCCTTCATGTTTTCTTGGAGGAGTTTTACAGTTTCAGGTCTTACATTCAAGCCTTACTTAATCTATACTGAGTAGGTTTTCATATACACTATAGGACAAAACTCGTTTCATTTTTTGCATGTGGATGTTCAGTTTTCCCAACACCATTGCCTGAAGATTCTGTTCTTTCCCCACAGTATTTTCTTGACTCCTTTGTCAAAAAAAAAAAAAAATTACCATATTTCTGGGCCCTCTATTCTGTTCCATTGACCTATTGTAGCTGTACACTGAAGAAAAGTTCTCAGGCCCTTAGACTGAGCTGACATGCCGGGCTGCCTCTGCCAGCAAAACAGCAGCAGCAGCAAACTGCACATAGTCTTTATTTTAGGTTCACCAGGTATAAACATCAAAGAACGTTAAAGCATGGGAGGAAAGCACAAAGAGCCTCCAGACATAGACCAAACACACATCTGGTCTTTACGTGAAAGCATGCAAGGAAGATGTGCACATTTAAGGACTGGTAGGCAATTACAGTGTGTCTGTTCCCCAACTGGCTCCTGGGAGATCATGGGTCTCTGTTCTCATAGTGCTACCACCTTGAGACCAGAACACTGCTGACGTTTCAGCAATTACCCAATCCATTTTTCCAGTGCTTACAATACACTCTCTAAAAATAACTCCACAAACTATCTATTATTTTATATCAGTACCATAATGTTTTGATTATTATTGCTCTGTAAAACTGTTTGAAATCAGGAAGTGTGATGCCTCCAGCTGTGTTCTTCCTTCCCAAGATTGCTTTGGGTATTGAGAATCTTTTGCTGTGCCATATACATTTTCAGATGCTGTTGTCTATTTCTGTGACAAATGACATTGGACTTTTGATAGATATTGCATTGAATATGTAGATTGCTTTGGGTAGCATGGACATTTTGACAATATTCTTTAAACTGCAGAACAGAGGTTATAATTCCATTTATATGTGTCATCTGCAATTTCCTTCATTGATATTTTATAGTTTTTATTCTTGCAGATCTTTCATTTTCTTGGTTAAATTTAGTCCAAAGGTGTTTTTTTTTTCTTTTTTTCTGGAGCCATTATAAATGGAATTGTTTACACAATTTCTTTTTTTTTTTTTTTTTTTTGATAGTCCATTGTTAGTGTATAGAAATGCACCTGATTTTTGTAGGTTGATTTTTGGAACTTGCAACTTGACTGAATTTATTTATTCTAACTGGTTTTGGGTGGAATCTTGAGGATTCTACATAAGTGATCCTATCATCTTCAAAGAGATAATTTTACTTTTTCGTCTTTGAGTTACTTTCCTTTTATTTCTAGTTCTTTCTTACTTGCTCTGGCTAGGACTTCTTGTACTACATTGGTTTAAAGTTGTAAGAGTGGACATCTTGTCTTGTTACTGATCTTAGTAGAAAAGCTTTCCGCTTTTTGCTGTTGAGAATGATGCATTTGTCATATATGGCTTTTAATAAGTTGATGTATGTTCCTTCTATAGTCACTTCAAGAGGTTTTTTATTTAACATGAAAAGATATTTGTCAAGTGTTTCTTTCTGCATGTATTTAGATGATTATATAACTATCACCCTCCAGTTTGTAATGTGTTGTGTCACATTTACTGACTTGCAAATGTTAAACCATCCTTGCATCCTTGCAAGTGGGAATAAATCCTGCTTAATCATAGTATACAGTCCTTTTGATATACTGTTGAAAATGGATTGTTAGTATTTTGTTGAGGATTTTTACATTGATGTCCACCTGACATATTGGCCTTTGGCTTTCATTTCTTGTGGTTTCCTTATCTGGCTTTGGTATCAGGATAATGTTCTCTCATAAAATGAGTTTGGAAGTTTCTTCTTATTCTGTGTTTTTGAAAGGATCAGTATTATTTCTTTGAATATTTGGTAGAATTTACTAATCAAGTCATCTAGTCATGGGCTTGTCTTTGTTAGGAGGTTTTTGTTTACTGATTTAGTATCTTCACTTGTTATTGGTCTGTTCAATTGTTCTTTTTGTTACCATTCAGTCTTGGTTGGTTGTACATTCCTAGGAATTTATCCAGTTCCCCTAAGTTATCCAGTTTTGAGACATAAAATTGTTCATAGAAGTCTCTTATGAACCTTTGTATTTGTGTGGTTGTGGTTGTAATGTCTCCTCTTTCATTTATAATTTCAGTCTTTTTCTTGGTAAGTCTACCCAAAGTTTTTTTTAATTTTAATTATCATTTCAAAAAATTAACTCTTTGTTAATGTTTTCTATTGTTCTTCTTGTCTCTATTGGGCATATTTGCAGTCTGATCTTTATTATTTTCTTCATTCCTTTATTATGTTCAGCTTAGATTGCTCTTTTTCTACCTCACTGAGATAAAGTTAAGATGTTTGAGACCATTTTTTATTCCTTTTAAAACTACTTTTGCTGCATTGAATGTTTCCATTTTAATTTATCTCAGGATATTTGTTGAGTTCTTCCTCTTTTTTTTGACCCATTAGTTGTTGAAAAGCATGTTGCTTAATCTCTACATGTTATGAATTTATATTTTTCTTCTTGTATTGGACTTGTAGTTTTGTATCATTGTGGTTTGAAAAGATGCTTGATAGGCTTTCGGTGTTCTTAAATTTGTTAAGACTTGTTTTGGGGCTTAACATAACATTCCGGAGAGTGTACCATGTGTGCTTCAGAAATTTTGTTTTCTTATGATTTTGGCTAGAAGGTTATGTGTATGTCTGTCACATCCATTTTCTCTAAGGTATAACTTGAGTCCATTGTTTCTTTATTAATTTTCTGAGTGATCTATTCATTGTTGAAAGTGATCTATACAATATTAAACCCCCTATTATTATTGCTATTTATTTTTTCTCTTCAGATCTGCTAATATTAGCTTTATATATTTAGATGTTCTGATGTTTGATGCAAAAATATTTACTATTATTATATTTTTGGCTGATTTGACCCTTTAGAATTATATAATCACCTTCTTTGTCTCTTGTTACAGTCTAGCTTGAAGCCTTTTTTTTTTTTTTTTTTTCGATATATCTACCCATGTTTTCTTTTGGTTTCCATTTGCATGGAATATATTTTCTCATGCCTTCACTTGAAATTTGTGTGTATCCTGTAGGCTAAAGTGAGTCTCTCATAGGTAGAATATAGTTGATTCCTGCTTTTTTCCCATTTTTCCACTCTCTGTTATTGGAGAATTTAATTAAAAATTATTGATACGGATTTACTATTTCAATTTATGGTTTTCTGGGTATTTTGTACTTTGTTTCTTTCTCTTTTTTGCTATTCTTTTGTGATTTGATCATTTATTATATTGGTATGCTTTAATTCCTTTTGGATATCTAATACAGATTTTTGATATGTGATTACTATAAGGCTACATAAAACACTTCATGTATGTTAAGCCCATAACTTACAGTGTATGTAAAAGCTCTACAACTGTACACTCTCCTCCCACATTTTGTTTTTGATGGTAACATTTACATCTTTTAATATTGTGTATCTATTAACAAACTGATGAAGTTACAGTGATTTTTTAAAAAATATTTATTATTAAATTAATGAGAGAGAGCAGGGAAGGGGTAGAGGCAGAGGGAGGGAGTGAGGGAGGGAAGGAAAGAGAGAGAGAGAGAGAGAGAGAGAGAGAGAGAATCTCAAGCAGACTCCGTGCTCAGTGCAGCGCCAACTCGGGGTTCCATCTCATGACCATGAAATCACAACCTGAGCCAAAATCAAGAGTTGGAAGCTTGTTTCACATGTGCCTATACATTCAATGTATCCATGGAAGGGAGGTTGAGGACCCTATTTATCCATCGTGGTCCCTCCATTAAAATTCTTATTTGCTAGACATCTCTTAGTTGTCACAATGCAATATTTTTAAATATATTTACTTTAATAAATTTATGAAGTTACCCCAAATTATGGAATATAGTGTATACAGCCATCTATGTGCTGGGCATTGGAGATAGGGAAATAACAAAACAAGGTCCTTGGAACTCATCTAATTATTGGGAGCTACATACTTAAATTTATAATATACTATAACTAATGTTACAGTAGAACAGTGTCCTTTATGTATGCACAAAGATGGTGTTCTTGACTGTGATAGAAGAGGAGGAGCCATGGAAATCTTGATGTAACAGGTCACTTTTGACCTAAATTGAGAAAATTCACTCTGTGAACTCTCAGAGTTTGTAGACAGAATTATGAGTGCAGAACATGGAATTGGAAAAAGGATGGAACACATACAGAATATAAATGTCAAGACTGGAACATTGCATGTCTTTTGGAAAGCAATGGGAAGTGGACAGAAAAGATAGGCAGGAGTCATATATATTGACTTGTATTTCATAAGGAAGAGTTCTATATCACACAGGCAATGAGGAGTTATAAAAGTATTTTAACATTATGGCAATTCCACCCTTTTCTAGCCCCTGTTCGGTAAAAGCAGTAGACTTTGCTGATTGCCAAATCAATTCTCAAGCACTGTCAATAGAGTAAATTCACCTTTCTCCCTGTTGTCTCTTCTCAGAATCTGCCCTTGTAGCCATAACAGTAAATACTGTAGGTAAATCCAGCTCAGTTTTTTGAAGTGATTAACACTTAGTGAGAACAGGGTGAGTGGCAGAAACAAGCCTGTAGAACTGCAGATGTTCCAAAACATGCATGCTTTAATGTGCATTTCTATAGGAAAAGAAAAAAAAAACTTTGTTAATTCTTGACTCCATCCATGTTTCCTCATAATGTTTCTTAATCATAAAATAATCCTTAGAACAGATTTCAGGCATAGTAGAAGGTTAGTGAAAATAATCATTTTGGGAAAGGCAGTGGTATCCATATAAAATAATACTAGAAACTACTTATGATGATTATTATTTATATAGAAAGGGAAAGGATAAAGATAGGTAGATTCAGATATTAGCTTGAAAACGATGTACAGAATTTTTAAATTGGTAAAGGAATTTGTATGGAAGAGAGATAACAAATTCTCAAGCATAGATAAAGACTACACAAAACATTTCCATAAAAT
Source organism: Cryptoprocta ferox (assembly GCA_028646485.1). NCBI lineage: Eukaryota > Metazoa > Chordata > Mammalia > Carnivora > Eupleridae > Cryptoprocta > Cryptoprocta ferox. The sequence continues at coordinate 74,689,869 of CM053572.1, forward strand.
ATGCTGTTGAAATGTTAATATTTTTTGAATAAAGCAGTAATTTGGAAAATTTAGAAAGTATACTATGGCAACATAAAAATCACTTAAAATCATATCTATAGACTATCTGAACATTTCATATTTCTTTTAAATCTTTTTCTAATCCTCTATTTTTAAACTTGTATATTTAAGATTAATACTTATTTTAGAACCTGTACATATATGAGAGCTGTTGTTGTTTATCAATGGAATGTCTAGAACAGCAGTGACCCTTGGCCAAACTCTGAGAATGAAACTTCTGGAATATTCACATAGTCACTGATGGTAATATTTTTCTGTATTCCCTATTTAATTCCCTATTTAAAGTGTTGGGCCAGCATGTTACAAGCTCTCAGCATTTTTCAGAGTTAACATAAAAATTGATAATAATGGTGTCTGGTTTGGTATTGGCACATAGGTGTCTGTCCAGGCCTCTTTTTAAAAACTACATTTAGGAGCACCTGGCTGGCTCAGTTGGTAGAAAATGCAACTCTTGATCTCAGGGTTGTGAATTTTGAGCCCCAGGTTGGGTGTAGAGATAGCTTAAAAATAAAACCTTAAAACAAAACAAAACAAAAAACAATGCTTAAAGATCCATGTGGACTTCCAAATGGAAAGACTTGGAACTAGAGGGAAAGTAAATCCATGAGATCCTTGAAAATAAGAAGCTAGTTCCTAACCTCTCAAACCTACTGCATTGTTTTTCACAGAATCCTTATGTTGAAGTCCTACCCCCTCAATACCTTAGAAATGGGACTTATTTGGAGATAGGGCTTTTAAATGGGGAATTAACATTAAATGAGGTCATACAAGTGACTTTTAATCAACAATGACAAGTCTTTATATTGTGGATGCTTTCTTAAGCCACACTGTATGTTTTATAGAAAAATTATTTTAACTGCATAAATACATTACACTTTTGCTAATGTTTCATAGTTACATAAATTTGTATTGCCAAATAATGCGTCTACAAGGATTTTCATCTCAATATCCTTTTCCTTAAACTCCTGCCTCATTTGTTAATGGGATTTTGTCCCCTTAACGAAGTATCAGATTGCAGGGGTGGAAGAACAATTGGATGCCCCCTTGGTTCTTCCTTTATTTTATATTTCTACTAATAAATCTTAGATCTACAAAAATCCTCTGCATCTACACTTCACATGACAGCATGAGCTCATTATTTTCTCCAATGTTACTTTCTAGGAGCTATGAATTCTATCTTTTGCTCTCACTTCTCATTTTATTCATCAAATATTAATAGGAACTTTATGTGGTAGGTAGGTAGAGACTGACACTTGAACAAAAGAAAGCAAGGTATTTTGTATGACATGTAATGGGAAAAGCCTTTAATTAAATATTAAGCTCCTCTTTGAGGTTTGAATATTTATATATTAATAAATATTTATTTTTCACAGTAAGCACACATGGAAAAGCATATCATGTTTTAAATCAACATCCTTATATTTTATTTACAAATCATTAGAGAAAATCGCACAAAGAAATACTATTTCATTTGTCATAGCTATGTAACTAAACACATCAAGCTAATTCTTTTCCATTTAAGTTTATAAATATTAATGAATATAGGTTTAGTGAAACTTTGTATGTAAAAATGGACCATGCATTTCTCCAAAAATTAGAAGTTTTTATTTAAATATGTTTTAAATACAATATCACATCTTCAATGTAATGTCACGATCATTTGATATAGATATCACAAACATCTTATTCAAAACTTTGATATTTTTAAGATAGAATAATAAATGTGATCAAACCCAAAAATAAACACTGTAAAACAAAATTTTGGGTATATGAACAAAGGAAACTAAAATTTTTTAAATCTGAGTTAAAACAAATTGAAAATGTCAGAAAATGAATGTTTGGCTTCTAAGAATTTAGTTCTCTTTTTATCTTTATATCAAATAGAAAAGAGAGCACTCATGAATTAGTTCTCAATAGATCTTTAAACCAATAGTGTTTATGGAGGACTTAATAAAAAGAAATTGATGTCATTTTTAGGATTTAGTTTTAATTTATTCAGAATTATATATAATTGAAGGACTAAAGTGACATCAATAATAAAAAAAATCCACTTGAAATAAAAAAATAAATTTTAAAAAGGTATTGCTTATTTCCAATATTTAGTGGTATGATACTTTTGAGTTGTGGATGACTAGTCAACTTTATGAAGTGATGCTAGTCACGCTTTCTTGCCAAATATTTAAACTGTAGCATTTTCTATGTTCTGCCATGATATCTCTTTAATAGATTGGGGATATTTCAGGAGTATTATAGAAGAATAATTGAAGATGATATATTTTATTTTCTGTATATATGAAGAGCAAATGAATTGGTAAATGGAAAGGCACTTATACTTGGAACTAAAATTTACTTAGATATTTTAACTACTAAATGAATAGAAATTGAATAACTTCTGAGTTTAAAGTAGGCTCTGAATTGTGACAGTAATTATTTATCTTAATTATTCTTTCCATGAATTTGTCAATGATACTTGGTTATCGTCCATAATATTAGAGTCAATACTTTACACTCTAAACATAAAGAGGTGTGTTAAAGACGGTCTTAAACTTGAAGAAAACCCTTTCTTGGTGAAGGTCGAATCATTCTTTACATGTAGTGTTTGCCACCTTCTACTCAAAGTCTTTTTCTGTTTCTTTGTTACTGAGTTGTCACAATTTTGTAACATAATACAAAACTAATTGGCAAGGAGAAATGAAGGCAAATTTTGCAATGAAAAGTATAATTAAATGCCTTTGAAGCCATTTACATTGATGAAATTACACTGCTCTTTCATTAATCAATCAGTTACTCTTTTTTTGGAACCTTGTATATCTCCTGGGAATAAAATATTTGCAACATTATTGAGTTGAAAGATAAAGAGTTGAAATTCGGGCATTTTGCCTACAATGTACAAAGTAACAGTGGTCATGACCATGATTATTTTCCACATTCAAGGAAAGTTAATGCAAAACAAATGTTTACATTTTTACTGGGAAATTCTTGGCAGCTGATAAGAATGTATAAATGAGAAATGAGATACAGCGTTGAATGCTTCAAAAGATCAGGTCACTATAGTCAAAATAAAAAGAAGAAAAACAGTTATTTATCTCCCTTTGAGAAAATAGTCACCTTCTGTTATAGTGTTCCTGGTTCTAAACATGTATATTAATTATACCAGCTCACTGAGTTTTATCACTAAGTGATTGTCTACTTTTCAAGACTGTGGCAAAAATAGGCAACATGCATAAAGCTATATCTGTATACTATTCATGTGAGGGTATCAATGATGTCTTTTATATATATTTGAACTTACTGTACTTGACTGAATGAGTTAGATTCTTTTCCACCAGTGAATTGCAAATAAGCCTTCCTAGTACACAATGATTTTGTCAGTTGGCTGTTGTGCCACCACATTTGTACAAAAATATGTATTAGGGATTTCCAGAGAAACAGAATCAACAGGATGTATGTGTATATTTATTAATATATATATATATATATATATACATATATATATGTATATATAATATGTAAAATTGGCTCTCATGTTTGTGGAGGTTGGCAAGTCCAAAATTTTCAGGGAAGATTAGCAGGCTAGAGATCCTGGGAAAAGTTGATACTGTACTTTGGCCCCAAAGATAGAATTCCTACTTCTCTGGGAAGGTTAGGCTTTGTTTCATTATGGTTATCAGTTGATTGGACGAGGTCCCTTCATGTTATGGAGGGTAATCTGCTTTACTCAAAGTTTACTGATTTAAATGTGAATCTTATCCAGAAAATATCTTCACAGTGACCTTTAGACTAGATACCTGGGTGTGGTGGCCTAACTAGTAGGCACACAAAAGAAACCATCACAGTGGCTGGCTAATCTCCTAACTCTTCTGCAAAGAGAGGAAAGAAAACCATTTTGGTGAAGTAATTATATATATTCCATGAATTTTATTATTTTATTTTATTTATTCATTTATTTATTCATTTATTTATTTTGAGAGAAGAGAGTGCCAGCAAGGGAGGGGCAGAGAGAGGGGGGCAGAGGATCTGAAACAGGCTCTGTGCTGTCAGCACAGAGCCCAATGAAGGGCTTGAACTCTCGAACCATGATATCATGACTTGAGCTGAAGTTGGATGCTTAACCAACTGAGCCAATAAATTTTCTTCAGCATTGCCTTGGATACTTTTGCTAGGATAAGGAATGTTTGAGATACAGTTTTTCTAGCTACAATATTTGTGGAGAAAAGAACTGCAATAGTGAAAAGCAAAACACAGACATACACTGTTTGTTTTATCTTGATGGATTTATTACTAACCATTCAGCCTTTACTCATAATCCAGAAAGATGTTAGTCGAATTTCACATTTATAGAATATGTTTCCCAGGCTGCACTGAAAGATATTGTGTAACCAGATTTAATGTACATGGTTTTGCCTGTCTATTCACACTGGAATTTGCAATGGGCCTAGAATAGTGTGACAAACAGTATATAATTTTAATTTGTTTTTAGAAAAAAAGTAGAAAGTAAAGCATAAGCAAATGGATGCAGTATCATTGAAGTCTGCATTCTTGTATTAGAACATCTACAATGTTGCATTGCTATGCAAATTAGGGGTTGTTTATTGCTTTTGTTCTATTTTCTTTTTTTATTTTAATTTTTTTATGTTTTTTATTTATTTTTGAGAGGCAGAGACAGCATGAGCAGGGGAGGATCAGAGAGAGAGGGAGACACAGAATCCGAAGCCAGGCTCCAGGCTCTGAGCTAGCTGTCAGCACAGAGCCTGACGTGGGGCTCAAACCCACGAACCTTGAGATCACGACCTGAGCTGAAGCCTGACGCTTAACCGACTGAGCCACCCAGGCGCCCCTTTTCTTTCTTTCTTTTCTTAAATTTTTTTAATGTTTTTTTTATTTTTGAGACAGAGAGAGACAGAGTATGAGTGGGGAGGGGCAGAGAGAGAGGGAGACACAGAATCTGAAGCAGGCTCTGAGCTGTCAGCACATAGCCAGATGCGGGGCTCGAACCCGCCAACTGTGAGATCGTGACCTGAGCCGAAGTCGGATGCTTAACAAACTGAGCTACCCAGGCACCCCTGTTCTCCTATTTTCAAGTTTTACATTCATTGCTATAATATTTCTGCATAGGGTATATCCTTTAATTTTCACCAAATGCTTGTCCTTCTATTCCATTTTTCCCAGATTAAAAAAAAATAAACTTTTTCCTGGTGCTTTTCAAATAAAACCTACTACCCCAATTGATTCTAAAATGCACTTTATACAAATGGAAACAAATGGAGTAGTTAAGCAAAAACATGGGACCTTTTTTTTAAGTACACCTTAGATATTTTAAGAGCTTTCAAATACTCAATTACTGCATTGTTAACTGTGAATTGTGGGGAGAGAAAAAAGAAATGCGAACAAACATCTAGTCTGATGAAAGCTATTTCTATTCATTAAGAAATCCCCTGAAATGTTTTTCCCTAAGACCAGTGTACTCCTGACAGTATGGCTAACAAATTGTATATTCCTCACCATTTATTTCCATGAACTTAATTGACCATTTTAGGATAGAAATGGCCCTTTATGATAACAACAAGATAAAAGCTGGTAATTGACTGAAATGCTTGAGTACAGCTAGCTAAAACCACTTTCGACTAATGGCAACCTGAATGAAAGGCATGAAAGTTTCAGCGAATTGCAGAGAAGGTCAGAAGATATTTTTTACCTTCTTTTTTTGAAACGCATAAGAAAACAAATGTTTTGATGATGTATCAACTTTAAAAAGGTATGAAAGAAAAGAGATCACATCAAAAATTGTTTTGTGGAGTGATTATTATCATACACCATGCATGATGTATTATGGAAAATTGATATTATTTTAAAAGCTTTTTTTTCCAGTATTATGCTGTCAGCACAAGGTTATTTCATGTGAATAAATAAAACCAGGAAGATGCATTAATATTTTCAGAAGTTGGTAACAAAAATAAATTTAGGAAACAAATGTTTGATAACCTAAAAAAGGAATGGAAATTTTTAAAACAATTGGTTCATAAATTATTAAAGATTTTATGTTTATTGACCAAAAAGTAATAGACAAAATAATTAATTTTTAGAATTATTTGCATAAATTAATTTTAAAATAACACAATTACCATGCATATCCTTACATGTTTTAATTTTTTTATATTCATCTATTTTTAAGTGTACTTAAAGTAATAAAATCCCTCACTAAGGATAATAGTTTAAATCTTTATGGGTTTTACTTCTCTGTCTAGTCATTTAACAAGGACCTTATCTATTTACTATTTGTGTAAATTGAGAGAATATGTAAATCATTAGTCCTACAAAATAGTCCTTTCAGTAAAGGTACACATTAATTTATACTGCTACTAATTATTTTAAATGGACATTCTTAATGAATCATAAGAAATTATAATAATAACTATAACTTGTTTTTTCCATCTTTTTCATTTTATAAACTTAAAAAAGGATATGTTGCTTTTTTTATTTTTTGTTTTTGTTTTTTTCGAGAGAGAAAGAGCAGGGGAAGAGGGGCAGAGAGGGGTAGAGAGAGACAATCTTAAGGAGGCTCCATGCAGAGCCCTATAAAGAGCTCAATCCCCCGAACCTAGGATCATGACCTCAGCCCAAATCATGAGTCAGACACTAAACCTACTGAGCCATCCAGGTGCCTTAAGGATATGTTGCTTTTTAAAAAAGGGGATTTGTGAAAACGTACATGCTTATGAAGAAAAGTGTAGAAAAAGTAGTAATAAAAATGAAATATTAAATGCCTGTTGATTTTTCCACAATCTTAGAATTGTATATAAAACATTGCTTTTTGTAAATAATCAGATGTCCTTTTCTAGACCCCCAAGGATTTAATCCATATCCCAAGAACTGCAGAAAATGCTGAATACTTTTTTTTATCATCCTCTATGAACTTGTTGGCAAGTTAAGACAAAGGAGTCTACATGCAATAAAAATGTGTGTTCCCCTTGATTCTTTCCTAAAACAAGTCACTTGTCAGGAAACAGATTTTCTATTCTCTTGAACTTTTCCATTTCCATGTTCATTTTAAGATCCCCAGGATCCCCTCGTACATCTAGTTTGCGACCACTTAACCGTTCTTTATACTAACCGATTATACAGTTCTTGATAGTTTATCCTATTCTGACTCTTGGCCATAAGCCTGTCTATAACCTCCATGACCTTTACCTTTGTGTTTCCACAGTAGGTGGAGGCCATGCTTCCTCTCCTCCTTCTTAGTGACTAATGCACCTGTACCCGTAAATCCAGATAATCTGTTCTGGTTTTTTTTTTTTTTTTTTTAACTGTGTGTTTCATCTATTACCCTAAAGTGACTGATTCTTCTTTTATACTACCGGGCCTCCTGAGTTCCATTTCAGCTGTCTTCCAGAGAAACCCACAAATGTGTATTTTCATTTTCACAAGTAGTCTAAAAAAATAACCTCATTTTTTCCCTTCTAAAACAAGTCAGTGATTGTTTTAATCATCCATGAAGTCAGATTTATCTTCAGTTCTTGAGCCCCAGTATTTTTTAGTCACTTAAAATAAATTCCATCAGTAAAATGACAAAACACTCCTTTCATGTGTTAAGGTTATTTGACAAGTATTAGTTTCACCTCACACCTGCTACTTTTGATTCCATATCTTATGACGGGAGTAAACTGAACTTGAAAAAGATAAAACTCCTTTCAGATTACTATATGGAATTCTTAATACGTTATTGATAATAAATGTGAAATTGATAAGACAAGTACTATGATGCCTTGAATACATAGCTGTAAATACTGAAAATTGATAAGTCGAGGAAAATAGTTAAGTAATGAGATAAGAACAATACAAGGTGGATGACAATATGAGGAAGAAGAAATTAATTTAAATAGCATTAACAAGACTGAATTAGTATAATTGTTTAACTGAATTTATCCTAGTGCCTTAAAGGAAGTTAAATTATCTTTAATTTTCTTCCTTTAATTTTGACTAGAATGACCTGATCTTTTGAAGTATTAAACTTTGTATCTGATTTCTCATTTACACACTCCCCATCAGCTGCCAAAATAATTGTAAAGTTTGATGAGATATGTAAAATCCCTGCGGCAAATTCCACTGGAAGATAATTTTGAGTATTCACTAGAAGAATTACATATAGATCTTGCCCAATTATGGTGACTCATAGGGTGAAAGAAGAGGAAACTAAAGAAAAAATTAAGCGAAATAATCTCAGAAATCTGGTGCTGTGTAAGTCAGTGGTTAATGCTTTCCTCCTCTTTTGTAAACTGCTTAAGTCATGCTTTTTTGGACACCATCAATGTCCTCAGCAGTACCTGTCTCAGAGGTTAGAAATCTACAGAAAATATGCCAGTCTTTCGACAGTAATCTTTTATAATCTTCCACAATGAATGCTAGTACTCAAGGCAATGGCTTTCTTTACATTTTGGTCAATTGCATAAATTGATACTTTCTTTCATTACTTCAAGTTCCTAGAGAGAGTAGCTAACCTTAGAACTGCCTGATTTAAGTATGTACTCATGTTCAAAAGCTTCAGTTGGAAGAATTTTAATACAGTCAACTCTATATTTAAACTGAAGTCTTTTTCTTATCGACTGTTTCCAGCAAGTGAGTCCTGAAACCTAGGAATTTGTGGAAGTTTCTAAGTTTATGTTGACCATTCTCCAATTTTACGATGATGGTAGTAGTTTGCAAGGGCTGTCATAACAAAATACCACAGATTGGGTGACTTAAAAACAGAAATTTATTTGTTGACAGTTCTGGTGGCTGGAAAGCCAAGATCAAGGTGTTGGCAGATTTAGTTTCCTATGAAGTTTTCCCCTTTGGTTTGCAGATGGCTGTCTCTGTGTAGTGTTCTCACATGGTCTTTTCTATGTATGTATCCCTGCTGTAGCTTTGCGTGTCAAAATTTCCTGTTAAGACAGCAGTGAGATTAGATGAAAGCCCATCTTAATAGCTTCACTTTTAAACTAAATCACTTTTTTAAAGGCCCTCTCTCCCAAGCAGTTGTATTCTGAAGTCCTGGGGGTGAGGGCTCTAACTGAATTTGGGGGTAGAGATAAAATATAGTACATCACACTTGACACTCTGAATCCCCAGAATTAATTTCCTTCGCCTATGCAAATTACTTTCATCCATTCCAACAAGACAAAAATCTTGAACTATTTTAAATCCTAAATCTCATCTACATTAAAATACATTTGAGACACGGAAGGTATGATTCCTCATCATTCCTCTCCAACTGTGAACCTGGGAAAAACCAGAGAAGTTATATGCTTCCAGAATACAGTGGTAGCCCTGGCAGAAGATAGACATTCTTTTCCAAAAGGAAAAAAATTGTAAAGAAATAAAGGGTCACAGCAACCAAGCAAATCCACCACCTCATGGGGTGAATTCCATAGTTTGAAGGATGGAGAATAATCTTTTTCTGAATGCTGTCCTGTGAGCCACCAAAGGTACCTCCACTTCCAAACCCACAGGGCAGTAGCCTAGTCCTCTGAAAGAAAGGAGGCAGAACTAAAGAGGAGAAAGTCCCAACAGCCTTCCTGAATTCATTTGGTGCCATCTTTGTCCCCATTAGCACAAATTAGCAGGGTTTCTACTGGTGCTGGTAAAACTCTATTTCTGTTTTCTGATAAGATGGCTGATTAAATCATAAGTTCTATTCATAATCTCTTTATCAACTGATGGTACAGCCACAACCTGATGTTCTCTTCAGAACATGTCCTCTTATTTTTTGCACTATGCATCTGTTGGGAATTTTCCAAATCTTGAAGTTTGGTTTCTTTTTGCTTAACAATTTCTTAAATTGATAACTCGCCTGTCACATTTTACTATAGGCAATGAGGAGAAATCAGGCTGAACACATTCTACCTTCTTAGCTAAAAATCTACCGTCCACAAAACACTCAAACACAATTCGGTTCTTTGCCACTTTTTAACAAAGATCACCTTTCGTCCAATGTCCATGAACATAATCCTTTCCATCTGAGACCTCTACAGAAGTACCTTTAACAACGTTTTATACTAACAGTCTTTGCAAACAATCAATTTTTTTAAATGTACCTTAAAACTCTTCCAGCGTCAACCCATTACCCAGTTAGATCCAAAGCCTCTTCACATATTTTGGTATTTGTTGTAGCAGCACCCGTGTTCCTGGTATGAAAACCTGTATTAAGGTCTTCCAGAGAAAAAGAACCATCAGGGATATGTACATGAATATATACGTATGCATATATACACATAAATACACAAACACATGTTTGTGTATATATGCATATATATATTATACGTGTGTGTGTGTATGCATATGTATATATACACATTTATATATGGAGGGAGAGAGATTGAGGTTTATTTGACTTAGGTCATGAAAATGTGTAGGCTAAGTAGATCCAAAATCTGTAGGATAGGCTGGCAAACTGGGGACCAAGGGAAGAGTTGCAATTTGAGCCCAAAGACTGTCTGATGGCAGACTTTATTTTTTTTCCGGGGAGGTCAGTCTTTGTTTTATCAAGGCCTTCAGTTGATTGTATGAGGCACCCACATCCATGTCATGAAGGGTAATCTGTTTTACCTATTCAAATGTTAATCTCATCCAAAAAACACCTTTAGAGAAACCTCTCTAATGATCTTTGAAGAAATTTTTGGGCAACATGGCAAAGCCATATTAACATACAAAACTAATCATCACAATTACACTTCTTTTTTTTTTTAAGTTTGTATACTTAATTGATAATAGAGTTTGACCGTTAGCTTTAGATGTATATTGAATTGATGTCTTAATTATTACAAGCCTATACATAAAGCTATTAGAATTAGCTTCCGATACATATGCGAGCCATAGTCATAAACAACACATTGTGAAATTCATCTGAACTTGTCCCAACTTGATTAGTTAATAGTATCTACTTTCATTTCATTTTATTCCATCCAGCCCAGGCTATATCAAACCCTGCACAGAGAAATGATTAAGTAATTTTTATCACTTGATATTTTTATGATCAGTCTGAAATTTTTACTTAGCTAATTTGGTTGTGGTCTACCTGAATTGTTAAGTGAACTGACCACACATTTCTGACCAATTCCACTTTGTTCTATTTTTATTCAATTTTACGTTGATATATTTTCCATCTATAGACAATTATGTAATTTTGGGTTTTTTTTTTCAGTCAATTGTCCACTAAATTGAACTATATAATAGCACATACAAGCAATAAAAGAGGACTCACTTGTATCCAAGCAATACTATGTACCATTTACTGATTGGTATACCAACAAGCAGTTGTACTAGCTGGTTGTGTAAGACACCAACAACAAAAAAAAACCAATTTGAGTAGAACAGACCTAACAAAGAGCTGTAAAACTATGCATGGACTGTATAGATAATGATATTTCACTTAATTTGATTTCATATATAATTCTTATTTACAAGGAAATTGCACAACAGAATAATATCTTGGTGATTTCAGATTCCTAAAGTACTATGCCAACAAGATCTGTATATGTGTGTGCTGCATATAAATAATATGCCTGTACTTTGTATTGTCTTATGATTTTACACTGTCAAATGATGCTGATGTACCTCTAGATGAAACCTGTCAGAATAAGTGAGCATATGTAATCAAATCATTCTAGGTAAAAGTGATGCCAATGTCAAGTAAACCTCTTCTTCCCTTTGTTTTGTTTTTTTTTTTTTTTTTACCCCTAAAAGACCTCAATTTTGCTTGACTTAGAAAATCATACATAAATGGAGGACTATTATAGGATTTTAAGTATAATGTTTGCAAACAGACAGTGGTGTCTGACATGATGGAGAATGTTGCAAGATATACCTACATCTATGGCAGTTCAACTAATCTCTTGAATTATCTTTTATTATCTCTGGAACATATTGTCTTTTGTTGCCTGAGATCGTTTGTGAACAGATACTAACAAAGAAAAGCAAGCTAAAACCTTGAGAAATTATATTTGGCAGGTTTTCTCTGATTTTCTGCATTGATAATAGCCCTACATCAGACACAATGAACATCAAAATATGCTATAGGTATTTCCATGTAAGTTTCAATAGAAGAGACATGTAATTTATTTTCCTATTATACAAATTAAAAACTCCCATATAGTATTACAGAAAGCAAATCCTTAGGGGAGAAGAGTTGAAATAAAATTTATGCTCATTGAAGAAGCCACTTGTTTCAATGATTGTATATTATTTTCATGGCAGTATTATAGGAGAATTGCTAACATGGAGTACATTTTATAGGTTTAAGAGGAAAAGGAAATAGCAAGGCATTTAGAGACCAAAGGTTCAAAGGGGAGATTGCTACAGTATGTTATTTTTGTTTAGCAAAATGATACAGAAATTGTATGGCCCTATCTATACTTGGCTGTCATACTGTACAGAGATAGAAACATTGTAGCCATTTTAACAAAGAGAAGATTGGACTTGTTGATACCTGTCAAAGTGCACAATTTATGATCCTCCTGATTTGCCTATTACATAATCATAAAATTTACATTTTAGGGTAAACAATTGATAAGTTTCTTGAGGACAGGAATTAGTTTATATGTGTATATATTAATTGCTCACAACATTTTGTAAGCTGCTAGGCATGTGAAAATTAATCAATATATATCTGATTATGGATTAACATTTGAATAGATCATTCTAAATCAGCAGAGTTTCTGTTTTAAACAGAAATTCACAAAGGAAAATCACAAGTTATATAAAAAGAAATCCAAGGATGATATTTAACATTTGAAAGGATTCCATTAAATAGGACATTCAATAGTACATTACTAGGGGAAATTACTTAGCATATTTATTTATGTATAGTTCTATGTCCAATTTGCAATAATTATATCATCATGTCTAATGAGATGATGATTTTGGATTTTTCCCCGAAAAGTAAAAATCTATGTTTTGTTTCTGATGAGAACAGTAAAACAAAATTCTAGGGTAAAATGGCCCTGTCAGCAATGGTCTTAAATTCTGCTTCCACCTCAACTGCACAGATAAAATATGAGAGAAGCACATTTTATAATAATTAAAAATGCATAGCTACAATGATAAACAAAATAAAATGGGATGAGCAGAAACACAGAGACAATCTGGGACTAAAACAAAGGAACTTTTGGGTTCCAAGATGTAAGAAGGACCTAGGCCTTAGGGAGTTGGACTCCTGTAGGCTAAAGAAGACTTAAGTTGACCTAAATGGTAGATGACCATAGTATATGTTAGTCACTGTAACTAGGGGCTAGAGAATATCCGGTGAAAAAAAAATAGCACCAGCAAAAGAGCACCCATTTATAAATGTGAATACTTAAGGTAGTTGGAAACCAACAGAGAAGCTTTGCAGTAAGACTAGCCAAGGTTGATGACTGAATTTCCAATATAATAATATCATCTTATATAAGAAACTCCTGTCATCTAACCACAACCAAAAAAAAATTAAAAATGAAAATAAAAAGGAACAAAAGGGAAAAAAACTAATTTTTCATGTGGCTTTTGGACCCAATATTATATTCATAGAACCTTGGTAGGAGAAGGAGAAAAACAGTGAAAATGGAATGATAATAAAATCTCCCACCACAGACTAGCATGCATTGTCAATGACCACCTTTTGCTCCACATAACCTTTTCTAGGATGTGTATAATTAACAGCATGGGAGATATAGACAGTATCTCCTTCTGGAGCAATGGGCAAGAATGCAGAGTCTGGTGCCCTAATAAGCTCATGGATGCTTCCCTGTATGGCTGCTACATGGATGCTTTCTTATACAGCTGCTAACCACTGCAAGAGCAGACATCCATCTGGCCCATCCTTAATCGCCCCTCTACTCTTGGCAGGCAAGAACTGTTGCAATTATGCTGATAACTATGAAATTGGTTGTGACTTGGACTCAGAAGTCTCATGGACACTGACTGAACACATAAAATAATAGGCTAATTTTTTAGATTGCAAATATAGACTAAAGCAACAACATGGTGGTGAATTTCCTGGGTTTTATTTTTGCTTTTTGTATCCCAGACAAAGTGCTGGAGAAGCCTACAACCTAGAATTGCCAAAGTGTGCAGATGAAAAAAAGTGCCTCAACAAAAACATATTCTCTGTAAACAAAAACCATGGAAGGACAGTCTAGCAGGTCAAAATATTTAGGCAATAACTACACTAGCCATATACCACAGAAAATACTGTGGTCCTGCTCCCACCCATGCTAGCAAAGACTGAGTGGGAGACGCCACAGACTTTCATGAAAGGTACAATGAGGCACCCTAACTTCCTGCCAAGGTATTACAACATAGTAATAATTATGTCCGTGTTTCAGTTAAAAATCACTCTCAAACTCAGAACCAGGGAGATGTCAAATGTAAAGACAATATATAGATGCCAACATGGAAATGACAGGTTAGAATGATCTGACAAGTATGTTAAAGCAACCATCATAAAAATAAATTTAGTAAGTAATTATAAATAAACATTAGAAATGAAAAATAGTCTCAACAGAGAAATGTCAGAAAAATAAGTTGCAAAGAAGAGCCAAACATAAATTTTGAAAACAAAAATACAATAACCAAAACAAAAAAAAAAAAAACTTTAATGCATGGTCTCAACATTAAATTGGAAAGGACTGAAGAAAGAATTGGTGATTTTGAAAATACAACAATGGAACAACAGATAAAATAGAAAAAAAAACCCAGCAAAAAACCCAGACACGTTTCTACAGGAATATGTGTGAATATAACTAAGAATAATAACAGCATCACTGGAGTGAGAGGATAAGAAAAAAAGGACAAGGCTGAGAAAACTAAAATAAATAATGGCTGAAAACTTAACAAATTTGCATAAGATGCAAACCTATAAATTCAAGAACCTGAGCAAACCCAAATAGAAAAACTCAAATATGCATCAAGGCATATGTCATAAACTTCTAAAAATAAAAATAACTCTTGACAGTAGAGGGGGAAAAAAGGTATATTACCTATAGGTGAAAAAAAAACAAATAATAGCAGATTTTCATCAGAAATCCTGGAGGCCAGAAGAAATGATCATGGCATTTTTTAAGGGGGGGGGGAGAAAGGAAACATCAACCTATATATAGTAAAAATATCTTCGGGAATTAAGGAAAAATTGAGACATGCTCAGATAAGAGAAAACTAAGATTATTTGTGCCAGCAGAACTCTTCTAAAAGAAATGCTAAGGAGAGTGCTGTAAAGAAGAAAGAAAATAGTAAAGAGTAACCATGGAACATGAAGAAGGAAAAATAATTTAGTAAGCAGAAATATGGGTAAATAAAATTGTCTTTCTCCTCTTGATGCTCCTAATCTATGTGTGACAGTTAAAATAAAAATTATAAAACACTCTGTGATAGAGTTCTCAATTTATATAACAGATGTATCTAAGATCATTATATGTGGGGAAGGGTGAAGGGACACAAAGGGTGTGATATTTGTACACTTAAACTGCTATAATGATACCAGGAGACTGTGATAAATTATGTATCTAATACCTGAAACAACTATTCCGCTACATACACACTCAGAGAACACTATGGAGATAAAAGCACAGCATAGGAAATGTAGTCAGTGGCATTGTAATAGCTTGTGAGGTGACAGATGGTGGCTACACTTGTGGTGAGCATAGCATAATGTATCGACATGTCAAGTCAGTATATTGTACACGTGAAACTAATGTGATATGTGTCAACTGTACTTCAATTAAAAAATAACCCATTTGGTCTCCAAATGGAAGTCCAAAAAAATCACTTAACCCATAGGAAATCATGAAAAATAAAGCAGGAAAAAAAGCAACAAAGCAAAAATAAAACAGCAGATGTAGGCTCAAACCTATCAATGTTACATTAAATGTACATGGTATCAATATACCAATTAAAAGACTGATAAAGACAGAAGAAATTTTTAAAAATCTCCGAAATATATGCTGTCTATAGAAAAATCACCTCATGTATAATGATATAAACAGGATGAAAAAATAGATCATGAAAATATTGAATCAGAAGTGACTTTATTGATAACAGATAAAGTAGCCTTCAGAATAAAGAATTGCATTAGAGAAGGACATTATACAATGATAGCAAAAAGAAGAGGGTCCTGTCTACTGGGGTGTGATAGGACTGGGATCTCCTGAGAGACCTGGCTGGTACAATATTCCCGACCATCTCAATGTCACCAATAAGTGGTCCTAATCCAGAGCCACTACCTTTCAGTTGGATGGACCACATGGCTGCCATCTCTTGATCCAATTCTGGAACTAAAAAACTATAATCTCTAGGGAAAAAATGAGTCTTTGGGGCAGAGTCTTAATGAGCGGCAAACATGAGCATAGTGGTCTTCATACAGAATATCTGGAGATCTCTGTCCTATTGTTTCCTTTCCCATTACCCTGATAGGAAGATGCAAAAGATTTCCTGTGTCACAGGGAATATAAAGTGTATTTTGGATGAAAGCATCAAAAACTACAAATTATGGTTTGGAATCTATGCTTCAGTATGAGATACTTGATGGGGGCTTTATCATGCAACATTAGTTTGCTTACCTTCTGTCAAAAGAATAATTGCCTAAATGTAAATGAAAAATGAGACTTTTGATCTAAACATACTCTTAAAAATGGCTTTTTCTTCTAGGATTGCTGCTGAAAGTAGACATTTTTTTTTTAACTTTATAGTTTATTGTCAGGTTGGTTTCCATATAACACCCAGTGCTCTTCCCCACAAGTGACCTCCACCAAGACCATCACCTCCCATTACCTTTCCCCCTACCCCTTCCCCCCTCAGTTTGTTTTCAGGATTCAAGAGTCTCTCGTGTTTTGTCTCCCTCCCTCTCCCTAACTCTTTTTCCTCCTTCCCCTCCCCATGGTC
>CM053572.1:74707312-74761942 GCA_028646485.1 Cryptoprocta ferox
CTCTGTTGGGTTTCTCCTGTTAGACCTATGAGTGCAAACATATGGTATCTGTCCTTCTCCGCCTGACTTATTTCACTTAGCATGACACCCTCGAGATCCATCCACTTTGCTACGAATGGCCAGATTTCATTCTTTCTCATTGCCATGTAGTATTCCATTTTATAGATGAACCACATCTTCCTAATCCATTCATCAGTTGATGGACATTTAGGCTCTGAAAGTAGACATTTAAATGAAGTAAAAGGCATTCATCAACTGCTACATGAAGTTGTATTCTGAAAACCTCTTTCTGAGATGTAATAACATACTTTACAGTCCACCAGTTGAAGATATATTTTTTTTTTCAAATTACCTTTTCAGAATCTAATAGTCAAGCACTTTACATGTATTACCAAATAAAGGATTACTATATATACATGTATAACAAATACATATATATATATATCCTACATACTTAACATGTGAAGAAATTTTAAGAAACTTGTCCAAAAGCATACTACCAGTAACGAGTGTGACTTGGATTTCAATTTTTGTATAATCTAGAAATCTTAACTGCTATGCATATATTTAATAGAACATTTTCAAAACACATAGATGAAAAAAATTCAATTCCATTACCCAGAAATAAAATAACCATCTTATATACATTTTCTTTTAATATTTTTATATGTATATGTTTTTTGAATATATATTGAGTCTATATGAATAGTTTAGAGCTAAAAAAAAATCTAACATTTAAAGATTGTGATGCATATTGCCATTGGCTTTCCAGAAAAATTGTAAAACAGCAAGACCAATGTATAAGAGTGCCAATCTCATTTGCCAACATTGAATGTTCTCTTGATTAATAAATGATTCATGATTCATATTTAAAAAGAAAAAAAGAGTAATTCTAATTCTATATAATCTCTTCAGAAAATTAAATAAGAGGAACACTACCCAATTTATCTTAAGGTAGCCTTACCCTAACACCAAAAACAGACATAAAAATAAATAGAATCACTCTTTTATTGCTAATGAATATAGATCCATATGTCTTACGCAAAGACCTTTAATAACAAATAGCAGTCAACAATTACACATCATGATCGAGTGGGGTTTGTTTCAGTGAGGCAAGGCTGGTTACATATTCAAAAATCAATTAATGTAACCCACCATATTAAGAGGATAAAGAAAACTCCTATGTATCAATGCAGACAAAAGAATGAGAAAAAGTAAAAGTCACCTCCAGTCTTATAAAACCCTTCAGAAAAATAAGAATGTATGGCCTCTCAATGTGATAGATGACAGCTATAAAATAACTACAGCTAACCTTAAAATATGAAATCCTTTCCTGCTAAGGTCAGTCCCAGGAGTAGCTGCTATTATCACTCTCATTCAATATATTGATAGAAATTCTAGCCAGTGCAATAAAGCAAGAATCAGAAATAAAACACAGATTGTAAAGAAAGAAATAACAGTGTCCTTACTTGAGGATGATATATTAGTCTAATCAGAAAATCTCACAATCTGCAAAAACAAATTCCTATTACTAATTAGAACTAATCTGAGTTGTAACTAATAATTCCAGTTTTTATCAATGAACATGTGGGCACAGGAATGAGAAATTAACTATCATTTATAATCCTATAAAAATGAAATCATTAGATGCATACCTAATACAACTTATACAGGACTTGTATACTGAAAACACATAATGGCAAAAGAAGTCAAAGTAGATCTAAAAAAAGGAAGAGAGATACAGTGTCTATAGGTTAGAATACTCAACATAGTAATGATGTCAGCTTTACCCAAATTCTTGTATATATTCAAAAGAATTCCTATCAGTACTTCAGCAAGAATTTTTTGAGCCATGGAAAAAATATTCTAAAATTTATATGGAGTCTAACTAGAATACTTGAGTAAGTTTTGAAAATGAAACAAGTTGGAGGAGTCAGTGTACCCAGTGTAAAGGATTTTTATAAACCCATGTTAATCAAGAATATGTAGTGTTGGTGCAGTAGTAGAAACATAAATCAGTGGTACAGAATAGATGAAGATCCACACAAATCCTTTCAACTGATTTTTTGACAAAGTTTAAAAAGGCAATTTAGTGGAGAAAAGAGCCTTTTCAGTGAATGATGTGGGAGTAATTTGACATCCATAGAAACAACAACAAAAAAAGCCTCAATCTACATCTCACATGTTACACAACAATTAAATAAAAATAATCATGTACTTAAATATAAAATATAGAACAATAAAACTTTTAGGAAAAACCTTTGGGGGATCTAGAACTAAGAAAAGAGTACTTAGAATTGATATGAGAAGCACAATCCATAGAAAGAAAAAATTAATAATTGGAATGCATCAAAATTAAGAACTTGTATTCTGGTAAAGAACATGTTAAGTGGATGAAAATAATCGTCTACAGACTTGGAGAAGATACATGCAAACCACATATCCAATAAAAGACCACTATCTTGAAAATGTGAAAAAAACACAAAACATTAAAAAACATGGAATCCACTTAGAAATAGGCAGAAGACATGAATAAACATTTCACTGAAGGGGAGACACAGATGGAAAACAAGCACATAAAAGATTTTGAAATATTTAGCCATTAGTAAATAGAAATTAAAACCACAGTGAGATACACATCTATCAGAAAAGCTAAGAAGTAGTGATAACACCAAATTCTAATGAAGATTTGTAGGAACTAGATCAGTTATACATTGGTGATAGGAATATAAAATGGTGAGCCATTTTAGAGAACACTTTGGAAGTTTCTGCAACAAATATACAACCCAATAATTTCACTCAGGCAAATGAAACTATATGTTCACACAAACATAATATTTATACTCATAGCTTATTTATTCATAATAGTTAAAAACAGGAAAAAATTCCCTTCAGTAGGTGAAAAGTGAAAGGAACTGTGGTACATCCCTCCCCTGGAATATCACTCAGCAATATTGACACATGCAATAAGTTGCATAAATTTTCAGAAAATTATACTGAGTGAAATCCCAATAGTTTACATACTGTATGATTCCACTTATACAACATTTTTGAAATGACAGAATTATGGAAATGGGTTGTAGATTAGTGGTTGCTTGGGGTAATGAGGCATGAGAGTTAGAATGAAGTAGTTGTGGTTATAAAAGTGCAAACTAATTGACTTTGTGGTGATGGAAATCTTTATCTTCACTCTGTCAATATCTGTATCTTGATCATGATACTGTACTATAATTTTGCAAGGTTACTAAATAAATTTTTCTGCAACTGAGGAAGTTTTGGGAGACAAATTGATAATTCAAAGTCTTCGGGATAATTTCATTGAATTATCACAGTTTTAGATTTACATTGGGCAGACTTACTAACACATTTGATTATTTATGAAGATTTCTTGTCTATTTAGCTGCCTCAACAAGATTCTGGACTATATTTAACCTACTAGGGAATATGTATAATCACCACCACCATATTGCATACCAGTTGTGTTTTTCTTTTTTTTACCATATTTGCATTGTACAGGGATTCGTGCAAAGACTGTTTTGATAAAGAAGGGTAACTAACCTCAAGATAAAATTCTTTCATGGATATTTATTGTTGTATTTGCTATTTTTAGTCACACATATGGGGAGGGGCATGGTTATCAGCTTCATCCCTCATAACAAACATTCCAAATTAAAATATAAATGTGTGACATACAATATGTTTCGGTAGTGCTAGTGTCCCACCATGGCCAAAAATAACTTTCTGAAACTACTGCAACATACCTGCCTTAATTTGGGCATTGAATTCAAAATTTGTTATTATTTTTACTTCATTTAAGCTATATTTGAGCACATTACTATATGAAATATTGGAAATGGACTAAATTTGATACTCAAATACTAGTGTTCAAGTTCACCCTCCGAAATATCAAAAAATAAAATAAGAAAAAATAAAATGAGGAAAACAATACATTGTCTATCTCACAATGTAATTGTTAGAAATCAGTTGGAAAATCATGGAGAAGACAGTTCTTAAAAATATAACTTGCTTCATTCATGTTTTACTTACCACAAATATTTTCACACTATTTAAATTGCTCACTTAGGTGCCTGACACTTTAATTGGACTGTGACAAGAACTGTGCTTTATTTCATCTGTATTTCACATACGTTGCAAATTGTGTGTCCCAACTAGTTCACTAATTGTTGAATGAATAAATAAATGGATGCATAGATAAGTTAATTTGATTGTAAAAACTCCAAATTATCTGCTTATAACCAATTCTATTTTGAAGAACATAAAAAGTACTGTACTTTTTAACTTAGATCTTGAACCAAAGCCCAGTTCATATTTTTTCTTTTTCTTAGCAAAAGGAATTTAATTCACAAAGTTTATATGTGAAATCAATTTTGAGCAGTATCTCTTTCCAGTGAACAGTGCAGTATATCATGTGAAGGGCATTTTCAATCATTTCACCCTCTCCTTAACCCTCACTGCCACCCCTAACCTGAGTCACTACGAACTTGGCAAGTCTGGCTTTTTTTTTTTTTTTTTTTTTTTTTTTTTTTTTCTGTAAGAGGATTGACCTGCAAGAATCACATATTTTCTCAAGGTTGGAGGTGAACACTTTATTCATCAGGCAGTTTAACAGATTCTTTTTCAAGTTACTTCCAAGTGCCTACCTTTGACAAATGGTTTTAGAAATGATGTTCAAAATAAACTTCAATTGTTCACTTTTGGCTCATTTCCAGTCCTATTCCTAGGAAAGATTTATTGACTTAATGTGTTAGCTCAGGTAATCTGCAATGTGCTCACCAGAATGGTATAGGACAATAAATCTCCATGAAGAGTTAAGAGCAGGGGAACAGGGATAGGCAAGGAGAACCCAATGACTGCAAGCAGGTCTGACACCTGTGAGAGAAGGCCAGAAGGAGAAGTGGGTTGTACAGGCAGCCATCAACCAGGTTGATGAAAAGTCATCAAGCCAAAGGCTCCTAGTAGAGTATAAATAGACCCACAATACATAGAAACTGGTAGGTGGAAATGTGGCTTCAACACAGACGTTGTCAGGGGCTCTGATGGGTGGCCTGGAGCTGGGAGTCCATTATGCTCTCTGCAACAGGCTATCTGAGAAGTGCCTACTGATGGCTGTGACATGTGGGTTTGAGCAAAGTATACAGAATTGTGCCTTTTATGATAATTTTGACTATTACAACATTTTTTATCCTCAAGGAAAATAAACCTACATCTAATCATTTAGAGATTTAAATGTTATTTGGTCATCAAGTATAATGTGGAAGAGCACCACACTAACAAAGTATTTCTTACTTGAGTAATTCCTATGTATCTCTTAGAGGATTTGGAATGATCTGTCATCATAACTCAGATGTCATTCACTTATATATGCATTTAATGTCTTCAATTTAAAAAAATAATATTCATTTAAATGGCCCCAGATCCCTAATTTAATTAGGGTCTTTCATAGATAACAGAACTTGCCAGTATTCTGACATAAATAAATCCCATGAAATACTTTTTATATAAATTGAAGCAGTGTACATTGCTGGGAATCAGTGTAGTAGTAATCAGAGCTTAGATGTGAGAGTCAGAATTGGATGGATCTGTGGTGCTTCTTATAAGTAATTGAGTATCTTTGATCTTATTTCAATGTCTATTAAGTAGAAAAAATACCTACTTTTTAAGGTTTTGAGGGTTAAGATATATTTTATAAAGAATTTAATGCAGTGTTGAGCAAATAATAAGTACTCAAAAATATACACTTGGGAGTCTAAGCATGCTTATTAGTTTTATCAAGATAATTTATTAATTTATAAGTTAGTATTTATAGAAGTTAGTATATCTCAAAAGTTATTCAACATTTTAATAAGCATTTCTAATTTCTTAATTGACAAATGGGGACATTAGTAATGCATATTTTATACATTACTATGAGGATTATATATGAAAGTAATTGTAAAATGAATTACATATATATGTATATATCTAGTTATCATCTATCAATCAATCTATCAAACTTTTAGTATTTAACAAGCGTTCAAAAAATAGTAGCTGTGGTCATCCTTACTGTCCTTATTGTAATAATCCTTATTTTCCTCCTCTTTTGACATCAAAATAAATGTTATCAAGTTCAATGAGGGACAGCTTGGTATCAAATAGGAAAATATCTACAAGGTACAAAGGGTCATTAATAATTGTTGTATTGTTGACAAGGGTCCTGAGAATGAACGTAACTATTAGGAGCATTCACAAAGATTGAACGATCATTTAGAAAAGGTGTATTAGAAAGTGAAACAAAAAGCATCTGCTTTCCAACTCTTTTTATTCTTTTCCCTTTCTGTTATCTTTAATAAAAAATAAAATCATATATAACATAAATTGAAAAAAAAAGGACCAAATGGAAGATCAAGATAGAACTGAGTGGAGTATTGACATGTTGCACTCATTGCTAGCTTAGTGTATTGTCAATTTCCCTTTACTTCAGAAGGGATAAGAGCATAAGAAAAAAATGCATCAAACTGAAACAGCATTGACTCAACAAAGTAATGAATTTTCAATTTGAGGTGGCATGAGATAAAGTATTTAGAGTAATAAAATTCCAATGAAGAGAACATAAAAGGCTCTCATGCACTTTAAAAGGCACAGCTCCCTATGTACATTTGATATAATTACTGTTAATTTTAATATATTAAATAGTTAATAAGAGTACAGTACATAAGTAGGAAGGTATATAATATAAACTATTCACATTTTCTTTTCCTTGACCTCTTGATCTCATTGATAGTGATGATAGGATGGAAAGATGAGAAATATTGGTACCCAGGAATACCTCAAGTAAAAATATTTCAGTGGAAAGTAAAAACCATACACATCATTTTACATATTGAAAAGTATTTTGTTCTTATATTACAATGAAATAGGCAAAAGCAACAAATGCTATTTTTATGAGTATTGAATCACAGAATTTAGTATAAAGATGTACATAGTATGTGTGTATTCAACAACATATTTGCTGTTTTAATTCCTTAAGTGAAGATATTTTCTCATGATCAATTATACTTAACAATGATAGCTATGTTTTTTTTCCATGAGTAGACTAAAACTAGCCAGATTTTCCAAGCTAAATAGAAAGATGTAGAAGTGACCATGCAGCTTTATCTTATTTAATTGTAAAATTTGTATAAAAAAGTTTTGATAGCATTCTCCTATATTACAGAAAAACTGAGTTTCTCTATCTACTACGTAGAGAATTGGAGTTCTAGATTTACTTTTTTGCTACTAAGTTGTGGATATAGTCATTGTTTTGGTTTGGTATTTGTTGCTCCATCATGTACACTGTTGATGTTCATTGTTAGTAAAAGCCTTCAAACTAAGTATGTTTGATTTACATTACATAAAGCTTACACTCCATTCTACAAATTTCATAATCAGAATTATAAAATACTTTATACTAGATGTATATATGAAATTTTAATTCAGTGCTATTGTTTTTTTTATATCTTTTGAACTATAGTATGATGTTACTGAAAGGGTGATTAACGTAAACATATACTGTTGACCCTTGAACAATGTGAAGTTAAGATGTGCTGACTGCCATGCAATAGAAAATCTGCATATAACTTTTGGATCCCCCTAAACTTAGCTACTTATACCCTATTGTGTACTAGAATTCCATATGAATAACATAAACAGTCAATGAACATTTATTTTGTATGTTATATGTATTATACACCATATTTTTATGAAAAGTAAGCTGCAAAAAGAATATGTAGGAAAATCATAAGGAAGAGAGCATATATTTTCCATACTGTACTATATTAATTGATATTGTGAGTTTAATACTGTGAGTTTGCCATGTATTTTCAAGATACATAGTTTGTCATTACCTACATCTATATTATCCTATATGATCAAAAACACTTTAGGTATTATACATAATACTAACAATATAACTCAAAATAAAAGATAATGATAAAAAGAAAATTATGCTTATTTACAGGTATAATATCTCATTTATTAATAATGTGGCAGCAATATGAATGTGTTACGGTAGCCTAATATAATCAATACAATTGCTTCATAGTAGTCTAGCCTATACACTGATAAATATATTGTTATAAACTTTTTATGGAATACTCTATTACAGTCATACTGATGATACAGTATTGGAAATGCTTTACTTTTTTTTTAAAAAACACTTACATGTGATGATAGACTAGTATACAGTTTCTTGAATTATGAGAGAGAGAGGCTACTTGATGGTAATGTAATTCTTTGAAAGCAAAGTTACAAAACAGTAAGAAAACTAACACATTATATTGAATATTTTTGACCTCACACTTATGTAAAGATAGGCGATCCATTTTCATACAAGTCTTGCACATAATGTCCTACACACTGAATACATGATAATTATGATGATGATGACTCAAAAATGTCTCTTTCAGTTCTTGCTGTACAGTTACTTGATTTTCACATGAAGACAATCCCATACACAAGAGAGGTTTGTTAACTGTAAGGCATGATGCTTACTTATTATTCATTAAGTGGCAGTGAATCATCTTAATGGTCTTCATCCATGTCATTGTCACCTTGAGTAGCTGAGGAGGAAGAGGGGTGCCTGGTCATGCTGTCTCAGGGATGGCAGAGGCAAAAAAAAAAAGGGGGGAGTAAGTAGAAGGGAAGGCAGGACAGGCAGGCACACTTGGTATAACTTTACAGAAATACACTGTAATTTCTATCTGGCTTTTTGCTCTTTTATTTCTCTAAAAGTGTTTCTGTCCAGAACCAAGATATCTTCCACCTTTTGCTTTAGTTTCAGCAATCATAACATAGATGGGCCCATGTTATTAAAGAAGTGAAAAGTAGTCTGGACAGAACCCTTCTTCCATATTGTCTAATGTCAATTTTTTTTCGGTCACTGCTTCTTCTATGTTTTTTCCTCTGTATCTGGCACTGGTCCAAAAGTACTCTTCTCCATCAAGTCAGTTTTCTGATGATTCTGCTGGTGTGGTGTCTACTGGCTCTTGAATTTCTCAAAGATCATATCTTGAAACCCTTCACTTCCAGCCATATTTGCCATAATCACAATCCCTAATGATTGCCTCGATTGGCTCTGTCGTAAATCATGTGAGGTCGTGCACAACATCTGGACACAATTTTCTCCAGAAAAAAAAAAATGTATTTCAGTCTTGCTGGCTTTCATGGATTTTTCTCTAAATACTTTCATCATGTTATCTCTATTGGGGTCCTCTTCCTTGACATTGACAATTCTTCCCAAAGAATATCTTGTGTAATAAGCCTTAAAAGTCTTTATGACTCCCCTAGTGTAGAAATGTTGTGTTTGGGGACATGTAGACCACTTTGGTGCCCATGGAGTTGAACTGATGGGGTTCTGGGTGGCCCAGGCTATTGTCCAATATCAAAAGAACTTTAAAAGGTGGTCCCTTCCTGTCTTCAGAAACAAAGCATCAATGAAACCAATCCAGAAAAATGATTCTCATTGTCCAGGTCTTCTTCTTCTTGTACAACCAAAAGACTAGCAGCTGGTGTTTATCTTTTCCTTCAAGGCTGAAGGGTTAGAAGCTTTAGGTAAAAGCAGTCCTGATTATAATCCAGACTGAATTTGCTCAGAACAGTAGAGTTAGTCCATCCCCACCATAAACTTGGTGTTTGCTTCTCTTCCTTACTAATAAATGCCCTTTATGGATTTTTTTCTAGAATACGGTGCTTTCATCTGTATTAAAAACATGTTCAGGCAGATATCATTTCTCTTCAGTCATTATCTTAATGGTATCTTGACTTAATGGAATTCATCTACTGCCTCTTAGTTGGCAGAAGCTGTTTCTCCTGTTAGCTTGACAATTTTAAGCCAAAACTCTTTTTAATATTATCAAACTATCCTTTGCTGGCATTAGATTCTTCAGCTTTAGATCCTTTACCTCTCTTTTGCTTTATGTTATCATGTAATGACTTTGCTTTTTCTCAAATCATATTGGAGTCTATAGGTACATCTTTCTTATAGCAATCCTGCATCTACATAAAATCTGCATTTTCAACATGAGATAGTTATATAATCCAGGATAATGTCCTTCTTTTAAAATCTATAACTTTAATTGTATCAGCAAAGTTCCATTTGCAATATTATACAACATATTCATAGATTCCAGGGATTTGGCACTAGAAATCTTTATGCAGACGTTATTCTGTTTATCACACTCCAGAATCAAAATCACTCAAAATATTTTATTTATTACATTTTCATACATTTGAACTTATTTTAAGACTATTAAATAGAGTCTGGCTTTCATTAATTTGTTCTGTATTTTTTTGTTTTAAGGTTCCTTGATGTTTTTATTTTTGACTACATATTTAACAATAAAGATTATGCTGCATTTTACTTTATTCTGTCTAGTATTTGGAAGAGCAGAAACCTCTTTTTAGTCATAATGGTGCAGTGTTTCTCAAATGACTGTCTCTTCATCTCAAAATTAGATTAAGACAAAGGAATCATAAGTTTCAGTTTTGTTGAGATGTCATATTTTTATTCGGTGATAACAATCTTCCAATCCCATTTCCTCTTTCTTCTATTAGGTAACAAGAAAAAAAAATAGTTTTCTCCTTGTCCCACCCAATCTCCCCGCCCCCAGTTTTTGTAAGAAATATTTCTTTGGTACTTATGCAGGTACTGTGTTTGGCACTTAAGATGCATTTCTTGTTGTTGTTGTTGTTGTTGTTGTTGTTTTTAATGACTGAAACAAAACATATCTAAAACCACAGATTCTGGAAGAACCATTTGTTCTTGCCGGTCTTGTACATTTTCTTGAAATTGACCTTGGCCTCTTGTTGGGCCTTGCATTTAAGAGCAAGGTCTCTAAAGACATCCTTCTTGACCACAGTTTTGTCCAAGGGGATATCTACAGAGTGTCTTGTGGGCATGAGGTGACTGTAGCTATAAACTTTCATAAAAGACTTGATCTTTGACCTCTTTGTGATTTTCTTCTTGCCCATGGCAGTTGTCACTTTGCAGAGACAGCAGTCAATTTCAGCCACTAAGGCATGGCTGTAGGGCTGGTCTGAGGTGCCATCCCCAACGTTCTGCACAGTGACCACTTTGCGTCTGGAGTAGTGTCTGGTCCAGACCAGCACCACCTTCCCAGATTTCCTGCTATTGCTCACCTCAACACCAGCCACTGGAGCCTACAGCAGAAAGAAGTTCAGATGCATATTTCAAGGAATATGCAATTGTCATATTTAAGTCTTTATCTAAAAAGTGAGAATTTAAAATTGGTACCACTCTTCTTATCACTTTAAGAACTATGGATTCCTTTGAATATAGCAGAAATGAGTGTGTGAAAATTTACTTCCCCTGCTGCCTTCTTGCACAATTTCCTCCTGCTTGTTAGATTATAACTTTGCTTGCATCTAATCATAAAACAAATTTTGAGAGTGGGAGAGAAAATATAAATTCTGTAACTCTTCTAGCATTCATGGATGAAATCTTTTGTAGATTAAATACTGCATCATACTCCATGAATATTTAATTAAAATAGTTACTGTCAATTTGACAATTTGAGTTTTTAATTCAATGGAATATGGGGTTTTGATAAATGTGAGGATATTGGTAAAATACAATGGCATTCTTATTCAATGTCAAATTTTGAATTAAAAGCACTTTTAGGGGTACCATTAAGTACAGTTATATTCTATTAAACTGTACTTCAGCGTAGTTTGTTTTACATTTATCAACTCATTTGTTCACCACATCAACCACGGAGTGAGAAGGCAGTAAATTGCAAGGTGTTGCTTTTCCACCTCAGAAGATCTGTTTAAAATGAAGATTCTGAGTCAGTAGTTCTGGGATCTAGACAGCTTTTCTGCATGTCTAACAAACTCACCAGTCACATTGATATTGTTCCTTCAGGGACCATACTTTGAAGAATAAAGCCCTGAAAAAACCCATTAAACTCATCGTCTGGAAATTTAAACTTTAGCCTCAGCTGTAATTTTTCAGTTGACAACCTAGAGCAAATTACTTTATCTCTGGGCTGTCTTTTCACTTCTAAAGTAAAGGTATCTGAGTTATTATTCTGTGATTTCTTTTTATTAATTAAGAAACTGATCACAGAGGTAAAGATATTTCTCAAATTCACACATAGTGACAACTCCTGTTTTCTGACTGCAGTTTTTCTGATGGCAGTTAAAGCTTTTCACTTTATCATACCAGTAACAGAACCTGAACCCATTTATATAGAGCATCATACCTGAAAATAAGAGAAATCATGCAGAGATATTTTACAAGATACCTTGAGAAATTTTTGTAGATTGAACTGTTATTACTTTAATGGATTTTATATTTTTCATGCTCTATCTATAGTTTTCTCTTTTACTTATTTCCACTATTTATTATTTTTATTCCATAGACCTTTCTCCTACTTTTAAACAACCCTTGACCAAGTGATAGTGGTACCTTTAAGCAAAGCTATTCTTCACAGCAGTCTTACATCAATGCCAGCTGTGATTTCATTTATATTGAATCACTGTAATTCCTGAAACAATTTATAAAGTTTTGCAACCCTGATTTAAACTTAAATTTCATGAAATAAAGTTACATGTAGACCATATTCACCTGTATGTTTCTATTTTTCATTTTTTTGACAAAAGTTGGGCTTGCAGATATAAACTTGCTGGCATACCTTCATTGGCTAGTAGAAGCATCGTTCTAAAGCAAGTGTGGCTAAAAATCTGAACATACTTGCTTGCAGGTATATTACATATCTCATTAGCGTTGCACTTATTGCCTCTTGCAGTCTACACGACAGTGTTTGGGCATGGATAAACAGATGCACATGAGCATAGGACCAAATCAAAGACAAAACACAAGTGACCAGTGTGCTTCTACATATTTAGGCCAACTGGTAGTTTTTTATTGACTACAGATGGTTACTGACTACACAATAATAAGCTTCCAGTTGACTGATTATATTTTTAAATAACCCTAATTTTTTTTTTTCAAATGGCTAGGAACTCCAATTTGCACTCAGGATAAATTTTAGCCCATGTGATGGCCTTACAGCCCAGATGTGTCCTTGAAGTCAATGGAAATTTCAATCCTCATTTACAGCCGAAGATTCATTTTCACAGTTTAAGAACACAAAGAAATGAGTCAGTTCAACTCTACTTTTCTTCCCCTGAGGTCTTCCCCATTTTGTAAATATGTGCTTCCTGGGACTCAAATGAAAGCACTGCAGGAGACACACAGTCAAAATATATATGTAAATTATTTTTATTTTTGGAACATTTCTTAGTGTAGTCCTGGCTGAGAAAGGACTACTTTATGCCTCACAAAATGCATCAAATACATTTTCGGTGTCAACTTTTTATTCTATACTACACTACTTGATGTAGTGACCACACACATAAACACAAACACACACACATGCACACACACGTTAATATATCTTGTACTCTCCAGAGTTAGATAGTCACGAGAGTCCAAATGAATAAATGTAGAGTAAGGAATAGTGTGATTCCTTAAGAAATATATGAAAAAAATAAAAATTTAAAAAAAGAATGGACAGTACTCTTTTTGACATTGTGATAGAGGAGTACAGAATAAAAGGTTCTGGCCTTTTACCTCAGTTACACTCAGGAGCAAAGTTGGAATACTCTGGAAGAAGTTGGTAATGTACAGTGGGCACTGTATTTGGAAATACATGATTTGGCTTCTAAGTTAAATTTGCCAATATATAGCTCTAATAAGATCTTGGCTGATTTATTCCCCTCCCCACTTTGGGCAGCAGTATCTTCATCTGTAAAATAAAGAGCTTATATTTAATGATCTCTTAACTCTCTTATATAACCTAAAATTCTGCAATAATTTTAAAAGCTATTGAAAGCAACTATAAGCATTGTTACTCCTCCTTCTCTCAGATCTCTACTTTCTGTGCACTTTCTCTGCTTTATCTTTGTAGTATTTTATAATTAATTGACAGATCTGTATTTATATACTTATTAGACAGTGGATTGTAAGCTCCATAGCAACAAGGCTTTATTTAATTTGTTTTACCCTCAGTGTCTGGTAAGTAGTACACATTCAATAAATATTCTGTTAATAAATGATTAAATCAGTAAACATCTTCCAATGAAATGAATTAGTATACATATACATATACATATATATGAAAACTAACAGCCTCATTTTGTTTTATCCTGAAGCACTTGTCCAAAAGTAAAACCCCTAATTTGAATAGTATCTAATTAAGAAAGAATAAGTACCTTATAGTCCAAAAGTTCAAATAAACAATTCAGTGTGCATCAGACAATACACTCTGTCTTTTTTAATGCTGCAACTTCTCTTTTCCTGATATGTTGACAAAGAGGTTAACAGGAAGTAAGCTTATCATTCATATTAAAATAAACCCTTGTTTATAAATAATACAATGGAGGAGATACTTTTTGTCAGCTTTCCAGAAGTGGGCTATCTGGTTAAAGCAATATATATCTTTGAAATTATAAAAATATAATTTTACAAGATAAAATGTTTAATAGTGAAAAATAAAACAAATGCTTTAAAACATTAAGCAATTTTTAATTGGAGAAAAATGTGTTATAATTCACTGTCTTTTTACTGAATAGATTCTCAATTAAGGAGTAATAGTCAGGACTCATTAAAGACTTAGCAGTATCTATATGTATAAGTAAGTTCAGTGAGTGGCAAAGAATGCAAAAATAAACAGCTGATGTAAAAAGACTGATGTTAACATTAAACATATAGAGAGGAGTTAGGACAGTGGAGCAGCAGGGAGACCCAGACTTTGTCTCATCCTTGAAGTGTGGCTAGATCAGGACCAAACCATTTTGAACACCTAGGAAATTGATCTGGGGATTAACACAACAATCTGTATAACTTGAGCCACAGAACTCAGCTGGTACATGGTGTGGAGAGGTGAACTGGGGGAGAGAAAAGAGCAGAGGGTAGGGAGTTTTTCTGTGGAGAGAGGACAGAGAAAGAGAAAGGGGGAGAGTGTGGCACATTGGGATAATGCAAGAAAAGCACTCCCTGAAAATAGCTGGAGAGAAAGAGTGAAAACACTTGAAGGGGACTGAACAAGAAATCTGTTCCTCAAAACCATTGATGGTAAGAACAGAAAGGGCTTCAATACCACCAGGATTCTATAAACAGTGGAGCACATAGTCTGAAGGTCTGGAGCTCAGTCCCAGCAGAGCACTGGTGAGGAAGGAGGGCAAACCCTTAGGAGCAGTCAGCAGGGTCTGAGGGACCCATGTGCCACATGGAGAGAAGCAGTTCCCCTGCTTGGAGTGCTTTTGGTAGAGGTCATATGACCTCCCCACAGGCAAAGGTGCTGGTCAACCCCTGGAGAACAGCCACATTTGTTGGTATTGGGACAAAGATGCCAGGGTGCAGTGAAACCTGGCACTGGCTGTGTGTTGTGATTTGCCATAATCTCTGAACCTCTAGCACTGAATGATTGCCCAGATGTTTTCTGAAGTAAGCCATTGCTCAGTGAGATCCTCCCCCAGAGAGTGGGCACGGGTCCAAACTTCAGGGTCTCTGAAGTATAAGGATTTAAAACACAACCCCATCTGAGATAAAACTCTGGAGGAAGGTCCCATCTGGCAGGCAGACAGCTTGAACACAGGGTAGAGGCAGGGAGGGGACAGCGTCTTGAAACAATGGAGGGGTGCTTGAAAATGGGTTAGTGAGAGCCAAAAGTTCCTGTGGGTGAAGCCATTCCCACCTCTCCCATGCATGTGCATGTGCACTCGTGTGCACGCCCACCACACTGACCCACTCTAGTAAGCTAAACTAGGTAGTGCCACCTAGTGGAAAATTGAGCCATTCACCAAGCCCTGCCCAACTGTGTCCTCTAAACTGTAAGACCAGCACAAGTCACTCCACCTGCTTAGTGCACAGGCTGTAGAGGGCTTCATAGTTCCAGTTCTAGGGGAACTAGATGTAGCTTCATTTGGGTTTCATTTGGTTTATTGGTCATTTATTCATTTTCTTTTCTTCCGTTTTTGCTTAAATTGTTTTGTTCTTTTTTCATTTATTCTTCTTTCTTGGATAAAGAGAAAAAATTATTTTTTTTACTTTATTTTTTATTTTTAAAAAGATTTTATTCTATTTCATTTTTATTTCATTTTCTATTTTATTATACATTTTTATTTTTAATTTCTATATTAGCTTTTTTGTCTTTTCTTTCCTTTTTTTCTCTATTCTATCAAGCTTCTTTCAACAAAAAGACCAAAACACACCTGGCTAGCTTCCTTTATTTGATTTATTTTGTTTTTAATTTTTAAATTTTATTAAATTTTTCTTCCCCTAAAATGACAAACCAAAGGAATTCACCCCAAATAAAGAAGAGGAAGAAATGACAACCAGGGGCTTAATCAACACAGCCATAAGCATAATGTCTGAATTAGAATTTAGAACCACAATAATAAGAATACTAGCTGGGGTGTGAAAAAGCATAGAATCCCTCTCTGCAGAGGCAAAAGAAATAAAATCTAGTCAGGATGAAATTAAAAATGCTAGATGTGATCTTGAATAGATGCCATGATGGCAAGGATGGATGAAGCAGAGCAGCAAATCAGTGACAGAGAAGATAAAATTATGGAGAATAATGAAGCAGAAAAAAGGAGGGAAACACAGGCAAAAGATCACAATACAAGACTTAGAGAACTTAGTGACTTATTAAAAAGGAATAACATCTGGGGTGCCTGGGTGGCTCAGTCGGTTAAGCATCCAACTTTGGCTCTGGTTATTATCTCGCAGTTCATGAGCCCCATGTTGGACTCTATGCTGACAACTCAGAACCTGGAGCCTACTTCAGATTCTGTGTCTCCCTCTCTCACTCTGCTCCTCCCCTGCTTGTGTTCTCTCTCTCTCTCTCAAAAAATAAAGAAGCATTTTTAAAAAAGGAATACCATCCAAATCATAGGATTCCCAGAATATGAAGAGAGAGAAAAAGGGGCAGAAGGCTTCTGTGAGAGCAAATTATAGCAGAAAACTTTCCTAATCTGAGGAAGGACACAGACATCAAAATCCAAGAAGCACAGAAAACTCCCATTAGATTCAACAAAAACTGACCACCACCAAGGTATATCATAGGCAAATTCATAAAATACATAGACAAGGAAAGAATTGTGAAAGCAGCAAAGGAAAACAAGTCATTATAAGGGAAGACAGATCAGGTTCGCAGCAGACTATCCCCAGAAACTTGGCAGGCTAGAAAGGAGTGGCAAGATATATTCAACATGCTGAATGGGAAAAACTATACAGCCAAGAATTCTTTATACAGCAAGGCTGTCATTCAAAATAGAAGAAGGGATAAAGAGTTGCCCAGACAAACAAAAACTAAAGGAGTTCCTGACCACTAAACCAGCTCTGCAAGAAATTTTAAGGGGACTCTTTGAGGGGAGAAAAGACAAAACAAAACAAAAAAGATCAAAAGCAACAGAGACTAGAAAGGACCAGAGAACATCACCAGAAACCAACTCTCTCTGCCACTCCCCAGCTTGGTCTCTCTCTCTCAAAAAATTAATAAACATTAAAAAAAATTTTCAAATAAGGATCTTAAAATGGGAAGATTATCATGGATTATCTGAGTGGGCCCAATGTAATCACAAAGGAAGGAAGATCAGAGTTAGAAACAGTAAATTTTTTTTCAAGAGCAGAAGCAAAGATTGTAGTGATGGGAGAAAGAAATCTTCAGTCCAAGAATGCAGATGATCTCTAGAAGCTTAAAAGGCAAGAAAACGGATTCTACTCTAAAATATTCTGGAGGGACAAGCCCTGAAGACACCTTGCTTTTAGCACAATGAGGTTGATGTACTTCCCATCTCCAGAACTGTGAGATAACAAACGTGTATTGTTTTAAGCCAGTAGGTGTGTGGTACTTTTTTACAGCAGCAGTAAGAAACTAATATAGAAAATTTGTTCATGATGTTTCCAGGATCTTAACAGGTAACTCTTCCCCCAGCAACCTTTGCTATGAGCTTCCCTTTCATACAGGAAACAATTGTCAGCAATGACATCCCCAAAGCTTCTTTCAGTCTTAAAAAAAAAAAAAAAGTTTATTAATTTTTGAGAGAGCAAGCGAGCAAGCAAGTGTAGGAGAGGAAAAGAGAGAGAGGGAGACACAGAATCCGAAGCAGGCTCCAGGCTCTGAGCTGTCAGCACAGAGTCTGAATGGGGTTCGGACCCACAAATCATGAGATCATGACCTGAGCTGAAGTCATACACTTAACCAGCTGAGCCACCCAGGTGCCCCTATAACACAGTTTTAAAGTAGAAATTAAATACATTCTCTTAAATAGCCATTTAGAAAGATATTATTATATTTTGATAATGTATCTCTTAAAAAAGTAAATCAAAAGAAAATATCAAAAACTACTGAATATTAATTTTTAAAAATTTAACTTAAGCCCTTTAAGTATATGTCATAACATTTTTTGACTGAATTTGAATTAGTGTTTTAGAGTGGGCTTAAGCTGTTATCACACATGTTGGTATTAGGTAATGAAATTAGTGAAATTCTTGACAACTTGCTTAACCAGATACTAATTAAAATCATATGCTAAATCACTAACCACAAGCCAGCATATAAACATAATGACAGATATTATTGTCTTCAAAGATAAAGCCTCTAAGATACAAAATTTTTTAGATAATATAACACATAATAATAAAGGAAATTAAGACCAATTAAACATATGGTATGCCTGAGTCAGAAAAGAACTATGTTAAATATTCAGAAACAGAAACATAAATAGGAATACATTTGTGGAAAGAAAATCAGTATCATAATGAGTGTAATAGAATGCATAGGTAAACATTTGATTTTCTAGCATTTATTTATGACTAAAATATGTAACAAAAATATGTAATATATGAAATAGTTTTAATTAAATTTTTATCTAGTAGGCCACTTACCTTCATGTAACTTAGGCACTGAATTTCTAAATATTATGTTTACATACATATTAATTCCATTTGTATTAATTTGGTGCAGTAGGTAATTTCTAACATAGGCCCCCACTGGTCTCTACCTGTTGTTACGAACACCCTTGGGGTATAGCACCTGTGACATGATTCTAGGCATGCAATACCACAAAGATGACAGAATATCACTTCTGTCATTACTTGTCATAAGCAAGCCACCGTAGTAAAGATGCTCACATGACAAGGAACAAATAGCTGCCGCTAGCCAGTAGCCAGTAAGGACCTAAAATCCTCCATCTTAAATTCTATGAGAAATTGAATCTTGAAAACACGCATTTGGAAGTGGATTGTGTCCTAGTCAGGCCTTCACCCAGGAATCCTTAACTGCATTCTTGTGAGAGACGCTGGAGAAGAAAACCCAGGTGAGCTGTGCCAGCATAGAAACTGGACCATAGAAATTGTGAAATAACAAATAATGTGTTGTTTTAAACTGATGAACTTGTGGTAATCTGTTATGCAGCAATAGATAACTTACACATATAGACTTATTTTTTTAATGTTTATTTTGAGAGAGAGTGCGTGCACATACACATGTGCACATAAGCAAGGAAGGGGCAGAGAGAGAGAGAGAGAGAGAGATTCAGAGGTTGGCTCCATGCTGTCATTGCAGGATTGGGATGCAGGACTCCTCTCACAAACGATGAGATCATGACCTGAGCTGTAATCAAGAGATGCTTAACCGACTGAGCCACCCAGGCACCCCGATATACATGATTTGCTTATAATGAGACATCAATGATGAATTTATTAATTTCACAAAAGTCAGAATAGGGGCATTATAAATGCTAAAGGTGTCATAACATTTATTTTCTTTCATTTACTTAATTCAGGATTCTTTCATGGTAACTTACAATAAAATTTGCCCTTTTTTAGATGTACAAATCAATGAGTTTTGACAATCGTGGACAGTTGTGTGACCACAAGATAGTGGAGATATAGAATATTGTCATCTTACTCAACTAAAAAAAATTTTCTTTAAATGTTTGTTTATTTTTGAAGTGGGGGGGGGTCAAAAAGAGAGGCAGAGAGAGAATCCCAAGCAGGCTCTGTACTGTCAGTGTAGAGCCTGACATGGGCCTCGAACTCACAAACCATGACATCACGACCTTAGCTGCAACCAAAAGTCAGATGCTTAACTGACCAAGCCATCCAGGCACACCCAACTTAAAACAGTTTTTAGAACACCTGGCTATTTTTGTTAGCACAAGAGCAGTGTTATTTGAAGCTTTCTAC
Organism: Cryptoprocta ferox; assembly: GCA_028646485.1. Lineage (NCBI taxonomy): Eukaryota > Metazoa > Chordata > Mammalia > Carnivora > Eupleridae > Cryptoprocta > Cryptoprocta ferox. The sequence goes on from CM053572.1 coordinate 74,727,570, forward strand.
ATCCTAAGTGAAATCTGAATATATTTTATTTCTATATCTGTATTCCACAATTAGAAAAAATATAAAAATGAATAAATAATGCAATGGAAAAAGTTTAGTTTAATAAAGGATATTGGAAAACTTTCCTAAATTAAATCAATCTTCTTATAATTAGCATGGGGTCTTGGTTTCTTGGAGCAAATACCTTTCAAATTACATCCAAGAAAATAAAACATCAGTCAGAGTTGGGCAATGGTAAAAGGTGAAATTTTGCTTTCTAAAACCATTTATGTAGAAAAGCTGTCCCTTGCCATAAAATACAAATATGCAAAACCATACACATTTTTATGAAATAATGAAAATAGAATTTCTAGAATCTGTCATTACTACATGAGCCATAAAGATGATTGCACTGAGGAGGCAAAGTGTTTTAGCTACACTGAAAGAAATGTATCTGTTGTGTGGTGATAAAAACACAAGGATCTGTTAGAAATTCGTTGCAATTACTATCTAGAGTTCCTGAACAAATTTGTTTGTACCATTACAAGGAAATGTATTATTTTTTCTTCAGGTAAAAAGGAAATGTCAGAGTACAGATGGACGTATGATTAGGTTTTGTAAGGAATAACTTGCTATTTTAGGAAAATTATCCAATATTATTTTATTCACTATTGAGGGATTCAAATAATAGCGTAATTCAGCAGTCAAGCAATTAGGTTTATAGGCTATGTAAATAATTACCAATCATGAAATATAATGTATCACTCACTAATAAAAGAATTTATAATAAATTGAGGAAAAATACTCTTTAAAAATAAGGGAAAATATTTGAAGAATTATGGAATATAGAAATGGCTTATAAATAATTATGCTATATAAGACAGCTGCAGAAATGTATCTTTTTGCTTAATTCAGTCAACTGCACAGCTCTCAAACTATAGAAAATGCATGCTACAAGCATCTGGGTGGCTCAGTAGGCTAAGTGTCTGACTTTGGCTCAGGTCATGGTCTTCCAGTTTGTGGCTTCAAGCCCCACGTTGGTCTCTGTGCTGACAGCTCAGAGCCTGGAGTCTGCTTTGGATTCTGTGTCTCCCTCTCTCTCTTCCTCTCCCCTGCTCACGCTCTCTGTTTCTCTCTCTCTCTCTCAAAAATAAATAAACATTAAAAAATTAAAAAAAAAGAAAACACATACTAAATGCAACTCAATATTTTTTGCCTTGAAAGAATGTGAGCTTGAGTCACCTTCTCTGTGATTTTATTCTCCTGTTTCTGGAAGTATAGGAGATGCCAAAATTACTTCGTGGGCCTCCGAACTTTCAGCTTTATCAGTAGGAAGCAAGTAGAGTTTACTGGAAAATATATAGAATCGAGAATAAAGGAAGTGATGTTACTGAAAAATTTAGAGAAGAATTTCATAGTTATAGTTCTATTTTGGCTTCAGTTTATTCTTGCAATATTCATGTCATCAGCTTCTACAACTAGTTTATCTTAGGTATGGAAATCTTGAAAAGGGTTTATAAGCATCTGTTTATGTGGAAAATATTTTTTAAGTATGATTCTTACTTAGTCACAAATGTTTTTTGAGCTCTGTCATTGAAAATGAAGAGGTACTTACCATGTGCTGTCTTGGAAATAGTGGATTAGAAGAGAGAAAACTGACTGTAAACTGAATATCACCATTTAAATAAAATACTTAATTTTATGTGTTTCTTTTTAAAATTTTTCTTCCCTTTGAAGAAAGGGAATTGTGACAATGAAAAATTTACTCTTTTTTAAAAAATTATTTTTAATGTTTATTTTTGAGAGAGAGAGACAGAGTGCAAGCAGGGGAGGGGCAGAGAGAGAGGGAGACACAGAATCCAAAGACAGGCTCCAGGCTCTGAGCTGTCAGCACAGAACCCAATGCGCAGCTGGAACCCATGAAACATGAGATCATGACCTGAGCTGAAGTTGGATGCTTAACCAACTCAGCCACCCAGGTGCCCCAACAATTTACTCTTTAAGAACTCTTTAAGAGGTTAAAAAAGCTAATCTAAAGGGCCAATATTTTATAATCATAGTTTTCTTGTGTTATTTTGAATAAGAAACATCAATAATCATCATCATCATAATAGATAATAATGGTAACTAATATTTATTCTAGTTGTTTGAAGTAACTTACTTAATCCTTATAAGGTGTATTTTTTCTTATTTTATGGATGACGAATCTGAAGCACATAGAGTTATAGAACTTGTCAGTGAATCTGTGGGCGGTAATCGCAGTAATTGTGACCAGTGGGATTCAAGAGGCTCTAGTTCTGAGGCCAGTACCCTTTATCTTTATGTAATTACTCCAAATGACACACTAGGGCTATTCATTTCTATTAAAACTATTTTTTAAGCAGAAAAACATACTACCTAGTAAACTTTTTACATCCTATGCTTCAATCTTCACACCAGTGACGTAAATGGATTAAAATGTTAGTGTTATAGTTGACTAAATAGCTATACTCCTCTAAATTTAACTTCTAACTTCATCAAAGAACATTCAAATTTTCTTGATAAGGCATATCCCTTTTTAATAATTGTTCTACCTGGAGGCTATAAAATTGTTATGGCTTTTATCGCCTTATTAAAACCTGTGAGGAGAAAAGCCAAAGTGTTTTGAAACATCTCATTTTTATCATTAGCAAAACTGACTGAAATACAAGATAGCATTTATATCTGGTAAACAAGTTGAAGAGGAAACTATAAAATATTGACCAGCCCTCCTCTCCAGACTCCTTATAATGCTCCTGTTGGGCAGCACTGTTGATGAGTCTGAAGTTGCTGTGACAACAGACTACAAAAATGTTAAACGAGGCTACTGGCAATTTAAAATCATATGCTGATTCCTTGCGTGAATATTTGCAGTTTCAATTTCCAATTTTAATTTACTCTACCAGGCAATTCTCCCATTAAAAAAACCCAATGATTGTGAGACCACTGTAATAAAACCTTTAAATATTTTGCCTCCAAATACAATATTTGTTTCAAATAAACTTTTGGTACAGAAGCCATATGAATTCATGTGCTTCAAAATGTTAGGCAGGTAATTAGAGTCATTTTTTAACTCCCTATGTACTGCCAATGGCATAAGCAAAGTAAAGAGGAACAACACCTGAGTAATTAAATAGATGTGGGAAAAGTTTGCTATGTATTTTATATTTATCATATATGCATATATACGTATATATACGTAATTTGCCAAAGAAAAGGCAATTTGTTGATGACATTAACTTGTGTGCATCTGCATACATGAATATATGTGAATATTATGCATATATATAACTTCTATAGTATATTCATACATGCAATATATATGTATATACACAACTTGTGTGCATCTGCATGTATGAATACACACCCACACCCACACACACACACACACACATATACATTTAACAAAATGTAGCATATGACAAAAAATAATCAAAAGACATATTCTGGATACAATTCTTCCATGTCATGTTATTTTAATTTGTGCACAAACAAGTTACAGCTCAATCCATTATGGGAGGATAGTACACAGCCCATTTCTTTCCTTTTTTATGTTATTATTTTTTATTTAAAAATTTTTTTAAATGTTTATTTCTGAGAGAGACAGAGTGTGAGTGGGCAAGGTGCAGAGAGAGAGGGGATGAACCAGGCTCTGAAGCAGTCTCTAAAGCAGGCTCCAGGCTCTAAGGTGTCAGCACACAGCCTGATGTGGGGCTCGAACCCACGGACCTCAAGATCATGACCTGAGCCAAAGTCAGATGCTCAACCAACTGAGACACCCAGGCACCCCTCTTTTGTTTTTTTTTAAATCGAAGTATAGTTGACATATAACATATTTATATACATATATATATTATTTATATATTGTGTTGTATATTATATATGTATATTATATATATAATATATATACATATATTAGAAAATGCTCACCATAAGTGTAGCTACCATCTGTCACCATGTAAAGTTACTACAATATTAGTGATCATATTCCCTATGCTTTACTTTGTCTCTGATTTATTTTATAGTTAAAAGTTTGTACCTCTTAATTCCCTTCACCTATTTTGCTCATCCCCTCACTCTCCTCCCACTAGCAACCACTGGTATGTTCTCTGCACTTACGGCATGACACATTCTTTTGTTAGGCTGAGTAATATTTCATTGTATATATACACTACATCTTCTTTATTCATTCATCTATTGATGGACAGTTATGTTGCTTCTATAGCTTGGCTCCTTATAAATAATGCTGGCAATAAGCAGAGGTACAGATATCTTTTTGAATTAGGGTTTTCATTTTCTTCAGGTAAATATTTTCAGGTAAGTTTAGTAGAATTATTAGATTTGTGGTATTTCAATATTTAATTTTTTGAGGGCTCCCTTTTCTCCACATTCTCACCAACAATTGATATTTTTTTTGTCTTTTTGACTCTAGCTATTCTGACAGGTGTGAGGTGCTATCTCATTGTGATTTTGATGTGCATTTCCCTGATGGTTAGTGATATTGAGAGCATCTTTTAATGCATCCTTTGACTCTCTGTTTGCTTTCTTTGGAAAAAATGTCTATTCAAGTCCTTTCAGATTTTGTAATTGGTTTCAGCCAACACTTACATAGAAAGAGGTGACTGTTCTTAAATCTAAATACTTTTTAATTTTTCTAAATATTTTTTTGGCCTTCTTGGAGATTTTAAGAAGGATTTTTGGTAAATAAGTTACTAAATGGTTTATTTACCTGAGCAGTGTTATTTAGATATTGAATTGAAACATGATCTATGATTTAGATGATGAAAAAAAGTCCCCTGTAGTGTTTCTCAGATTCTAAACTATGTATTCCATCACTTCTTGATTTTAGAAATTTTCCTACATGCCACTTTTCTTTTTAATATCCTTTATGTTTCCATATTCCCTATATATGATTATATTGAATTATTTTTATTCTGTTCATTTTGTGCTCTTCTTTTTTTTTCCAATTTGTCTTAATATAGTGATGGAACTATTTGAAAAAATTCTCTGATTGATTCTTTTGGTTAAAGATATTAAAAATTATTGAAAAATATCAGAAAATAAGTAAAATAACTGATGCACTTAATAATTAACCCTTTTTAGGACTAAAGTATATTAGTTATTTCTACAGGCTTTCCCATTGTCTCCTTCATACTCCATGGGAATTTTCTTAACCCTGATTTTTTTTGTTTATTTGTTTTGTTTTCCTTTTCAGTTGAGGAAAACAGCAGCCAATAGATTCAACACAAACACAAATTGTTGATTTGAGTGTTTTCTCCCTTATACACATGCATGGTGCTTTCTTTAAATCCATTATAATACATTTCTAAAACCCCTACCTGTCTATCATTTATTGTCTATGATTGTGTTATAAAAGAAGCCTAAACATTATTTGAAATGATTCAAGAAGTTTGGCTTATTGTTATGAAGTTTTCCACATCAGCGTAAGAGTAATGTATCATACTCTCACATCGTCTTTGCTATGAATGGCAAATAAATAGATTTTTTTTCAAGTTTTTTGACCTCTTCAATCAAAGATTTATTGTATCAATAGTCAGTCACCTCCATAGGGCAGAAGTTCATGATATCAAGGATAAGATCTACTTTACGGTATATATTTTTATCATTTCCTTGTCATGTTTGCTAAAGGAATCTTTTTTCTTCCCTTTATTGATTCTACTGCATGTACCACCATTGAAATTCCACCATCAAAGAATTCATATAAAATGTAACTATTCTATATCAGTATAGACAAGTTTCTTTTTTATTGACAGATCATATATGAGGCTTTCATGTGTTTGAAAAAAGTAAACACCATTGAATTAAATGAAGCAGTTATGAAGTATAGGGACATATAAAGTGAAGTTCATGATATGGAAGGAAAATAAAAGTCACCTATTAATGTCTGAAAAATCAGTAGTGTAATTTTTGGAAGTGAAAACCCATGTGTGCCTCATACATGTTATACTGTGCTTCCATGCATGGATTATTTAAAATATTTATCATATGCCTCATAAATTTTGCATGCCAAAGTTCAGATAAATCTGTGATATGAGCAAAAACAATCAGCTGTACTTAAAAAGTAATTTTTGCAGTCTGCAGTGAAGACAAAATATACAAATGTATACATAAGGAGAATGATCGACATTTTTTAATCCACTAAAATTATAATAGTTCTAGTTCACACCTATACTTTTATTATTGACTCCAAATTAGGAAAGCATCAACTTACCTTGTTTTTTTCCCTTTTGTCTTTATTTTTGATGTGGATCACCTGATGATCTACCCTGCAAATAGAACAGATGACTTCTGATATATACATAGGGCATATAGCATAGTGTTTTAGTTGGAAATGATCCACAAACAAAACCTCTCTCCATTCTGTTAGATTCAACACTCTATAAATTAATTTACTTAAGGTTATATGGCAGCAATCACTTCCTAAATGTAGTTAACAAACTCCCTTTCTTCACAATCCTGCAGTAGCATTCTGCATTTGCTCCCAGTCAAACCAGCATAACTTTTTCAAAAAAGGACAGTGTCCATCGTATGCTTCAATAGCTTTCAATTGTTCCTACTAGGGACTCATGTTATCTGTGTTACATTTTTCTTTTTCTTTATTGACATTCTCTTAGATCTTCTTAATTACATGATTACTTCATCACCTAAAGATAAACTCCATCTTACTAGCCTCATAGTGGGAATAGTCCAGGTGAATTAAAATCTCCATGTAGACAAATATCCCTATATTCTAACCTTTTGAGTTCTTTGATCTTCAGATTCTTCACTTTCTGTGGCCATATATGAATATCTTAATTATTGTCAACTGTTCTAGTCTGATAGCTTAAATTTAAAACTCCTATTACCTAAATTCAACTATGCATGTAATTCTCACTCTTCATTTCCATTATACTCTACTTACTAACCTCATTAAGAAATGTTCATTCTGGGGGGCCTTAAACTTCTCCTAATATATCAATCAGCACTATATTTAAAAATCCAATCTGTGACTGTTTATTAACAGTGAAGTTCAAGTTAATTAAATGTATTGTTATTTCTGATACACTTAGACTTTTTATTTTGTGTTTCCTTTGTATACCATTTTGGTTTGTATTTCTTCCAGGTCTTATCTTCCTCTGGATGCATGAGGTTTTCTTTATTTGTCTTCCTTTAAAAAAATAAGTTATTTCAGTTTTTATTTATTATTTATAAATTACTAATGTGTATACTTGACTACAATAAAATTAATCAATATACTTATTACCTTCTAAACAATGCAAGAACCATTAAATATTTTATCTCAGATCTTCTCCTTTGGTATTTAGTATTATGTTTAGTGTAGTATATTATTTCTGACCTAATTTTTAACTTCTCTAAAATTAATCATTATTAATTTTTCAGCAAATGGGCAATACATTAGTGAATATATTTACTAATTTCTTGTTATTTTTCTTGAGTGTGATTTTTTCCTTTTGTTTTCTTTGAAATTGCCTTAAGAGTTTTTTTTTTAATGAAATTCTGAGTGTAATATAGAACCTCTTTATTTTTTTCTTTATTTAAAATATTTAATGTTTATTTTTGAGAGAGAGAGAGAGAGAGAGAGAGAACAGAGGAGGGGCAGAGAGAGAGGAAGACACAGACTCTGAAGCAGGCTCCATGCTCCAAGTTGTCAGCACAGAGCCGGAGGTGGGGCTTGAACTCACAAACCAAACCATGAGATCATGACCTGGACCAAAGTTGGCCGCTTAACTGACTGATCCACCCATGTGCCCCTCTCTATTTTTTTTTTCTTATTTTTGATAATCTAGATTGACACAAAATTCTAATGACAGCTAGATTTTCCTCAGCTGTTCAAACATGTTAATTACTTGTCTTCAGGTATTTATTCTTATTAATGAAAAGTCATCTCTGTCAACCTTTCAGCATTCTTTTTTTTTCTCAATTTAATGTTCATTATCACTGTGGTGTGTATAGGTAAGGACTGGATTTTTATAACATTTGAAAACAAGGTACACAGTCAATTTAAGGATTTAGTATCCTCTCTAAACCTAGAAGATACTCATATTATTTCTTACAGTTTTGCTACACTTCTTTCTCTATTTTTCCTCTGGATTTTCTTATTATATCCTTAGCACTTTTAATATATCATGCATATTTTCCTCCTTTTAAAATCCAGTATGGCATTTATAGGGTGTATTACCTCAAATTTGTTATATAATACTATATAATTTTAAAGCTACTTTTAAATTTTAAACACTACCATATTTTTTTCATCTTAGAAGTTATATTGACTTATTTTTAAAATATATTATCTACAAATAGCATTTAGGATTCTGTCTTTTTATACTTTTGGTTATGTTTAAATACTTATTTCATGATCTCCTTTAGGTTTACTATTATATTTATTTTCTGAAAGTGCTAATTCTCGTTTATAACAAGTGCTCTCCTTTATGATAGCTTATTTCCTTATCAGGTGGCCTTTTTACTTTTGAGCTCATCTTTGAGGGGAAGAGTCTTTGTTATTGTTGTTGTTCTGTCCTGTAGAGAGTTTCATAGACCTTAGATCTGGAAACATTCCTTTAGAATTAGTTTTGCATCTTCAGCTTACAGTATTATAAGTTATCAACTGAGGTGGTTTTGTGTGTTTTTTTTTAATGTTTCTTCATGATTGAGAGACAGAGACAGAGCACAAGTAGAGGTGGGGCAGAGAGAGAGAGGGAGACACAGAATCTGAAGCAGGCTCCAGGCTCTGAGGTGTCTGCACAGAGCCCCACGTGGGGTACGAATTCACAAACCTTGAGATCATGACCTGAACCGAAGTCAGACACTTGACTGACTGAGCCACCCAGATGTCCCATATCAACTGACTTTGGACATGTTGGAAGCTTTAATTTTATTTTGGTATTGGGTGCCTATACCCAAGTAGAAATACAATTCCAGATCTACTATCCATGGGTGATATAGGTTCTAATTTTCTGTTTCTCATGACTGACTCTCCTCCCATGACTTTAAGTGTGGTTCAAACAGCCTGGTTTCTAATCTTTGAGCAAAGCAGGACTTTGTTCTAGCTTCCTGTTTCTGTGGGACCTAATGCTACAATGCTACATCTTCCCTTCTGGATAGCATTTAAAACCCTGGTATATGTTTCTAATCATATCCCCATAGACCACAAAGGTTTAACATATACATATATGATTTATATGATTTTGTGCTCTTCTTCCATTTGGCTTCTAGAATTACAAAGTTCTTTTATTTCTTTAAAAAAGTGATTTTATATTCTTTTTATCTTTCATGTCATGTTGTTAGACTTTTCTTATTATGTCAAAATTGACCACTAGAACTTATAACTGAGAACAAATAGGCTATAATTATCTTGTATTATGAAAGAGAACTGTGACTGGCATCTCTTTCCATGACTGGATGTTTGCTTATGTACCCCATTGACTGATGTATCTTCTGGGCTTATTATTTGAACTTGGAAAGAAAATGATCATTGGAAAGGAGAATGTGGATATGGAAAAGCTATGGACTAGCCAGAATTATGCTTGCTTAGAATGCTAAAGATGAGGAAGTCTCATCATCTCTTTCCTGTGGAAAGAGTAACTTTTGAAATCTCTTGATCTACCACACAAGAGGCCAGCTGCTGAGTAAAGAGGCTGTGGTACAGGCAGTTGTAGAACTGAAGAGGTCATGCCGGATTGGATTTCTTACACCAGGAAAAAAAAGCAGAGGGTCCTTTGCTTCCTGGGTCTCCTGAAATACTCACATATGTTCTTCATTTGATAAACAACTTCCTGTTCCCTGACTGACAGAAAACACAGATACCAAGCCTGTCTTAACCAAAGGAGAAACAGTAGCACTGTCTATGGCAGTAAACAAACACATACGAAAAAGGTACTTGCCTCTGAGATCTATTCCTCTTTCCCACATGAACATGCTGGAGGAATGGAAACCCAGAAAACAGATAAGGAAAAGGAAGAAGAGGAGGACTTACAGTAACAGTCATCCCAGGAAGAGAGTCCACTCTACCTCTCCTCTCAAGTATGTCCTGCTAAAGCCTGGTCAATGCAAATAGAAGGGAAAAAGCAAATGTTAATTGAACATGGAGTTGATTTTTAAACTTGACTAGTCCTCTTATATATTTGAACATGAACACAAAAGCAATGAAAACTGCAAAATGTAGTTAAGGGAAAGGAAAAGGAGATTCAATGAAGCATGATAAAAGGCAGTGATGGGAGAAAAAATTAAAATCAATTCATTTTGATGAATTGTGCAATAAAGCTGTTACATATGTTTTTATACGGAGAGTGAGGCCTGTCTTTGCCACCTCAGCCTTCCTTATTGATGGCATGTCATTTATATAATAAATGAAATAATCTGCAGTGTGGTGAGAAAAGCATTTTGCAGATTTTTCCAGTCAAAACGTTGATTTATATTAAGAAGTACATCTCTGAAACTCATTGGAAGTTAAAAATATTGAACTTTCAAAGGAAAGTAAGTGTATGATAAAGTTTTTATTACTAGGAATATGTGTGTGTTTTTAAGCTGTGACAAGCATCTAAAGAAACATAGGGTGTCTTGTCAATTAGACCAATAGGCCCACATTTTTATACTGAGCTTGTTCCTTACCTCTCCTTTTCTTCTAATAGACAAATATAAACACATGAATCTTTTGTTTTATTTTAATGTGGAATGTAATAGTAGCACATATATAGAATGACAGGGATTAACAAAAATGACAATATGAAAATTATACTCGTGGACATATTAAAAAGAGTAGCTCATTAAAATGAAAATATTATAGTAGGTTACAAACGTGATTTGTAGCCTAATTTCTCTATTACTAATATGTTGCGGGAGAACCTGAATTCAAATCTTAGGTCCATATTTACTTGTTAGGTAACCTTGGACAAATTACTATACTTCTGAATCATGTACTGATTTGTATGAAAAGTGTGAGTGCATGCGTGCTTGCATGCACGTTGTGCATGCATGCATGTGTAAAAGAAGAGTATGTCTATTTATATATACAGATAAGTATTTAGATAATGCTTTTAGTCCAGAGCGTATGATAGACATACAGTAAGGATATTTTGTTTTCTACCAACACTTCTTTACTCCTCTGAGTCAAAAAGTGAGAAGTTCAGGTAAGAGGCTCTTGGAAACAAGATGAGCTCTTTTGGAACCACATATCCTCTCATAGGCAAAATAAACAAAAAAGAAGCAAAAAACCCCAAAAACTTACTTTCTTGGAATAATAGATGATGAATTATTTCCCCCTTTATGCAAACAATAGAGTAGCCACTGGCACTGATAATCCCAAATGATAGAATCTAGCCAGATATGAAAATAGGTTTTCTCAATATACTACCCTTGGTTTTCTCATAATGACACTGCAAGGATCATCATTTGACTGTTACAAGTACTCATATTTCTAACACATTCAACTGATTTTTATTAAGTGTTAACTGTGTACAGTGATTTTAACTATTCCTCAACTGTCTAGCATTCATATCCTGAGCATTCACTATTTATTATTATATTTCTTTTTTCCTTTGAATATATTTTACCTAACTGTATTTTTCAACCTGATTCTCTATCTGTTCCTTACTTACATAACTTGCAGACCTATCATCGTAGATCATAATGGGGCCTATTATCAGTAGTCACCATATTATGTTCTGCGGATGTCTTTATTCTAGATATGATATAACTTCAAATTTCTCTAGTCAACCTCACTGGTATTTTTCCTGTTGCTTTTATTTTCATAAATTGTTGGCCTTCACATAAATTTTTTCTTACCAGTTTGAGTAATATGTATAGAATTTCTGTGGAGTAGAAATAACTTGCAGAGTAGAACTGATAGTGCATAATACAACATTGAATTAAGCTTTTGTATCCTAATCAATAGTCAGTCCCCCTCCTTTTTCCAAATCCTATTTTGTCATCCTTTATTCAGCAGTTTCCACTGACCTAAGGATGTTCTTCCAAGATTTTCACTTCAGATTAACTATTTAGCAAAAGAGCATGAAAAAATTTTGCAGAAGGAGAATTACTCCTTCATGATGCAAAATCATCTGAGGGCAGAGACCATCAAGGCTAGATAGACATAGGTATTAAGAGAACAGAAAGATGATTTCAAGGATGACAGAACATTCTAATCTGCATAGAAATTAACTATATATTTACAAGTGAACTTCCCTAAAGACCACCTCATTTTGCCAATGTGGATTTCAAGACTGTGGTAGCTCAGGTATATTTGCTTTTATCAAATACTTGCGAATTTAGAATACATACCTAGGATGCTATACTCATAGGTCATTTCCATTTTGAATATAGCACTCTACTCCCACTCTACCCCCTCAGTCATTCTATTCAGTTCACATCCAGGGCCTGAGATTTTCATCATCCATGGTTTAGGTCTTTACAAAAGTATTGTTGAATATAATCATGTTAATTGGTAGAGAATTGAATTTATCAATAGCATGTTAAACACTAGCATATTTTTAAGATAATTTTAGTTATAGGTCAAAACTACAGAAATATGTCCTTAAATTTAGCAATAAGTGAAAAAGTTGTGATATTGACACACATTGGGGTAAATAACTTGATTTGGGAAAGTAGGAAAATAATGAGAATGTGATTTACCAAGGTTGCACTTTGGAATGGGACCTCATTAAGAAGCAAGTCCTAAATTCCTGGAGGTAGAGGAGAGTGATAGGAATGCAGTCTGCTCTTGAGGAGATGTGTACCAAAACAAAGAATAGAGACAGGAATAAAAAATGAAATATCACCTAAATCACCTATTTTTTCTAAGTCCTATACCTGGCCAATGTTTCTTTTTTTGTTACTATTTTAAACTAGCTCAGGAGCCACTGGTTTTGATCAGATTTTCTTCCTTTCTTGGCCTATCTTGTTTATGCTCTTATCTCTATTATCTGAGGTCATGAAACTTAGAGCTTTGATTCTGAAAACTCTCCATGTATCTTTGTCTCTGTTTCTATTTCTTCTTGTATTTCTTTGTCTCTCTTTTTCTCTTTATCTCCATAGACACACAAATACACAGACTGCAAAATATGGACAGTGCACTGCCATAGGGTTACTAAGAATGGGAAGCTTTGATATATTAAGCCTGAATGGGGCTGGGAGGCAGCAATAGTTATTTGCACCCAGAGAGAGGAAGCTGAGTCAAGGCCATCTTTAAACAAAAGCAGCCAGTTTTAGCAGCCCTTCACACAAGGTTTGCTTTTGCTACTTTGAATTTACTTTCCTTTCTGCTCTCATTTTATTTCCCTGTGCTTCCCATTGGCCGCCCCATCTCCCATAAGCCATAGAGCAACAGACCCCAAGGACTTAGTTCATATAGTCACAAAACAGGTACTGCATCTTAGAGGGAAATGTAGTATAGTGCAAAATTATTCAAATGAATGAATATTTTCTACAGTGACTTCTCCACAATATTCAGGCAACTTATTCATCAAATTAAAAATAAAATTATAACAGGTCTACATTTTACTGTAATGACCCAGCATATGTGTTCATTATATTTGTTCAGAAATATGTATTCCTAGGCAGGAATATCCAGAGTGTATGTATTCAGTGACAAACTGATGAACTTCCCACAGTGGAGGAAAACAGTTTATACAAAATTGCTTAAAGGACATTAATAGTTCTCATTCACTTTTGGGAATTTATTTGGAGAAATTCTCCAAAGTTATCTATCCAAGAGAGGTGATTAAAAGAGCAGACCACCTAAATTAGCTCCTTTTTCAGACTATGTTAACTATTTTAACAGGATGTTAAATTAAAAAATACATATATAATACAGGAATATATTTTTCATTTTACACAAAAAGAGAAATTTTTATTCTCCATATTCTGTGTCCTATCAGGCGCTGTGTTCTAAATAAAATAGTCCTAAATCACAGATCAAAAGAAAAACACAACCAAATAAACAACTTGATTTAAACTTTATTATTCCTCTGGTATTATTTATTATAAAATACCAAGATTTGCTGTACATTTAAAAGTTATACTAGGGACACCTGGGTGGCTCAGTCGGTTAAGCATCCGACTTCGGCTCAGGTCATGATCTCACGGTTTGTGGGTTCGAGCCCCGCATCTGGCTCTGTGCTGATAGCTCAGAGCCTGGAGCCTGCTTCAGATTCTGTGTCTCCCTCTCTGTCTGCCCCTTCCCCAATCATGCTCTGTTTCTCTCTGTCTCAATAATAAATAAACATAAAAAAATTTTTTAAAAAAAGATAAAGATTTATAAAAAAAAAAAAAGTGATACTAGCTATGTATAACTCTAGCATCAAGAGAAGCAAGTTTCTAGATTTTGATGATTATTCTAGGGTTATATAATTTATTAACTTTTGAATATGGTGAAACCATGTTACATGAAAACTGTTTAATTTTTGCAACAGTTCTTTCTACTTAAAATTATCTAAAAATAGAAATCTTAAAAACAACTTAAAGACAACTGACAGAACAACTGTCTTAATACGTATTATCATTGATACTATGTAAGTTAAAAATACTATTTGCAAAAGTACCAATCTTCTGACTAAAATACCTTCATTTTGGGAAAGGGCAAACAGAAAAGTGGCATTTGTGAATTCATTAAAAAAAAAAAGAAACCCTTGATGGAATATTTACTCTAAAAGTTTATAAAAATGAGGACACAAAAATATTAAACTTATAAATCTCACTTTACAAAACCACTTACAAATTTCAAAAACATTGCTGCATATTTGGTATGAGGTCCTGGGGTTTAATTTTCTGGTCTTTTGAGAAGAGAAATATGTTTGTGTCAGAATTTGAGATGGAATTTTTCTTGCATGAGACAAAAAATGGAATTATATTCGAAACCCTATTTTAGGGAACAATTTTAATAATAATTGACCATGAAATATAATAAAGCAAAAACATCAGCTTGGTTGTCAGTGACTTAAATGACTGCCATCAAAAGAGTCATTTTTTTTTTGACAGAGTGAAAATATAAATTGTATATTTATACCCCCTATATTTCTTCTTTTGGAATAAAAAATCCTTCATTTCATACCCTTAATACAGAAAAATGAAACATTTAAAGAGTTATAGTAAAAAGATCATAGTGATTATGATTCCTCTACCATTTACTTTCTTAATCTGAAGCAGGTAGTTTAACAGAAGCCTCTATCATCCTTTTAAAATTGAGGTTAAACTTCATTATAGGATTATGAAGTGACTTAATGGAAACATATATAGAGTTATTTATAAACTAAAAGAGCAATACCAGGGTTAATACTACTACTTATATTTCTACAATGACTTATAAGAATAACAGCAATAACATTTATGCCAACTAATGAAGCAGAGTGGGGGGTGGAAAAGCTTGTTACTGGTACTTTGGCCAAGCTTTAGGTTTAGCTTAGAGATGTGTAAACAAGAAATAGTTAAATATTCATTTGAAAAGTCCAGGTAAACTGACCTGAAACTTGAACTACATGATCTGAAGAAGTCCAAAGCACTCTCCTCAGTATCTGCAAACTCCTAAGGACATGTTCTCACAAGCCAACTAGCTTTTGCCTGAAGTAGTGTGAAAGCAAAATTTATTCCTGCTGTTCTTTGGCATGTATGTGCACAGGTGCGCTTGTGTGCTCCCTTTGGCACTTTCTCTCTCTCTCTCTCTCTCTCTCTCTCTCTCTCTGTCACACACACACACACACACACACACACACACACACAGTCCAATCACATAAATATTCTGGGATAGAACAAAATGAATCTTTATGGATCACATAGATATTTCATTCTACACACAGGTGGTAACTTTCTGTATCCTTCCATTCCCTCATCTCCTTATTTTTCTTTAGAATCCTTTCTCTAAAGAACATTTTGTTGGTTGTGGTCAGACTCTGAAAACACAGGGCATCCATATTCAGTATTACATACTATATATATACAGTATTTATAAAACAATATACACATGTATATTTTATATGGATACATGCATATATATAGTATTGTGTGTGTGCACACTCACACACACATAATTTTTAGATGAATTATGATATCAGTGATTGAAGTAAAATATCCTCTTGATAGAATCCTCCAAGTTTTGGTTGTGCCCTGAACACCTTTTGGGTATTTTCTACTTGCATTTTAGGTATTAATTTTTTAATTACCACAAAATAGTAAGTAGCTAGAAATATCAACAAAAAAATCCCTTTTGTGGGTAATGGAGAATGGTTTTTAGAGTCTTATTTTAATTTAAATTCCATTTATGTCATTTCAGTTTCAAATGTCTCTAACCCATTCTAGTATTTTAAATCTATATGTTTTGGTGGTGTGCATGGCATTGTACTTTGTGGCTTTCAAGTAGGATTCAGTTAGGACAACAGAAGCCATTGTAGGTATTTCAAAGAGGAAGATTTTTCATATCAAGAAATACAGACTTAAAACATGTTGGCAAGATTAGAAAAGTAACTGTCAGACAATCTATTGAGTGTTCAAGAAATCAGGAAAGCAGTTTGGAAGTTCTTAAATTAAAAATAGAACTACCGTATAATCCACCAGTCTCACTTCTGGGTATATATCCAGAGGAACCTAAACTATTATCTTGAAAAGATATCTGAACCCCTGTGTTCACTGTAGCACTATTCATAATAGCTAAGTTATGCAAACAACCTAAGTATTTGTCAGCTGATGAATGGATCACGAAAATATGGTACATATAGGCAATGAAATCATCTTCCTTGAAAAAGAAGGAAACTCTGTCATCTGCAATATGAATGAAGCTGGAGGGCATTATGCTAAGGGAAATACAGCAGACATAGAATGACAAATACTGCATAATTTTCATATGTGGAGTGTAAAGGAAAAGTCAGACTCATGGAAATAGAGTAGAACAGTGGTTACTACAGGATGGTTGGTGGTGGAAATAGGAAGACTTTGGTAAAAAGTTTCAGACTCCAATTATGAATATGCTTTGAGGATTTAATGCAGAACATGTTGACTACTGTTGTAATACTGTATTGTATAATTGAAATTTTCTAAGAGAGTAGAACTTAAATGTTTTTACCAAGAAGGGAAAAAAAACACCAAGAGAACATAACTGAGGTGATGGATGTGTTAATTAACTCAGTGGGGGAATCTTTTCATAATATATATGTATATCAAATCTTGCCTGGGAAGGGGAAAGAAATTTTGTACAGCTAATAAGTAGTGGAGCTGAGTTTTAAACCTAGCCAGCCTGGATTCAGAATCCATGGTTATATCTATGCTTTTAACCGCTATTCTTACTGATAGAAACTCCTCTCTCAAATTACATCTTAATGACTTTATACCATATTCTTATAATATAAGGATATTAATTAAATTCCAGGCTATCTTAGAAACATGTTGCTTAGAGACATCCCTTCTTCTGTGGGTTCCAAAGCAATGGAAGAATTTTTTGAGCTGCCACTCTTGTTGAAAATGGTGTCATATAGAACTTAGTTCCCAATACACTACCATACAGTAACCTACTATAAATGAGCTATTTCATGGACCCCTTAAATGGAGCAAACTTCACGAACACTGCAGAGACATCAAGCTCTTCATGAGATCAAAAAGAAAAGAGAGAATTCTCAGAATCCCTGATGACTTTGAGGCACATTTGAGTCATTATGACACAGGATGTTCCCCAAAATGATCTGGATATACTCCTTTTTTTAAATGCATGAATCTATTTAAAACATCACTGATAATTTTGAACATTTAAAGTTATGTAATACATGTTAGGGAAAAGCAGTCAATATTGGAACTGTCCATCAGATAAGGTGTAACAAAGGCAAAGATGGCACACATATATTTCAAGGAGAGAAAAGCAGTAGGGAAGCTCACTGCACAATGAAGCTGGAGGTGTTTCAAAAGCTGATCCTTAACTGTGTATCATTCATTGATTGCTAGTTGCCATGGAGTTTCAACTTACCATACTCTCAGGAAAATACTCATGAAAAGGTTTTGCTATTACAGACTAAATTTCATAATCAGGTTTTTTTTTCTTTGCTTACCTCTATTTTATTTTGATCATGTTGCCAATTAACATGAGGAGTTATTTTCTTCCAGTAGTAAAATAGATGCTTTGGTGGAGACGTGCCAATTTTATCACAAGTAAAAAAATAACCCTATAATTCTTAGTTTCATTGTTCTTCACCTTTTTCATTTACATATTTTACAAGTTCAAAGAATTGCCTTTTTATAGTTTCTCTAGCTTAAATTTCCAGACATTAATGGAAATAGTAAAACAAAATATGATGATAAAAATAGTTCTTAAATAATGCCCAAGAGAGCACCTAAGACCAACTTTATCTATTCCTTGCAGGCTCAGCCTGAACATATCATAAGATGTGAATTCTATTTAGCTGACACTTTGGTGGTGTGAGTGTTTTTTACAACTAATCAGCACCTGAATAATCAAAGGTGTGTACCATCCATCAGCTTTAATGAAGCATTAAAATACTTTAATGGAACTTAGGGTAATTAGAAAGTCTCTTATGCAGTTCATCTACTAACAAGAACATTTTCAGGATTAATAACAATGGAGTGAATTTTCCAACGAAGAATGGGCCCTTCCTTAACGTCAGCAATCCCATTTGTAAAACGAGCGTTGTTTTATGTATTTCAAGGGGAAGTTGGGTATAATTAATGATTAAACTTATGAAGTATTCATAGTGCCTTAGTTGAAATGGCAAGTCTGCTTTTCTTCCTTAAGGATCAGTCATAAATGAGAAAAGAAAATGCAGCTTTCCAAATATTTAAAATTACATTTGAAAGAATCTAGTGCATCAGAGGAGATATTTTCCTCTGTCATTTGATATTTATCTAATAATGCCCTGAAGACTGTTGAAATGGAATAAAATTTACTATGTATTAACAGATAGGTTGTGGATTATAATTCAACAAAATTAAGTTGGTATGACTGGTATTCAAAATTATTTTCACAATTACTAGAAAATCAATCATGTTCCCAACAGTGAATATCTCCAGCTGAAAAGCAGAAAAATTATTAAACCATCTTGTTGTTAGCCAGATGTATTGGCTGTATCTCAGAAATTGATTTTCTACTGAATCTCTATTCTCCCTTTATTTCCTACTTAAAGAACCTCTACTGTATTTTGGTTAGCAACATACTTACATAAACAACTAAAATTTCCCAAACTGTTTTGTGACTAAGCAGATGATAGACTATATAAAAAATTATTCTGCTACTACTATGACCTTTTGCCCTTGTACCCTCTTTCCTACCTGATGTTTAAAACTGGTGCTCTGGTAGTTCTTTGTCACACTGAGTTGACTTCTGTGATCTAATGTGATGGAGCAGAAAGACGGAAGGAGTCTAGGTCTCTGAATAAGTATTAAACTTGTCACAAGCCCTGGACTTCTCACTGCACCTTATTTTATATGGGAGAGAAAGAAATACCTGTTTTGTTTAAGCAATTTGAGTATATTTACAGAATATAAATTATGAGATAATATGAAATAAGGAAGTTCAATATATGGTATACAACAATTTTAAAAAGGAAATCTATGTAATTAAGTGATTAAGTAAACGAATTTAAAAAATATGTTAAGAAATATTTCAAAATAACAAAAAATATAATCTTAAAATCAATATAATATAATACATTGAAAAAAATAAAGTGTGCATCCTGGTTCCAAGATCTTGGGAGTTCTTTTTTAAGTGTATTTATTTTTGAGAGAGAGATAGCACAAGCAAGGGAGGGGCAGAGAGAAACAGAGAGAAAGGGAGACACAGAATCCAAAGCAGGCTCCAGACTCTGAACTGTCAGCATAGATACTGAAACAGGGCTGGAACTCATCAACTGTGAGTTCATGACCTGAGCCAAAGTCAGACACTTAATTGTCCGGACCACCCAGGCACCGGTAAGATCTTGGGACTTAAATCCAAGTCCACCACGTAACAGCTATTCAAATTGGGGCAGTTTATTTTATCCTCTAATTCAATGTCTTGGAAAAATGATGATAGACATAGTGCCAATTTTATAAGAATTGTCATGGAGATTAAATTAGATCCACATTAAATACTCAGAAGACTACCTGGTCCTTAGTATCCAATGATAAATTTCATTTATAAAATATAGTTAAATTAGGGGGGCCTGGGTGGCTCAGTCGGTTGAGCGTCCGACTTCAGCTCAGGTCATGATTTCGCGGTTCCTGAGTTCGAGCCCGCATCGGTCTCTGTGCTGACAGCTCAGAGCCTGGAGCCTGCTTCAGATTGTGTGTCTTCTTCTCTCTCTGCTCCTCCCCTGCTCACGCTCTGTCTCTCTGTCTCTCAAAAATAAATAAACATTTTTAAAAATTAAAAAAAATAGTTCAATTATAAAATTATGTCCTCATATTTTTAATTTCTAATTTTATCTCAAAATTAATTTTTAAATAGAACTATAGTTGACATACAATATTTTATTAGATTCAGGTGTGCAACAGTGATATGACAATTATATACATTATGAAATGCTCAGCACAGTAAGTTAACTCTCACCATACAAGCTTATTATAGTATTATGGACTATATTTTGTATGCTAAATTTTTCATTCCTGTGACTTTTTTGTATCTAGAGTTTTGTCTTTCTTAATACCCTTCACTTATTTTGCTCATCCCCTCCATTCCCTCCCCTCCACCATCCTCTCCCTTCTGGCAATCATCAGTTTTTTTTTCTGTATTTATGAGTATGTTTTCGTTTTGTTTTGTTTGTTCATCTGTTTTCAAGATTCCACATACAAGTGAAATCACATGGTATTTGTCTTTCTCTGTGTGAGTTATTGCACATAACATAATACCCTTTAGGTTCACCCGTGTTGCAAGTGACAAGATTTCATTCTTTTCTATGACTGAGAAATATCCCACTGTGTGAGTGTGTTTGTATCTGTCTGTAAAAAGATTTCTTCATCCATTCATCTACTGATGGAGATTTAGGGTGCTTCCATATCTTGGCTAATGTAAATAATTCTGCAGTAAACAAAGCGTGCATATATCTTTTTGCATTAGTGTTTTCATTTTCTTCAGGTAAACACCCAAAAGTGTTATTACTTGATTGTATGGCACTTCGATCTTTTAGTTCTTGAGGACCCTCCATACTGTTTTCCACAGTGGCTGCAATAATTTACATTGCCACCAACAATGCATGAGGGTTGTCTTTTCTCCACATCCTTGCCAGCACTTGTTATTTCTTGTCGTTTTGAGACCAGCCGCTCTGACAGGTGTGCAGTGATATCTACTTGTGGTTTTGATTTGTATTTCTCTGAGAATTACTGATGTTGAACATCTTTTCATGTGTTTCTTGGCTTCTTTGGAATGTCTTCTTTGGAAAATGTTCAGATCCTCTCTCCATTTTTAAAGGAGATTATGGTTTCTTTTTTTTTTTTTTTCATTTTAGTGCTGAGTTACATGAGTTACTTATATATTTTGGATATTAACCCCTTATTAGATATATAATTGGCAAAAATCTTCTCACATTCAGTAGTATTTTTTACATTTTGATGGTTTCCTTCTCTATGCAAAAAAAACTTAGTTGGATATAGTCCCAATTGTTTATTTTTGCTTCTGTTTCTCTTGCCTAAGGGGACAAACTCAGAAAAATATTACTAAGAGAAAAATCTGCTGCCTAGATTTTGTTTCAGGAGTTTTATGGTTTCTGGTCTTATATTTAGGTCTTTAATTCATTTTTAATTTATTTTTATATACAGTATAAAAAAGTTTTCCAGTTATATTCTGTTGTATGTAGGGGTCTGATTTTTCCAACATCATTTAGTAAATAGATCACTTTTCCAAGCATAATTTTGCCTCCTGTATCACAGATTAGTTGACTATGTAAGCATGGGTTTATTTCTGGGCTCTGTGTATTGCTCTATTGATCTATGTGTCTATTTCTGTGCCAGTACTATATTGTTTTGATTACTGTAGATTTATAGTATAGTTTGAAGGCTGGGCCTGTGATATTTCCAGTTTAATTCTTCTTTCTGAACATTGCTATGGTTATTTGAGGTCTTTGTGGTTTTATACAAATTTAAGGATTATTTGTTCTAGCTCTTTGCAAAATATTATTGGTATTTTGATAGGCATTACATTGAAACTGTACATTGCTTTGTCAAGTATGGGTATTTTAACAATATTAATTATTCCAATCCATGAACATACATATATTTCTGTTTATTGTAGTACATTCACTTTGTTTCATTGATGTCTTAACATTTTCAGAGTATAGGTCTCTCACCTCCTTGCTTAAATTTTTTTTAGGCAGTTTTTTTTGGGGGGGCATGATTGTAAATAGGACGATTTTATTAATTTCCCTTTCTGCTATTTTGTTGCTAGTATATAGAAATGCGACAGTTCTGTATATGAATTTTGTATCCTGCAACTTTACTGAATTCATTAGTCCTAATATTTTTCAGTGGAGTCTTGGGGATTCTCTCTCTCTCTCTCTCTCTCTCTCTCTATATATATATATATATATATATATATATATATATATCATATATATATATATATCAAGTCATCTGCAACTGGCAGTTTTATTTTTTCCTTACCAATTTGGATACCTTTTATTTCTTTATCTTGTCTTATTGCTGTGGATAGAAAATCCAGTAGTATGTTGAATAAAAGCAGCAAGAGTAGACATACATCTTGTTCCTAATCTTAGAGGAAAAGTAAAACTTTTCCCATTAAATATGTTCACTGTAGGTTTGTCATATATGGCCTTTATTATGTTGAGGTATATTCCCTCTAAACTCACTTTCTTGAGAGTTTTTAATATGAACAGATGTTGAATTTTGTCAATGCTTTTTCTGCTTTATCAAGACAGTATTGTGGTTTTTATCCTTCATTTTGTTAATGTGGCATATCACATTATCACATTGTTTTACAGTTAATGAACTATACTTGCATCCCTGGAATAAATCCCACTTGATCTGGTGAATAATCCTTTTATGTATTGTGTATTCAGCTTGCTAATATTTTGATGAGGATTCTTGCATCTTATTTTCAGGGATATTGCCTGTAATTTTCTATTTTTTCATGTCTTGATCTGGTGTTGGTATCAGGGTAATGCTGACTATTGAATTAATTTGGAAGCATCACTTCCTTCTCTTTTTCTTTTCTTTTCTTTCTCTTTTTTGATGATACTTAATACTCTTAAGTATTAGGTAGAATTCACCTATGAGGCTGTCTGGTCCTGGAGTTTAGTTTTATGGGAGTTTTTTGATTACTGATTGAATTTTTTAATAGTTATTTATCTGTTCAGATTTTCTATTTCTTGCTGATTCAGTCATGAAAGATTGTATATTTCTAGGAATTTGTCTATTTCTTCTAGGTTGTCCAGTTTGTTGGTATATAATTTTTTGTAGTAGTTTCTTATCCTTAAAATTTTATAGGTAGTATTTCTGCAGTATCAGTTGTAACATCTTTTTGACTTCTGATTTTATTTATTTGCATTCTCTTTTTTCTTGAAGAGACTGACTAAAGGTTTTTCAGTGTTATTTAACTTTTCAAAAAACCAGTTCTTTTCATTGATCTTTTCTATTGTTTTTTATTTGTTTGTTTGTTTTTAGCCTCTATTATTTCTGCTCTGATCTTTATTATTTCCTTCCATCTACTAACTTTGGGCTTGGTTTTTTTCTTTTATTGTATAATCCTTTAGCTATTAGATTGTTTGAGATTTTTCTTGTGTCTTGAAATAGACTGGTGTTGCTATAAATTTCCCAGTTTGATCTGTTTTTACTCTGACCAATACTGAACAATTGTTTTCCATTTTCATTTTTCAAGGTATTTTTTCAGTTCATCGACTTACTGGTTGTTTGGTAATATGTTGTTTAGCTCCATGTGTTTGTTTTTTCCAGTTTTTTTTTTTCTTGAGATTGACTTTTAGTTTGATAGCACTGTGGTCAGAAAAGATGCCTAGAATGATTTCCTTCATCTTAAATTACTGAGCTTGTTTTGTGACTTAACATGGGATCTAACTGGAGAATGTTCTATGTGCACTTGAAAAACTGCATATTTTCTTGTTTTTAGATGGATTAGTGTAACGTGTCACTAAAAGCCAATGTTTCCTCATTAATTTTCTGTCTAGATGATCTATGTGTTGATATAAGTGAGGTGTTAAAGTCCCTTAGTGTTACTGCTTTACTACAGTTTCTCACTTTGTGTATGTTAATATTTGTTTTCTATATTTCAGTGCTTCTATGTTGGGTGCATAAGTATTTACAACTTTTAGATCATTTTTTCGATTATCCCTTTATTGTTATGCAATGCCCCTCTTTGTCCATTGTTACATACTTGTGTTAAAGTCTATTTTGTCTGATGCAAGTATTGAGCCTCTTTTCTTTCCATTTGCATAGAATATAATTTTTCATTCCTTCACTTTTAGTATGTATGTCTTTAGGTCTGAAGTGAGTGTCTTGTAGACAGCATATAGATGGGTCTTATTTTTCATCCATTCAATTACTCTAAGTCTTTTGATAGGGACCTTTAGTCCATTTACATTTAAGGTATTTATTGATCAGTATATACTTACTGCCATTTTATTAATTGTTTTATAGTTGTTTTTGTAATTTTCCTCTGTTTCTTTCTTCTTCTCTTGCTCTTTTCCCTTGTCACTTGATGACTTTCTTTAATGTTCTGCTTGGTTTCCTTTGCCATTCTGTTTTGTGTATCTATTATAGGTTTTTATTTTTGGTTTCAGTGAGCATCATATATCATATCCTATGTCTATAGCAGTCTGTATATTAAGTTGATGGTTGTTGAAGTTCAAACACATTCTAAAAGCAGTACATTTATTCTCCTTCCCCATTTTATGTGTATGACCTCATACTTCACATATTTTTATTTTGTATATCCCATAACTGACTGTTGTAGATATAATTAATTTTACTACTTTTGTCTTTTAACCCTCATACTACCTTTACAAGCAGTTGATCTACTACCTTACTATATATTTGCTTTTACAGTGAAATTTTTTCCTCTAATGATATTTTTACTTCTATTTATGGCCTTTTATTTTCTGCTTAAAGAAGTCCATATAATATTTCTTATAAGACTTGTTTAGTGATGATGAACTCCTTTCAATTTTGTTTCTCTGGGACTCTGTCTTTCCTTCAATTCTGAATGATTATCTTGTTAGGTAGAGTATTTGGGTTAAAGCTTCCTTCCTTTCAGCCCTTTGAATATATCGTGCACTCTGACCTGCAAAGTTTCTGCAAAAATCACCTGATAGCCTCCTGGTGTTTCCCACGTATGTAACTGTTTGCTTTTCTCTTGCTGCTTTTAAGATTTTCTTTACCTTTAATTTTTGAAAATTTAATTATTATATGTCTGGATGTACACCTCCTTTGGTACATCTTGTGTAGGGCTTTCTGTGCTTCCTAGACCCTAATGTTTGGTTCTTTCCATATGTTAGAGAAGCTTTCTTCCCTAATAATGAAGCCATATTTCTTCACTTATGTTTTCTGCTCCTATTTCTCTCTTCTTCTGGAATTTCTATAATGCAAACATTAGTATGCCTGATGTTGTCTGAGATATCTCTTAATCTGTCCTTATGTTTTGAAATTCTTTATTCGTTCTGCTGTTTAGGTTGGGTACATTCTACTTCTCTGTTTTTTGGATCACTGATCCATTCTTCTGGATTATCTAATCTGCTGATGATTCCTCTAGTGTACCTTTTTCATTTCAGTTACTTTATTCTTCAGCTTTGATTCTATTTTTCTATTTTATGTCTCTTTATTGAAGTTCTGAGTTCATCCACTCTTCTTTCAAGTCTGGCAGGCATCTTTATGACCATTACTTTGTACTATTAAGTAGATTGATTATTTCAGTATTTTTAGTTGTTTTTTACCCACTTGAGGTTTTGTCTTTTATTTGGAACATACTCCTCTCTCTTCTCTTTTTGTGTGACTCTGTATATGTTTCTACATATTAGGTTAGTCAGCTACATCTCCTGGTCCTGAAAATAGTGGTCTTATATAGATGGCATCACGTGGGACCCAGTAGTGCAATCTCCACTAGTCATCAATGCCAAGTGTTCCAGTGTATCCCCCCGCTGTGGACTAAATGAGCCTTCCTATTGTGACTGGACTATAACTGTTGTGGGTATATTATGATTTGGTCTGGCCTCCAGCCCAGGTGGCTGTAGTGAGTGGCTATAACTAGTGTGGGTGCACTGATAAGCAGAGCTGGCACCATTGTGTTTGGCTAACAAGCCCAACTCTAGTTGGTCTTGATGAGCTGGGGGTGAAGAGTTGCTTTGGAGGGACCCCAGTCATAACTGAAGTTGCCTGCTGGGTAAGGCAGGGCAGTAGTTTTTTGGGGGTATACAGGTCCTGACCAAGGCTTACTTTCTGTGTGATGAAGTGGGAATTACTTTGGAGGGATGCTTGTCAGGTGGAGGAATGCCGGATGGGGTGGGTTGTTCTAGCAAGGTTAGTTAGAGGATCTCAGAATGGCACTTGCAAGCATCTGGTCACCTACTTTGAAGGAAGTCAAGAATAATTGCACCCACCAGGACTTCTGTTCCCAGAGAAAACTTATACAGATCCCTGCCTCTCCAGCATACACTACAAAATTAGTAAATCTACCCCATGTATAACCCAGACACTTCTCAAACTGTTGCTTACTGTTTTTTGTATTCCTTTTATTTTTAATAACTTATTGACAAGTTAGCTAACATAGAATGTATAGTGTAGTCTTGGCTTTGGGTGTAGATTCCCATGATTCATCACTTACATACAACACCCAGTGCCCATCCCAACAAGTGCCCTCCTCCATGCCCATCACCCATTTTCCTCACGCCCCTATCCCCCACCCCCATCAACCCTCAGACTGTTCTCTGTATTTAGGAGTCTCTTATGGTTTGCTTCCCTCTCTGCTTATAATTTATTTTTTCTTCCCTTTCTCTATGCTTCTGTGTTGAGTCTTGGACCAAATAATATAGCATCCTGATTCTTTGAGAGCGGTCTCTGTTTCCTTTAGCCCTTTGGCTGTCCCAGAGTTAAGGTCTACTGATTTTTCAAAGCCAGATTTTATGGGAGAGCATCTTTCTTGTGCAGGTCTCCAGGTTTGGGACTTGATCCTCTCTTTCCTCAAGGAGAACCTCTACACCTGTGATATTCCTCCTGCTTATGGGTTGCCACACTAGGATTTTTGTTTCTAACTCTGTCTCCTTCTGACCTTCTTGATGGCTCTTCCCATATATCTTTAGCTGTGGAAGATCTATTATTCTAGACTTCAGAGTGAGTTGCATAAGATATAATACAATATTGTTGTCTTGTCATGTTTGTGGTAGAAGATGAACTCCCTGTTTTCCTACTCCACTGTCTTCCCTCACTCTTCAGAATTATTTTTTCAATCTTGTTCATTTTACTAATTTACATTGGGATATTGTATTTTTCTTTAATTGTTTTTAGTCTTGGTTTAAAACGAGTAGGCAAGAAACATGTTGAGATAAAAGCAGTGTCTTCCAAAACAAAGAATGATTTTTCTTTTACAGTTTGATCATAATAATATGATCAAATTATTATATGTCAAAATATATTATATTGAAAATATTAATTTAGATCTTTTTGTTCTGATACATGTACATCCTTGGATTGGCTTATGGAATTAGCATATGACAAGAATTCTTAGGAAATGGTAGGAGCAGGTCTGCAAAAGCTTGTAACGAGAACTCACCAAAGACTTTTGAGGAAATAGGTGATAATTAAAAGTGAATGTGATATGACTTAACATATGAAGTGGAAATGGGCAGATATACAGCTCTATGAGAATATACAATCTCGTGGTAAAACTAAGAGCATTTGCCAAAGCTGTGAAGAATGGTACACCAAAGGAACATGTAACCAGTTAGATATGTTAGTCTTTGATTCAGTAGAAAAGACACCTGTGATTCACCAACCTTCAGCTGAGATTTAATACTATATGAATAGGTGAAAGAAAATAGAAAAAAGAAATAATAGTTAGTCTCCCTAATGGATAGCACTAAGCCACTCTACTTACAAGGATCAGCTTTGGGGGTGCCTAGGTGGCTCAGTTGGTTAAGTGCTGACTTTGGCTTGGGTCATGATCTTACTGTTCGTGATTCCAAGCCCCACATCGGGCTCTGTGTTGACAGCTCGGAGCCTGCAGCCTGCTTCAGATTCTGTCTCTCCCTCTCTTTCTGCTCCTCCCCTGCTAATGCTCTCTCTCCCTTTCTCAAAAATAAAATAAACATATAAAAATTTTTTAAAAAAGTATCAGCTTTATGGAATGCTGCCTAAAACAATTATGGGAACCCTCTTGCACTGTTGGTGGGAATGCAAACTGGTGCAGCCCCTCTGGAAAACAGTGTGGAGGTTCCTCAAAATTTAAAAATAGAATTACCCTACGACCCAGCAATAGCATTACTAGGAATTTATACAAAGGATACAGGAGTGCTGATTCATAGGAACACATGTACCGCAGTGTTTATACCAGCACTGTCAACAACAGCCAAATTATGGAAAGATCCCAAATGTCCATCAACTGATGAATGGATAAAAAAGATGTGATTTATATATGCAATGGAATACTACTTGGCAATGAGAAAGAATGAAATCTTGCCTTTTGCCACAATGTGGATGCAACTGGAGAGTATTACGCTAAATGAAATAAGTTAGTCAGAGAAAGCCAGATACCATGTTTTTACTCATATGTGGACTTTGAGAAACTTAACAGAAGACCATAGGGGAAGGGAATGGGAAAAAATAATTTCAGAGAGGAGGAAAACCTCAAGAGACTCTTAAATACAGAGAAGAAACTGAGCTTTGATGGGGGGATAGGGGAGAGGGGAAAAATGAGTGATGGGCATTGAGGATGGCACTTGGGGTGAGCACTGGGTGTGGAATGTAAGTAATGAATTATAGGAATCTAGTCCCAAAGCCAAGAGCACACTGTATACACTGTATGTTAGCTAACTTGACAATAAATTCTATTTTTTATAATGGTATATTGTAAAGGAAGCTCAGAAAAGAAAAATTTAAGAACAAAGAAGTGGCCAACTTGGCCAAACTCTGTTTCTCTCTCATTGAACTGACAGGAGTGAACCCGGTGGCTATGGTAACATGAGGTCTTTGTGATCTTGGCAAGAGCAATTTCAGTGAAATGCTGGAGAGGAAGCTAAGTTACAATGGTGAGGAAATATTTGAAGAGAAAATGGGAAGTGAAATGATAGATCCACAAAATGAAGACAATACTTTTGAAAGGCTTTACTGTGGAGAGTTTGGCAGAGGATCTTGGATAACAATGCAGTATAATTTAAAACTATTAATGATAACAGGACATAGCAGCACACTGATCTGGGTGAAAGGAGAGAGGAACTTGAATTAGCAACAGAGGATAAGAAGGATGAGGAATGGTGACTCACAAATTTACTCACAATATACTTTGAATAGAGAAAATGTAGATTTTTTTTTTCCTTAACTGAAATGATTTCTTCTTAAGGTCCTACCATCCTACGTAGATGATATTTGTGTTTGTAGCCACCTTTTCTGTTAGGAGTAAACATGTAATAGAATACTAATCGAAGGTATCAATGTAGAAATCTGGTGAAGGCATCCTCTTATGAAAGAAACAAAAGTGTTTCATGCTTCTACCTTCCTTCCCTCAGCCCTTTCCATGTTTGGAATGTGTGAGGAAAATGATCACCATGGGGAAAAGACTGCAAATCATGAATACCTAAGTTCCATACAATTTTTGAATTTGTATGAAGAACCCATTCCATTTACTTCCTACCCACAAACTATGTAGTATCTGAAAAAAATAAGCTGACATTTATATTTTCAGTATTTCAGTATTGGTACTCAATAGCAATTCTGACTGATAAACTCTTGATTTTCCATCTATGCATAATGCTCTCTCCTCGTTCTTTCCTCTCTTAGTGTCTAGTTTCATATCACTCCTCAGAGAAGACTTAGTATAATCTAGGTCCCAGATTATATTTATTACAGTCTCTACACATTATGATAATGATTATTAAAATTTCTCAACAAAAATTGTCATCTACTCTATGGCTATCCCATGCAAGAGATTTGCAGTCAAGTAGATTCTCAGTAGTTTGAATATACCCTGAAATTTTGTAGACTTCAAAATGCAAATTTTTATCATTTAAAAACTTTTTTTAATTAGGAAGAAAGCGTTGTTGGTATTATTGTTCCTCTTGCTGTTGTGTGGTTTTTAACCCATTATTAAAAGTTACAGCAGTGGGCTAAGGATAGTGACCAAAGCTAAGAAGGAGCAGATACAGGTGCGAGATAGGTGGTTTGGCACATTTAGTGGCTTGGTGATGTGCTACCCTTCATTAGTCTTGGAACTCTAGAATAGCCAACTTATTTCTCAGTAGTATTTCATAATAAGATATGTGATGGATTTTGGTGATAATTTACACTTAAATGTAAATGATAAATAGGTCTCACTTATTAGTGGTTGAATTTTGTACTTTAATCCTTTTAAACAAAATAGTATACAAAAAACATTTTGTCAACAAATACATCAAATTTAAAACACTAGATACCCACCATTGACCATTTATCTTCAATTTGTAGAACCAAAAACAGCAGTAGTGCAGAAGGGCCAAATCTTAAGTTGGATGTTGGGAAGGGTGATTTTGGTAGTCAAGTGTCAATTTGATCTCTGGGAGGGAGAAGAGGATGACAGTCGTGGGAACACTTTTAATCTTAAGTAATTTCATTCAATCTTTCTATTCAACTGTCATGTTCAATGCCAGTTTTAATGAATTAATATCTCTATCACCAGCATGCTAACATCACTTCACAGAGTACTGCCAAACTAGCTACCTGGCTACATTGCAATAACTCAGGGAGTTTATGAAAATATTTTATTTCTTATACCATTCACAGATCGCCAGATTCAACAGATCTTAGAATGGGATGTTAGAATATATTTATATATTTAACCATCTCTTCCTCTTTCCCCCACACCACACTTTTTCTCTCTGTTCTGCTTGGTAGGTTGGTCTGTTAACTGTTTACTAAATTATCTCCTAGGTAAATCATGGACCTAGGTGTCATTTCAGTATACTGTCCAAAATCGGCTTAGCTTAAAATTTTAATCCATACTGTCCTAATTGTCCTACTGTTAACTTAAAATAAATCTAGGGAAATTAATATTTAAGTAAAATTTAAAATTGTGAAGATATCTGCCACCTAATGGATGTTCAGACGCTTGTGAGGATGATATCTGCAGTACATAGTGGCAGTCTGTGAACCATCTAGAATACAAATATTTCCCAGATTGGTAGATTATTTTTTAATACATCATTAGTTCAGTAAATTAAAATTTCTTAGGCAGTGCTTTATTATAGGCAAAGCACTGTGACCATGCCATACTTAGGCTTCTGGAAGTTCCTCTCCAGTAATGTTGAGAGTTCTGATTGTGAGTTCAGCTAATGTATACTTGGGACACATTGTTCAAGAAATGCATTGTTAAGTTACTTTGAAAAGCGTCTCCAACACCAAGGGTCTATAAATAAAACATCTCTGCTGCCTTTTTAAGACTGTGTCCCAACTCTGACATATTAAATCAAAACTATTAAACATGCAAGAAGGTGCTCCTCTCAGTGAAAACCACTTATGAAGCTTTGACATACTCAGTACCTACAAGCTTGGGCCACTGGATCCATAGGTATTCCTTTTTTTTTATTTTTTACTTTTATCCTTTTCTGAGGCATGCTGCTTAGTTATGGGAAGAAAGTAAAAGCATAAAGAGAAATTCCCTAAATGTATTATGTTTTCATTCTTCATAATGAAGGCAAATGATAATGAAGAAAACAAATCTTTCTCTACTTATTGAGATAATTGAAAGAAATAATATGAAATTATGTGATGTAGCAGTAGAAAGGGACACATAAATTCCTGAAGTTCCTAAATATCTTGTTTTTTTATTTTTATAATGTTTTTATTTTTGAGAGAGAGAGAGACAGCATGAGCAGGGGAAGGTCAGAGAAAGAGGGAGACACAGAATCCGAAGACAGCGTCCAGGCTCTGAGCTAGCTGTCAGCACAGAGCCTGACACGGGGCTCGAACCTATGAACCACGAGATCCTGACCTGAGCTGAAGTCAGACGCTTAACCGACTGAGCCACCCAGGCGCCCCAATATCTTGTTAATATATTCAACATCTTGTTAATATCTTAACATATGTACATATATACCTATTAATATACACACATATATATATACACATAATTATGCTTCTGAGTATATGAGCATATTCTCAAGCATGTATATGCTTATGTATTTGTATAAGTATACAAGCAGACATACAATGAGGACCAATTTTCCTGTGTGTAATTTGGTCACTATTTACAATATCAATAATTATCATGTAGACATGAACTTTATAGGAAGGATCCAGTTCAAGTTTTTCTTTCCTGCAACAGATGGATGTGGTAGTTTTGACTTCCAAATTGTTGCTTATCAGTTTTGGTCATTGTTAGGTCACTTTTGTTAAGTAACAAAATAGCTAAGCTTTTAATATTGACATTATAGCCTCAGCATTTTAAAGGTTTTTAACTTTGTGGATGACTATTTTATTATTACTGAAGAAATATATCTCTTACAAGGACGATGCTAAGGACACTTATTAGTTTCCTGAGGCTTTTATAACAAATAACCACAGACTTGATGGCTTAAACAACAGAAATTTAGTTTCTCATATTTCTGGAGACTAGAAGTTTGAAGTCAAAGCATTGACATAGTTGGTTCATTCTAGACGCTGAGGGAGAATCTGCTGGCAATTCTTAGAATTCCCTGGTTTGTAGCCACATCACTCCAATCTTTGTTTCTGTCTTTACATCACCTAAATCGAACTATTGAACAATAGTTCAAATTTTGCTACAACCTGGCCAACACTTGATGTCTTTCTCTTTGTACTATCAACTGTCCTACCTGGTGTGAAGTGATATCCTTTTGGTTTTGATTTTAATTTCCCTGATGATTAGTGTTGAAAGTATCTTTTCACATACTTATTAGTCATTTGTACGTCTGAGAAATGCTTATTCAACTCCTTAGCCCAAACTTTAATAAGGTCATTAGTGCTTTTGCTATAGAGTTGTCAGATTTCCTTATATATTTGGGAAATAAACCCCTTATCAGATATATAGTTTGCAAATGTTTTCTTCCAGTAGATCGCCCTTTCACTCCTTCCACTGTTTCCTTTGCAGTGCAGAACTTTTCAAGTTTGATGTAATTACACTTGCCTTTTTTTTTTTTTTTTTTTTTTGGCCTGGGTCTAAGGTGTCATATCCATGAAATTATTGCTGAAACCAATGTCAGAGAGTTTTTCCCCTAAGTTTTCTTCTAGGAGTTTTACAGATTCAGATGTTATGTTTAAATCTTTAATTCGTATTGAATTTATTTTTGTGTATGGTGAAAGATAGGGTTTAATATCATTCTTTTACATGAGGATCTACAAATTTCTCACACCATTTATTTTTTTTAATTTATAGTTTATTGTCAAGTTGGTTTCCATATAACACCCAGTGCTCTTCCCCACAAGTGTCCTACACCATGACCATTACTCCCTTCCCCTTTCCCCTTTCCCCTTTCACCCTGAGACTCTTTTCAGTATTCAAGAGTCTCTTGTGCTTTATCTCCCTCCCTCTCCTTAACTCTTTTTCCTCCTTCCCCTCCCCATGGTCCTCTGTTAGGTTTCTCCTGTTAGACATATGAATGAAAACATATGGTATCTGTCCTTCTCCGCCTGACTTATTTCGCTTAGCATGACACCCTCGAGGTCCATCCACTTTCTACGAATGGCCAGATTTCATTATTTCTCATTCCATGTAGTATTCCATTGTATAGATAAACCACATCTTCTTGATCCATTCATCAGTTGATGGACATTTAGGCTCTTTCCATGATTTGGCTATTGTTGAAAGTGCCACTGTGAATATTGGAGTACATGTGCCCCTATGCATCAGCATTTCTGTATCCCTTGGGTAAATCCCCAGCAGTGCTATTGCTGGGTCAGAGGGGAGTTCTACTGATAGTTTTCTGAGGAATCTCCACACTGTTTTCCAGAGAGGCTGCACCAGTTTACATTCCCACCAACAATATAAGAGAGTGCCCGTTTCTCCACATCCTCACCAGCATCTATAGTCTCTTGATTTGTTCATTTTAGCCACACTGACTGGTGTGAGGTGGGATCTCAGTGTGGTTTTGATTTGTACTTCCCTGATGATGAGTGATGCTGAGCATCGTTTCATGTGTTTGTTGGCCATCTGGATGTCCTCTTTGGAGAAGTGTCTCTTCATGTCTTCTGCCCATTTCTTCACTGGATTATTCGTTTTTCGGGTGTGGAGTTTGGTG
>CM053572.1:74762442-74839935 GCA_028646485.1 Cryptoprocta ferox
GATTCTGATGCCTTTTATTTCCTTTTGTTGTCTGATTGCTGATGCTAGGACCTCCCGCACTATGTTAAACAACAGTGGTGAGAGTGGACATCCCTGTCGTGTTCCTGATCTCAGGGGGAAAGCTCTCAGTTTTTCCCCATTGAGGATGATATTAGATGTGGGCTTTTCATAAATTGCTTTTATAATGTTTAAGTAAGTTCCTTCTATCCCGAATTTCTCAAGGGTTTTTATTAAGAAAGGATGCTATATTTTGTCAAATGCTTTTTCTGCCTCTATCGACAGGATCATATGATTTTTATCTTTTGTTTTGTTAACATGATGTATCACATTGATGGATTTGCGAATATTGAACCAGCCCTGTAACCCAGAAGTGAATCCCACTTGATCATGGTGGATAATTCTTTTTACATGCTGTTGAATTCCATTTGCTGGTATCTTGTTGAGTATTTTTGCATCTATATTCATTAAGGATATTGGCCTGTAGTTCTCTTTTTTTGTTGGGTCCCTGTCTGGTTTGGGAATCAACGTGATGATGGTTTCATAGAATGAGTTCGGAAGTTGTCCTTCTATTTCTATTTTTTTGGAATAGTTTGAGAAGAATGGGTAGTAATTCTGCCTTAAATGTCTGGTAGAATTCCCCTGGGAAACCATCTGGCCCTTGGCTCTTATTCATTGGGAGATTTTTGATAACTGATTCGATTTCTTCAGTGGTTATGGGTCTGTTCCGATTTTCCATCTCTTCCCGCTTGAATTTTGGTAGTGCATGTGTGTTTAGGAATTTGTCCATTTCTTCTAGATTGTCCAGTTTGCATATAATTTTTCATAGTAATCACTAATGATTGTTTGTATTTCTGAGGGGTTGGTTGTGATAGATCCATTTTCATTCATGATTTTGTCTCTTTGGGTGTTCTTTTTTTTTCTGAGGAGCCTGGCTAGAGGTTTATCAATTTTGTTTATTTTTTCAAAAAACCAACTCTTGGTTTCATTGATCTGCTCAACTGGTTTTTTTGGATGCTATATCATTTATTTCTGCCCTAATCTTTATTATTTCTCTTCTTCTGCTGGGTTTGGGGTTCTCTTGCTGCTCCCCTTCTAGTTCCTTTAGGTGTTCTGTTAGGTTTTGAGTTTGCGCTTTTTCTAGTTTGTTGAAATAGGCCTGGATTGCAATATACTTTCCTCTTAGGACTGCCTTTGCTGTGTCCCAGAGAGTTTGGATTGTTGTATTTTCGTTTTCATTTGTTTCCATATATTTTTTAATTTCTTCTCTAATTGCCTGATTAGCCCAGTCATTCTTTAGTAGGGTGGTTTTTAACCTCCACATTTTTGGAGGTTTTCCAGATTTTTCCTGGGATTGATTTCAAGTTTTATAGACCCGAAAGTGTGCATGGTATAATCTCAATTCATTTATAGTTATGGAGGGCTGCTTTAGGCCCCAGTATGTGATCTGTCTTGGAGAATGTGTCATGCTCACTTGAGAAGAAGGTGAATTTCCTAGCTTCAGGGTGCAGAGTTCTAAATATATCTATCAATTCCATCTGTTCCAATGTGTCGTTCAGGTCCATTGTTTCTTTAGTGATTTTCTGTCTGGTTGATCTATCCATTGCTGTAAGTGGAGTGTTAAAGTCCCCTGTAATTAACACATTCTTATCAATAAGATTGGTTCTGTTTGTGATTGTTTCATGTATTTGGGTGCTCTCAAATTTGGCACATAGATGTTTATAATTGTTAGCTCTTCCTGATGGAGAGACCCTGTAATTATTATATAATGTCCTTCTTCATCTTTTGTTACTGCCTTTACTTTAAAGTCCAGTTTGTCTGATATAAGTGTGACTACTCTGGCTTTCTTTTGACTACCAGTCGCATGATAGATATTTCTCCATCCCCTTACTTTCAATCTAAGGTGACTTCAGGTCTGAAATGAGTCTCTTGTAGACAGTAAATACATGGATTTTGTTTTCTTATCCATTCTGCTACCCTGTGTCATTTGAATGGAGCATTCAGTCCATTTATATTCAGTGCTATTATTGAACAATGTGGGTTTGGATTCATTGTGTTCTCTGTAGAGTTCATGTTTGTAGTGGTGTCTCTGGTACCTTGTATTCCTTGCAACATTTTCCTCATAGAGTCCCTCTTAGGATTTCTTGTAGGCCTCGTTTGGTGGTGATGAATTCTCTCAATTTTTGTTATTTGGGAACACCTTTATCTCTCCTTCTATTTTTAATGACAGGCTCGCTGGATAAAGGATTCTTGGCTGCATATTTTTTCTGTTCATCCCATTGAAGATTTCCTGCCATTCTTTTCTGGCCTGCCAAGTTTCATTAGATAGGTCTTTAACCACTTTGATAGGTTTCCCTTTGTATGTTAGGGCCCTTTTATCCCTAGCTGCTTTCAGAATTCTCTCTTTATCTTTATATTTTGCCAGTTTCAGGATGATATGTCATGCAGAAGGTCGATTCAAGTTACGTCTTAAGGAGGTTCTTTGCGTCTCTTGGATTTCAATGTCCATTTCTTTCCCCAAATTTGGGAAGTTCTCAGCTATAATTTGATCAAGCACCCCTTCAGGACCTTTTTCTCTTTATTCATCTTCAGGAATTCCTATGATATGGATATTGTTCCATTTGATTGTATCACTGAGGTCTCGAATTCTCTTTTCCTGCTCCTGTATCAATTTCTCTCTCTTTTTCTCACTTTCCTCTTTTGCTATAACTGTGTCTCGGTTTCCTCTTTTGCTATAACTGTGCCTCTTCAATCTGTGCAGTGGCCGCCTCCATTTTATTATGCACCTCATTTATATCCTTTTTTAACTCATCGAAGCTATTTTGAAGGTCCCTAGTCTGTGTTTCAATAGCTTCTTTGATGTTTTTTTTCGAGTCCAGTGATTAATTTTATGACAATTATTCTAAATTCTTGTTTAGTTATGTTACTTCAATCTGTTTTGAGCAGTTCTGTGGCTGTGACTTCTTCCTGGAGTTTCTTTAGAGGAGAGTTCTTTCGTTTTGTCATTTTGGCTAGCTTTCTGTCTCTTGTCAGTTTTAAAAGCTCGTTATGCACTGTGCGTCTGTTAGTATTGCTCTATTAAAGGAGGCTCATTGACTGCCCAGGGTCTGTCATTTCAGGAAGTGTTCTTTTAATGGTGTCTCTCGGTTTCTCTTGTTGTGCCTTTGATTATTTTACTTCCCTGGTCAGTGATATTTGGGACTCTCCACCATGTGTACTTTGGCTTGTTTCTTGAGGTAGCCCTGAAAAGGAAACAGACTAGCATACAGGGAAGAAAAGCATGCACACGCACAGACAAATCAAACAAACAAGCAAACCAAAAAGGGAAAGGAAGTAAAGAAAAGGAAAGGAAAGGAGAAAAGAGAAAAAAAGGGGGGGGGGCAGATACAGCAAAAGACTATGGACAGTCTAAAAGGGTATAATCAGCCAAGAGGAGAGATAAGAATGGGATAAGGGAAAATATATATGGATGGCAAGAGAAAATAAGGAGAAAAAAAAGAAAAAAGAAAAAAGAAAAGGGCAGCTCTCCCGTGCGGATGGGCGTGGTTTGGTGTAAGTAGGTCTGGTCTTAGGGGCTGTTCTCTGAGGACCGGCATTGGTGGCGCTCAAGCTCTGCTTGAACCAAGTGTTGCCAGCTGCTCTTTTGAGTCTGATCTCCCTGTGCCTTGGGCGAGCCAAATTGTATTTTCCAAGCTCCGCCTTGCTTACAAATCCTAGTCCATGCACTTTAATACTACCACCTGAGATGAGATGCGCTCCAGCTGGCAGCTGGCCTCCCAGCCGGGATCCCGCAGGGGGCGGGGGCTGCCTCTCCTGGCGCCAGCTGCCGCCCGAGGTGAGACGGACTTGCGCTGGCGGCTGGCTTCCTAGCCGGATTGTGCAGGGGGTGGGGGCTGTTTTTCCTGGTGCCGCCTGGAATGAGCACTGCTGTCGCCTCGCCCAAGGAAGAATTCGCCATCTAGATAGGACGGATTTCTCTCCCCAAGCCCAGTGGTTATATATGGGGTGACAATATCTCTCTCTGTCCTGGGGCGAGTTTTTTATCTCTTCTTTAGAGACAGTTCTATGAGCGTTTTCAGCCTCTCTTTCTCTTCCCCTTCTCTCCGGGGCACTGCACACTCTCCCTATGTTGGGCTGGGGCTCCTGCCCCTCCTCACCTCAGGGGCCCGGCCAGTCCTCCAATTTCCCCAGTTCTCACTCACTCACTCAGGAATCTTTGAGATTGTTTTCTTTCTGGAGTATGTTCTCTTCCCCCCTTGCAGATCAGAGTATCGTCTCTTCAGTCCTTCTCTGTTTAATAGATGCAAGCGTGTGAAGATTACAGAGCTCATTACTTCTCCGCCATCTTGCCCTTTCCCCTTCAACACCATTTAATGGAGTCTATCTTTCCCTTCTCCTTTGTGCATTCTTGACATCCTTAACAAATACCTGTTGACCCTATATATGTGGATTTATTTCTGGACTCCCTATGCCATTCCGTTGGTTTTTATGTCTATCTTTATGCCAGTATCATACTGCCTTAATTACCATAGATTTGTAATATATTTTGAAATCAGGAAGTGTAATACTTCCAGCTTAGTTTTTCTTTTTCAAAATTGTTTCAGGTATTTGGTATCTTTTCTGGTTCCATATGAATTCCATTTCTGTTAAAAAAAAAAAAAAAAAAAAAGGCCCCTGGGATGGTGATAGGGATTATATTAAGTCTGTAGACACTTTGGGTATTAGGGACTTTTTCACATTACTGAGTCATCCAATCCATGAACACAGAATATCTTTCCATTTGTTTGTGTTTTCTTTAGTTTCTTTCATCAGTGTTTAATAGTTTTATATACAATTGCTTCACTTCCTAGTTAACTCTTTATTCCTAAGTATTTTATTCTTTTTGATGCTTTCATAAATTCAACTGCCCTTATTTCAGATAGTTCATTATTGGTGTATATATCAATGTATATGCATATTAAATGCAGTATGTATTTTGTATATAGTATATATATGTGGTAAACATATTTATAGTGTATATATAATATATAGTATATATAGTATATACATAGTATATAGTATATATAGTGTACATATAAAATGTATATATTAGTGTGTATGTGATATACACACATATTTATATTTATATTTACATACTTTTTTAATTTTTTTTAAGTTTTTTTTTTTAATTTATTTTTGTGACAGAGACAGAGCATGAGTGGGGGAGGGGCAGAGAGAGAGAGGGAGACAGAGAATCTGAAATAGGTTACAGGCTCTGAGCTGACAGCACAGAACCCGATGCGGGGCTTGAAGTCACAGACCACGACATCATGACCTGAGCCGAAGTTGGACACTTAGCCGACTGAGCCACCCAGGCACCCCTATATTTATATTTATATTTATATTAGTGTTTAGCCTTCAAGAGATTATGCTGGGCCCCATCAACTCTGACATAGGGGAATTAGAATCCAGAACCTAAAGTGGTATCCAGACAAATTGGGGAATTAGATGTATAGTCCAGCACCTTCACTCCCAGAAAGATGGGAGCTCCCAATCATATGGCACTGTGTTAGGTTGTGGATTTTATTGAGGAGGTGTTTCCACTTTTCCTACCACTTTTGATGTCGCTGGTTTGACACTTTTCTAGAGTGAAGGATCCTGTTAGCTAGTTTCTGGATTTTTCACAAAGGAAAGTGATCCTTGTATTGCTGTTGAATTGGTATATTGGGGTGCAGTGGGAAAGAAGAGTCGAGGGCTTCCTATTCCAGCATATTAATGACCCTCCTCTGCAGTTTTTAATAATGTGGTCAGGACCCACCCCACCAAAATGACCTTTGAGTTAACACCAAAAGGGAGTTCAAATGTGCAAAAAAAGTTAGCATTCTCTTCAAGGTATAATGCAAGGTATTGAATATTAAGTATATGTGGGGAAACACATAGTTTGCTCCCAAAACACCATTCTTATGTAAAATTAAGTTTTATAAATAGGTTTGTATTTACCAGTTGGAGAGAAACTATTACGAAATGTATATTACCGTGACTTTACTGTTATTTCATTTAACTACAATAGCTATTTATTGCCAATCATATAATGATCACTTAATATATAGAACTGTTGTTTACACTGTTCATGCCATGAGCTACTTTAGGAATATAATTGCATTCTTGAAAACTGTAAACTATGATTCAGTGAATGACTTTGGTGCCAAGCTTAAACCACTGTAATTGCAGTTATAGGCCCTCTTGAACTTTCTCTCCCCAACTACCATTGCGAGAATGGAAAGGTTATAAAGTTTAAATCAGTCATTGCTGGAAGGGACTTTTAACTCTTCTCTGTTCTTTCAAATAATTTTATCAAACACCCAGGCACCTCATGCTCAGAATCACAATGCTTCAATAAGGACAAAAACAAATATTAATTTCAGAAAAAAGTGGCATTGTATTTTAGATGTAGTACAAACATTGCACAACATGTTTATTTTCTGTTTAGTATAGTTTGAATTCCATCAAAATCTATAAACATTTTTATGTAGATCTGTTTTACATAAAGATAAAATAATTCCCTCTAAGGATAGGGGAAAGAAATTAGAAAGAGAAGACAGAAAACCTTCAGTTTCAGTGTTCTGCTCCATATAGAGAGCAATGTCTTTAATTACCAATCAGTGTTTTTGAATTAAATCTTATCAAGTGAAACCAAATCTAAACTACATCTCATTGGAAATTAGTACACTCTTAATGAGAAGTGCAATTTAATAATTATAATTTAACCAGTCGTGGAAGTTAATTGCAAAAAAGCTATCTAATTGAGACCCTAAGAACTTAAAATAGTATATAGTGCAATTCTGAGGGTCTTATGCGCTGATATTCACAGAACTGTTTTTAATACACTAGGTCCAATGGTGAAATGAAATATTTTATAACACTAACATATAATATTACATAATACTTGTATGTAATAACATTTGCTAACCATAGAAATAGCATACACCTTCCTATTCCTCTACTTTTGTACATTAATTGTTAATGTTTGCATTACCAAGATTTTTATGAATTTTGAGATATCATTAAGTTCTTTATAATGTAGTAAAGACTTTAGTTTTTTTGCATATTAACCTTTCATTAATTTATTACTTCAGGTATGATTAATGTAATTTTATTGGTAAATAAACTTATCCCTGCCTTCAGAAGGATATAATACCTGACAGTAAATAACATAAAAATCAAATTGTAAGCCTTATAAACTGTACCTAATGGTTAGGATCTAGAAGAATATCACCTTGGAGCAAATATCCAATAAATATTTGCTGATTAGTTGATTCCACATGTTCAAAGAGCCTCATAGACATGATAAAGACATTTACTATATCTTGGATCAAATGAATAAAAGTGACAATTATCTGATATTATTGATATTATAATTGTACCTTTCATGGTAGCTATATTAAAATAATTATTCTATGTAGATATAGATGTAAAAATATAGATACAGAAATCCATATATCACATTTTTCTAGTGTTAAAATACTTCTTAGGAAAATGTCAAAATAGTGACTTCTATTCGTTATCCTAAAATCTGTTTGCCACTATTTATACAGTGCCTCTCTAATGTTAATGCACTTATATACTAGCCAGATATCTTGTTAAATTGTTGATAAGTGATTCTGCTTCCAGAAATTTGAGTTATGGCCCGAGATTCTGCAGTTCAAACAAACTCTCAAGTGATGTTCATGCCACTGGCACAAGGACCACACTTTATGTAGCAAGATTTTCCCAAAGTGATATACACCCATTACACCAATTCAAGCTAGTGATACTTAGAAAATTTTGTGTAGGGGCGCCGTGGTGGCTCAGTTGGTTAAGCATCTGACTTCAGCTCAGGTCAAGATCCTGCAGTTTATGGTTTGAGCCCCGCATCTGGCTCTGTGCTGGTGGTGCAGAGCCCGGTTGGGATTCTCGCTGTCTCCCTCTCTCTCTGACCCTTCCCTGCTGTTCTCTCCTTCTCAAAATAAATAAACTTAAAAAAAAAAAAAGAAATTGCATAATGTTGATGCTCTAGAAAAGAAATGAACCTGTCCATGGTCTCTGCCTCAGTTAAGGTAATAAAACTATCATTTGTTGTAAATATCATCCATTATTTCTGATGTAGATAAAATCATACAAAGAATGGGCATCTCTACCCCTGTGAAGTGGCCTTCTGGTTGTAAACTTCTGTCCATCACAAACTGTCACTCCTAAAATGAAAGCTCCAGGTACGTTCAGGTTTTTCTAAAAGAATTCCATTGAAATAGTGGCTGGTAAGAAGACTACTACCTCAAGGTTAGTTAATATAATTACAGTGAATATACATAGGGAATATAAAACACTTTGGTTCTTGCAGTTAGAAAACTTCTGCTTTGATTAATTGGGACCTGTACTCTCCTCTGATTTTCACAAGGTCCAAAAAATTCCTGTTCAATAAATACCCCAGATGATTATGCTCTGACATCTTGTCTCAACTTGAAGCAGTATTTCTTTCTTACTGTCTCTTTTAATTTTCCAGCCGCCATGTCTTCCAACTATCAATTTGCCTCCTTCTTGCAAAATTACCCCTTTCTAATTTGTTATTTTTGTTTTGGCTTAAGAAACCAAGTAAACAATCTCATTAGATTGGTGTCTAAAGTAAGAAAAAAAAAAAAGAGGCTGTGAATAAAGGAGGCATTTGGGAGTGTTTGGTAAATATTGTTTAAGAGCTTTTATTGGTTTCATTTTGTGCTTTATTTCTAGTTCATGAGAGATTTTTTTCTGGGTTTTTGTCCAATTTCCAGATAACTGTGATTGATAAGTGATACCTAGAAAAAATTGTCCTGATTTTAAAGCAATAATAATTAGCATAACTTAGCAAGAAATCCAAGTTAATTAAAGTAGCAGAAGTGCATTTTATTCCTAGATCTAATTGTTTATAGGTTAGAGAATAAGAAACTTCACAGTCTTTCTTCTTTACTCAACATGCAAACCTTTACCAGTAGTGTCCTCTTACATTGTTGAAAAACTGAGAAGAATTCTAAAGTCTTTGGATAAAAAGCAATTTGGGATTCTAAGCTTAATTGTACTTTAATTTTTGGCTTGGATCAAATAGCCTTTTACTGACTTGCAGTTAGTCTATTCGCCGAGATCTGTATCTATAGCCATGTCAATATAAATGAAGCCGAAACATAATGAAAAATAAATTTCCATCAATTTGTTTTACTTTTTTTGGCTAAGATCCAGAATCCCTATTTCCATAGTTGTTAGAGCATTCTTACTCCAGGCAAATTAAATCTACTGCATCTCAGGCTCATTCACCTATAACATAAAAATGCAAAATGTAATTTGGCTCAATATAAGGCTAATGGTGGACATGTAATCTAAAACAAAATATTCTTGTAGACTGATGATTCGTGTAAGCCTCTCCAACACTATCCAAACCCCCCTAACCCCTTTATCATTGATAAAAAGAACTCCCATTGCCCTGGCAGACCCAGTGTTTATAAGAAAGATTTAAAATGTCTTGGCAAGTTGATTATTAAAGGCCTTAGAATCCTTATCATAGTCCAGATGTGACCACAATCCATTCGTTGTATAGTTCATGTCAAGATTTTCTACTCTATTTAGCCCTTTATTCTATCTTCTTTTCAGTTTTTTGATGTTTTCCTTCCTTTTTAATCTACCTGTTCTCTCACTGTGTGCCATACATTATGCTAAGCACTTGGTGACATTGAGATACTTATGTATTTTACATGTCCTCAAAAAATACAAACTCTTAATTCTAAACTCATTTGAGAGCACCCTCAGAAATGTCTCTATTACTAGATTCAGTTGTAATTTTTCTCAGCACATTACATTTTAAAGGTTCTACTCATTGTCTTGAATTCTATTTTATCAACCTTTCTCTCTCTCACTGGGGACGGGAATGAAATCTTAGTCTGTCTTCCTTGTCTTGTTTATTATACAGATTACAGTTCCACCTGTCTCATACGGGTCTCATGAAGATTAAGCAGGAAAAACATATGAAGTGCTT
Organism: Cryptoprocta ferox; assembly: GCA_028646485.1. Taxonomy (NCBI): domain Eukaryota; kingdom Metazoa; phylum Chordata; class Mammalia; order Carnivora; family Eupleridae; genus Cryptoprocta; species Cryptoprocta ferox. Next base: position 74,772,455 of record CM053572.1, read on the forward strand.
TGATCATTACCTACCAGGTAATAAAAGCTCAATACATTTAGCTTAATAAGTATCAGTACTAACATCATTATAATTAGTACACCTAAATTTCATCTGCAATTAACAATCCTAGGAGTATTTGCTATTAGAGCAAACATGAGAAAGCTTTGAGTCTGGTGAGATGCCTGTATCTGATAGACACTGTATTAAATAAACACAAAGAGGTTTATTCCCCTTTTAATTCCCTTTTGAGCATTTGGATTATATTTAGGAAATAGATAATTTGATTCAAGTTGTCTTTGACATTGCTCTAACAGGAGCTAATCTTCCTTTTCCCAAAAGAGAGATCAAACAACAGAATGAGTCTTAACTGTGCAAGAGTATCCAGCTCTATATTAATTACAATTTTATGGTTACCTTCCATTAATAAAAAGTAATGCTGGCTTCCCCTTATGGCAGAATATTATATTTTCCATTTGAGAGTCATATATGTGATAAAAATGAGCTAATTAAAATATTAAGTAAATAAAATACATAACTTGTGGATGCCTCAACAATTATAAGGGCAGCACAGGACTAAGTTAAGTTTAGGAAATACTGATAGAGTCCAACATTTTTATTTTACATAAGAGAAATTTGAATCTTTCAAAGAAGTAGCTTGCCCAAGATTAGGATCCAGGCCTAATTACTTTAAAAATCTACTGATGTAGGAACCTGGGTGGCTCCGTCGCTTATGCGTCAGTTAAGCGATCAACTTTGGCTCTGGTCATGATCTCACGATTCGTGAGTTCAAGTCCCATGTCAGGCTCTGTTCTGACAGCTCAGAGCTTGGAGCCTGCTTCAGATTCTGTGTCTCCCTCTCTCTCATTCTGCCCTGCCCCTTCTCACACTCTGTCTCTCTCTCTCTCTCTAAAAATAAATATTAAAAAAAAATTAAAGAATATTTACTGATGTGCATCAACATCATACTGCCTCTTGTTATAGAGAAAAATATTTGATGGGTTCTCATTCTAGCCCTATTAGACAATTTAGGTTTTAATAGAGCAGGAACTTTTATCATTATATACCACTCATGTGCCTACCTTCTGCAGAAGGACTGGATAATATTTGACCTGATCTTGAAAGAAAGAAGAGAAAAATGTCTACCAAAATAAAATTTTAAAAAGAGCTAAATTTAAGAATTCTTAAACCTGGGTTACATTTAACCTAAGATGTGATGCAGAAATGTGGTACTGATAAACATTCTTCACTGTAAAACTGATTTTCATTGATAGAACTATTATATTTGAAACTTGCTCTATAGAGCACAACAAATACATTTCAACATATTAAAAGAAAGAGGTTTTCTCTTTATGGCAATTATTTAGAGAAATAGTATGTTTCCCAAACTCCACTAGCTGAATGATCACAAATATATTATCAAAACTGAAGCCTGAAATTTTTGCTCACATTTATTCCAGTTCAGTATGAAATTGCCTGCTAAATTACAGCCTAAAAACTGAGGGTCAATCTGATAACTGATGATTTGGTATTATGAAAGGAAAAATTTTTATTTTTAGAAAGGACATCTTTTCAATCCTAGTAATTTTGAAGCACAGTGTAATAGCAACAGTTGATAACTGTTTAAAGTAAAATTAAAGGAAAATGAGAAAGTGCGATGAAAAACTAATTTTTTGGAATGGTAAATTTTTAATTCTTCACAAATGTTTAAATATTAAAATAAAGGACTAAGTAATCAGCATTGACATAAGAATATCCACAGGTTGTACAACTTTGAAATATGTCTCTGTGGGGTGCCTGGGTGGCTCAGTTGGTCAGCTCAGGTCATGATCTTGTGCGTTTGAGCCTGCTGTTGGGCTCTGTGCTGACAGCTCAGAGCCTGGAGCCTGCTTCAGATTCTGTGTCTCCCTCTCTCTCTACGCCTCCCTACTCATGCTCTCTCTCTCCTTCAAAAATAAACATTTTTTAAAAATTAAAAAAAAGAAATATGCCTGTGTGAGGGCATGGTTTGTGAATTAATTTATAATAATATCATTATTGGTTGCTTACTTGGAAGTTATGGGGCTTTAACAGACTGAAATATCTCATGTAACTATTACAATATTCTATAATAACCTAATAGATGAGAAAACCAAAGTATAAACCAGCTGTAAGCAGAATCAGAATTTAAACTGGGGTCTGAGTCCAAAGCCATGAATCTCAGCTCTACTCTTCTTTCCTTATTTAAATTTATATGCATGCTTTACATCTTATATTTATTCTAAAAATAAAATTTCATGAATCTTTGAGGCGCCTTGACTATAGTCTTTGATTTTTTTGGCTTGAACTCAAGAATGAAACCACTTTGATATGTTTTAAAATAACATTTTATTCCTTGTAATTGGAAAAGTAGCTGTAAAATGCATTTGTCTTTTTATGATTGATTATCATAGTTTTAAAGTTAGTTATTCATACTCTGTTACTTTTTTTTTTCCTGTCCTTGATTTAACTTAGTTTGTATTTTAAGTAGTATTGAGGAGGAGGCAGTCCTTTGCTCAGCATTTTCAGGGGAGAAAGATCAGAATGGTGAGATAGTATTAAAGAAGTGTTTATGCTGAATGGTTTGTAAAACAGACTTTAGAGTAATACAAAAATGGACAGAGGATAAGAGCAAGAGAGTATGACTGATGTCTTTAAAACACAAATTATCTTTATATAAACGAACTCAATCCTCAAAACCCCAGGAGGTATAAAGGGTAAGTATTGTTATCCCAGTATTATAATTGAAGTACCTAAGGGTCAAGAGTTCAAGTCCTTTGACAATTTGACACAATTAACAAAGCAGAAAATTCTGCTTTGGAGCAGAGATTTTCTGACTCAACTGTTCTCTGTGTGTGCACACAATACCTCACACGGATTTATAAAAAAAATATGTAAGATGTTGACTATGTTAACCCAGAAACAAAGTGAAATATGATAGATGGGAGAGAGAGACTGGGGGTAAAGACAGAAGAATTTTTCTAGCACTGTTGAGTATTTCCTAAAAAATAAAATGGGGGTTGCTAGAAACAAAAAAAAAGGGGGGGTTGTTTTTAATTTTTTTGATGTTTATTTATATTTCAATGAGAGAGCACAAGCGGAGGAGGGTCAAAGAAAGACGGAGACACAGAATCTGAAGCAGGCTCCAGGCTCTGAGATGTCAGCACCGAGCCTGATGTGGGCTCGAACTCATGAACTGTGAGATCATGACCTGAGCCGAAGTCAGACACTTAACCGACTGAGCCAACCAGGTACCCTGAAACAAAAAAAAAAAGGTTTTTAAAATTGTAGTTGTTTAATTATAAATTAGATCACCCCTTGGAAGAGCTATCCAAAAAGATAACAGAATAATGAATGAAGGTAAAACTAGATGACTGGAATTTTCTGCTCAACCATATTATATGAAATTCATATAAATTTGAAATTCATATAATAAATTATTCAACTTTCTGTTAAATAATCATGAAATTTCATTGAAACTCCTGGTTTTAATTATGAAATATTAAAAATATTTGCAATGGATATAACACAATAAACATTTATACAACACCCAAGTTAATGATTTACCATTTTATTCAGATCATTTTTTGAGACATTATTTTTTTAAGTTTTGAAGTAAAACAAGATGTTTTTGTAAAGTTCTCCAAAATTTTAGAACTGAAAAGGGGTCTGTTAATATAGATAAACGTTTGAAATCAGTATCATAGATGATAGTCTCAATTTTAACCCCAGCCTTATTTGTTGTTCTCAAAAGGAGAAACTCCATATAGATACATATGTAGTTATTACATATTAATATGTAGCTATTAGGGAATGCTAATAATTTTTAAACATTTTTTAATTGAAGTATAGTTGACATACAATGTTTTAGTTTCAGGTATCCAAGATAGTGATTTGACATTAGGAAATGCTTACCACAATAAGTGTAGTTACCATCTGTCACCATGAAGTTATTTAAATATTATTGAGTAGGGGTGCCTGGGAGGCTCAGTCAGTTGAACATCTGACTTTGGCTCAGGTTCTGATCTCACAATTAATGGGTTTGAGCCCCACATGTCAGCATAGAACCTGCTTCAGATTCTCTGTCCCTCTCTCTCTCTGTCCCTACCCTGCTTATGCACTCTCTCTCAAAAGTAAATAAACCTTTCAAAAATATTATTGGACTATATTTTCTATGATATACTTATCATCTCCATAACTTATAACTAGAAGTTGGTACCTATAAATCCCCTTTGCCTATTTTGCCCACCCTCTCTTCCCTTCTGTCAACCATTAGTTTGCTCCCTGTATTTATGAGTCTGTTTCTGTTTTTAGGAGTTTGTTCCTTGGTTTTGTTTTGTTTTTTACATTCCATATATAAGTGAAATCATATAATACTTGTGTTTCTCTGATTTGTTGCACTTAGCACAATACCCTCTAGGGCCACCCATGCTGACACAAGTGGCAAGATGTCATTCTTTTTTATGGCTGAGTAATATTCCATTGTTTATATATACCACATCTTCTCTATCCATTCATCTACTGATGGACAGCGAGGTTGTTTCCACATCTTGGCTTTTGTAAATAATGCTGCAATAAATGAAAGGGTGCATATATCCTTTTTAATTAGTGTTTTCATTTTCTTTGGGTAAATAACTAGAAGTGGAATTACTGGATTATATGGTATTTACCTTTTTAATTTTTTGAGGAACCTCCATACTGTTTTCCACAGTGGCTCTACCCATTTACATTTCTACCAATAGTGCATGAGGGTTCCCTTTTCTCCACATTCTCACCACCACTTGTTATTTCTTGTCTTTTTGATACTAGCCATTCTGACTAGAGTAAGATGATACCTCATTTTGATTTTGATTTGCATTTCCCTGATGATTTGTAATTTTGAGCTTCTTTACATGTGTCTGTTGGCCATTGGTATTTTTTTTTTTTTTGGAAAAATGTCTAGTGGGATCCTCTGACCATTTAAAAAATTGGATTGTTGATGTTGAGTTGTTCTTTATGTATAATGAGTATTAATGCCTTCTTGTATATAATATTTACAAATATATTCTCCCATTTGGTAGGTTACATTTTTGTTTTCTCATTGGTCTCTTTCTTTTTGCAAAAGCTCTTTAGTTTGATATAGTCTTGATTGTTTATTTTTGCTTTTGTTTCCCTTGCCTAAGGACATAGATCTTGAAAAATATTGCTAAGACTGAGGTCCAAGAGTTTACTGTATATGTTTCCTTTTAGTAATTTTATGATTTCTGGTCTTATATTTAAGTCTTTAATCCATTTTGAGTTTACTGTTGTATATGGTGCAAAAAAGTTTCTCAGTTTCATTTTTTGCATGTAGCTGTCCTTTTTACTCAGCACCATTTATTAAAGAGATTTTCTTTATCCCACTATTTATTCTTTTTTATCATATATTAATTGAACATATCAGTGTGGGTTTATTTCTGGGCTCTATTTTCTTTTCCAATGAGCTATGTGTCTATTTTGTGCCAGTACCATACCGTTTTTATTTCTATAGCTTTGTAGTGTAGTTTGAAATCACAGATTGTGATACCTCCAGCTTTGTTCTTCTTTCTCAAGATTGCTTTGGCAATTCAGGATATTTTGCAGATCCATGTAACTGTTAAGATAATTTGTTCTACTTCGGGGAAAGTACTATTGGTATTTTGATAGGGATTGCATTAAAGTATAGATTATTTTGGGTAGTATGGGTATTTGAACAATATTAATTCTCCATATTCCCTAAGCATGGTATATGTTTTTCTATTTATTTGTGTTCAATATTATTTAGCAGTGTCTTATAATTTTCCAATTATAGTTCTTTCATCTTCTTTGTTAAATTTATTCCTAGGAATTTTATTCTTGTTGCTGCAATTGCAAATGGGATTTTTAAATTTCTCTTTCTGCTAGTTTGTTATTAGTGTATAGAAACACATTAGATTTCTGTATACTTATTTTGTATACTGCAACATTACTGAATATATTGTTTAGGCCTGACCGTTTTTTGTGGAGTCTTTAGATTTTCTATATTTAATATCATGTTATCTACCTTATTACTTCCTTTATTACTTCCTTGCCAGTTTGGATGCTTTTACTTTGATTGCTGTGGTTAGGACCTATAGTATGTTGAATAAAAGTGGGGAGAGTGGATACCCTCATCTTGTTTCTAATCTTAGAGGAAAACCTTTCAGCTTTTCATTAGTGAGTACAATGTTAATTGTTGGTTATATATAGTCTTACATTGACATTTATTCCCTTCAAACTGACATTGTTGAGGATTTTTATCATGTTTGGATGTTGGATTTTGTTAAATGCCTTTTCTCTATGCATTGAGAGTTGATGATTTTTATCCTTCGTTCTGTTAATATGGTATATGTATCATGTTAATTGATTTGCACATAGTAAACCATCCTACATTCCTGAAATCAATCCCACTTTAACATGGTGAATTATCCTTTTAATGTATTTTGTATTATGAATTCAGTTTTCTAATATGTTGTTGAAGAGTTTAGTATCTATGTTAATTAGGCATATTGGCCCGTATTTTCTTCTTTTATAGTATGTTTGCCTGGTTTTAGTATCAAGTTTCTGGCCTTGTAGAAAAAATTTGGAAGCATTCCTCCCTCTTCTGTATTTTTGGAGTAGTTTGAAAAGGATAGGTATTTGCTCCTCTTTAAATGTTGGAGAGATTTCAACTGTAAAGCCATCTGGTCCTATACTATGGTTTCTTGGGAGTTTTTTTTTTTTATTGCTGATTCAATTTTGTTATTAATAATTTTCTGTTATAATTTTCTACTTCCTGATTCAGTCTTTGAATATTATATTTTTCTAGGAATTTATCCATTTTTTCTAGGTTGTCCAATTTGTTCAGGTATTATTTTTCATTGTAATCTCTTACAATCTCTTGTACTTCTGTGGTGTCCCTTGTAACTTCTTTCATTTCTGATTTTATTTTCATTTCTGAGTCCTCTTTTTTCTTGATGAGTCTGGCTGAAGTTTTTTTTTTTTTTTTTTCAAGGAACAAGCTCTCAGTTTTATTTATCTTTTCTATTTTTGTCTCTCGCTCATTTATTTTCACTCTTTGTTATTTTTTTTCCTTCTAGTAACTTTGGGTTTTATTTTTCTAATTCCTTTATGTGTAATGTTAGATTGTTTGAGAGTTACTTGTTTGTTGAAGTAGGTCTGTATTGCTATAAACTTCCCTCTTAGGAAACTAAAACTGCTTTTGCTGTATCCCAAAGATTATGAACCATTATGTTTCCATTTTAATTTGTCTCAAGGTATTTTTTTAAATTTTCTCTTCAATTTCTTTGTTGATCCATTGCTTGTTTAGTAGCATATTGTTTAGCTTACATGTGTTTGCTTTTTTTTTTTCATGTTTTTATTATTATAATGGATTTCTAGTTTTAGACCATTGAGGTTGGAAAAGATGCTTGATATGATTTTAACCTTCTTAAATTTACTGAGACTTATTTTGTGCCATAACACGTGATCTATCCTGGAGAATGTTCCATGTGTACTTGAGAAGAATGTGTATTATACTGTTTTGGGGTAGAATGCTGTATAAAAATCTATTAAGTCCAGATGACTTAATGTGTTGTTCAGAGCCATTGTTTACTTACTGATTTTTCTAACTGTATGATCTATCAATTGATGTGAGATCTTAAAGTCCCCTCCTATTATTGTATTATTGTCAGTTTCTCCCTTTATTTCTGTGAATATTTGTTTTATGTACTTAGATGCTCCTCTGTTCAGTGCACAGTATTTACAATTTTTAGATCCTCTTTTGGATTGATCTCTTTACCATTATGTGATATCCTCCCTTGCCTCTCATTACAGTCTTTATTTTGAAATATATTTTATTTCATATAAGTATTGCTACCCCAACTTTCTATCTGATTTTGCTTCCATTTGCATAGAATATCTTTTCCCATCCCTTCATTTTCAGTCTGTATGTCTCTTTAGGTCTGAAGTGAGTCTCTTGTAGGCAGCATACTGACAGGGTGACTGAATGGATAAAAAAAAAAAATAATAATGACCTATGTCTTTTGTAGGGAGGATTTAGTCCATTTAAATTTAATGTAATTATTGATAGGTGTGTACTTATTGCCATTTTTTAAAATTCTTTCTGATTGTTTTTCAAGTTCTTCTCTGTTCATTTTTCTTATTTTTCTCTCTTTCTTTGTGATTTGATTACTTTCTTTAGTATTATAATTACATTCCTTTCCCTTTATTATCCCCTGCTAAGCTGGACAGCTTGGGTCACATGGTTTTGCATGGAAATGCCAGGGTAAGGTCAATGGTACCAACAAGGTAGATAAAGAGTGTCAGAGCTGGATCTCACCAGCATCCTGAATGTAAGCTGAAGAAAGGCAGAAAAAATGGAACCCTCAAGCACTCTTCTTGGAGAAATGTCCTATATATTCTTGTCCCTCCAGCATATGCTTTAAAATCAGTCTGTAAATCACCTTTACATATAACTCAGGCAACTTTTCTAAATGCTGCCTCTGTGCTGGGTCTTAGAATGAGTTGTGTAGTCTGCTGGACCTTTAAGAGTGGAGTCTCAGTCCAGCTCTCCCACAGTTAACCTTTATTGTTTTCAAAGTGCCCAGAGTTAATTGCCATTGATTTTCAAAGACAGATATTATTGGGCCTCATCTTCCTGGTACAGATCTTCAAGGTGAGGGGGTGCTTGATCCCCTCAGTCCTCAGAGTGAATCTCTGTGCCTGTGATAACCCTTCCACGTGTGGATCACTGTGTTAGGGGTTTCCCAACTGTGTCTCTGCTGCTCCTACTGATGTTGATGTGGCTTTTTATTTATATCTTTAGTTGTGGAAGAGCTCTTTTGTTTGTTAGTCTTCAGGTTGTTTTCAGAGTGAGTTGTATTATATGTAGTGATAGCATCAATGTGTTTGTAGGAGAAGATGAACTCAGGATCCTCCTGGTCCCCCATATTTCCAAGCTCCATCTCTTTACTTAAATCATTTTAAAAGTGATTAAGCATTATAGATGGCATTGTAGAGCCTCATTTATAATTCCCCTTGATCTCATTCTCCTTGTCCTCTTCAGTCCCCAAAGTATTAGCATGATCTATGGATCCATTTCTATGTTCTTCTTGTGTGTGTGTCTATGTGTGTATATAAAATTATCCACATGGATTGCACAAATGGTAATGTGTATGAAATCACTTTACTTATATGTTGACCAGTTAGCCTGCCACATTTCATAAATACTAGGAAGACTCTCCTGGATTGGAGAAAAAGGACTTCAGTATTGACTGTAGTAATAAGATACAGATAATAGAATTTTCATGTATATTTTTCCCAAAACCCACTTCTTAAGGGTAATGCAAAGATGTCCACATCCTGTAAATAACATTATAGGAGTGGAACAATGAACTTAGAGATACCTAAACTTTTATAATGAACAGTAGACACATCTGCCCTTTGCTCTAGAGTGGGAATTTGCCTCTCTGTGAAGGATATTTCCTATAAAAAATCCTTGAAAATGTAGTTTAGTATAGTTTAGGATAATTTATATAACAGAATTCTTTTTTTGCTCTATTTTATATCATATTGTGTCATGGGAAGAAAATAAAATATTTTCATATGAGACAGATTTGGGCACCACTTTTGGATAATCACTTTCATGTAAGACATGTTTAATTCTATGTTATTCAAATTATTATATATTCCTTAATTCCTGAGTCTTGTAGTTTTATACATTTAATATAGAACATGTATTTTGGTAATAATTCTTTAATACTACAGTCAGTGTAGTGACTTAGATAGTAGTTAATGCTTTTGATTGTATCTTGAATTTGCTAAAAACAAGATGAATTATTATTTCTAAAAGAAAATACTGTGATAATTGTAGTAAGTTGAAGTTTTTTTATGCCATTCTCCTAAGTATATTCAAATAGCTATTTAGTAAGCCAAAAAATAGTATGTATGATTAACCATTTTTTTGTAAACTGGCATTGACCTATGCAATATGAGCCAAAAAAAGGAAAGAAAAAAGAATATTTGTAAATATTTAAAGTCTTACTGAAGAAATAGAATTAAATGTGATATGTATATTTTCTTATTGCCTGGGAAGTTTGTTCTCCTTAAGAGATTAATGATTTGACAAATAAACAGTCATTTTGGGAACTTAGTTTGATATAATCAAAACTGGACAAGTGTCACAGTACCTTCTGGTTTGGGAATACCCAAAATGCTGAAATTGGATATCATGAATACAACCACCTCTGGGAGAAGCCCCGTCTGTTCTTTTCATCTTATTTAGAAAAGTAAAGAAAAATATCAGCTTCCAGGAAAGGAGCATTCAAGCATAACTCAAACAGCCGGAAAATAGATAACCAATATCTTCATATTACTACACAATCAGAGAACATTCTGAGTTAAATTCAAATTTTTATCTGTTCTAAATTAAAGAAATTACTTGGAAAGAATATGTTCTTTTCTAATTACCTGGGAAAAGGCTGGCAATTTGTTAAGATTTCAATACTAACAAGAACATGTTACACAAATTCATGTATTCCAAAATAACTTCCTGTAGATAATTAAATATTTTTAGAAGTGTATTATGGACAGTTCAAGGAAGGTGTTCAGTAAAAGTAACCAGACAAATAATCATTAGAAAATCTTCATGTATAGAATTAGTAGTTTGGCTTTGTAATGCATAATTATATTTGCTTGATTTAACTTGTAATATTTATTTTTATTTTATTTAAAACAATTTTTTAAGTTTATTTATTTATTTTGAGAGGGACAGAGAGAAGGAGAGATAGAATCCCAAGCAGGCTCTGCACCATCTGAGCCCAGTGCTCAAGAACTGTGAAATCATGACCTTTAACTGACTGCACCACCCAGGCACCCCACTTGTAGTAATTATTTAAAGTAATTCATTAATTACCTACTGGGAGAGGCATGGTGCTAAGTGCTAGTGTTGTCTTCCTTGTTGTATTAACAATCTACACTAGCTTATTAGGCTATGTCATGAACCAAATGACATTTCTGAATGTGTTTCCTCATATAAAATGTAAAGAAATGGACTAGATTATTTCTAGGGATTTTTCATTTCTTGATACTCTGCTAAGGAGAAATAAACAATTGTTGAGCACAAGAGTAGAGTGGAAAACCCAGGGTCTGGCTTTGCCTTTTGTCTCTGTGACCTTGCTCAATCTGTCTCACATCTCTCAGTCTCAGTGTCCTCATTTTAAGAACAAAAAATACAAATATTTGGGGGAAGATAAATGTGATTACACAAATACAGTATGTAGCATACTTTCTGGCACATCTAGTAAAACCTGATAATGTAACTATTTTAGAGCCATTATTAGATAAATGGCAATTATATGTAAAAGACAAGTAGGTGAGGGCTGGCTTTGCTTGGATATTTGGGCATAATTCATAGGGAAATGTGCAGGTCTTGACAGGATTAAGAAAGGGAGTGACATGTTTAAAGAGACTAAATAAAGTACCCTAAGCCCCATGATTTGGCTTATATTTATCCCATCATGTTGCACAGTATTACTTCGTAAGTTGGCACATGACCCAATTAAAAATGGTTAAATAAAAGGAGACTGTATTTTGGGTCTTTTTCTATTTAAAAAGTGGGGGGATTTTTTGTTTTTGTTTTTGTCTTTCTTGCTGGAGTTCACTGTAGAATTCTGTAGATTTAGGAACTCCTGACAGCTATATTGTGGCAACAACAAAATATCAAAAATGAATTAACACAACCCAAAAAGTAATGAAAACTTGGACCAATGAAGTAGCAGAAGATATGGCTTCATACTCTGTCATAAAGATTAGAGAAGACTATCATAGGGACTTAGTAGTATGTGTTTCATTTGGAGAAGGAGATGGTGATAAAAAGGAAAGAATAGAGATTGGTTCTTAGGTTTCTAGCTTGTGCAGCTACATGGGTGGTAATGGCATTTGCTAAAGCAGGGAATACTGAAGGACATTGATTAGGAAGTAGATAGGTACATAGATTGACTTTAGAATCATCTCTAAGTCAGATTTTAGCTGGAAATCACCACAGAGCCACTCCTGCTGGTTCAAATAAAAGTAATTTAATTCAGAGTTAGATGCTTACAAAGTCATGAAAAGGGCTACAGATGCCTAAAATCATGGTAGATCACGTTCTGTTTATTTCAAGATCATTATCTTGTAGTTCTAGTTGAAAGATCAGGAAACTACCACAATCTTTACCCTCAGTGTCCACACTGTGGTCCCTCACATCCTTGCAGCCTGTCATCAACTATTAGAATAATGGTGTTCAGTGATATACTCACATTTGTCTCCCCTGAAATGACAGAAAACACAACAGAGAGAAGGTAGCCTTCACCTCATCTATATCTTCCAGACATCAAAACAGGACATCTCATTGGCAGAATCAAAATTTAAATACACAAACTTATTTGAAAAAACAAAACAAACCAAAAACAACTTAATAATGTCTGTGATATAGGTAGAAACACAGATCAACTTTAGATAGATGCTATGTTCCAAGATGCTATGTTGTCATCTCCAGTTAAATCTCCCCCTGGTCTCTCAGATACAAATAATTAGTAAACAAATGGGTATTAGTAAACAAATAGATATATGGGTCTGAAATCTTTGTATATAAGTTTCAGAATATATAGAATTTATAAGATAGATGAAAAAAGAGCCATTGTCCTAAGTTGTTAGAAACCAAACTAACATCTTCAGACTAAGGATTTTAGGCTCAGTATCAAAGAAAATGGCATCTACCTGGATTGAAAGCCATGAGTTGGGTTCCCACAAAGGGTCTGAGTTGTCACTATGGGAGCATGAAGTCTTAATCCAAAGTCCATGTTCCAAAGTCCCAAATGGTCTTCAGGTAATAATCAAATTGTAACAAAGCATATGTGTATATGTGCCTTTTCTTCTGAAGAAAGCTGGCTTTAATCAGATTATTCAACCCAGCAAAAGGTAAAAACTACTGTTTGGAATTTCTGTCAACCTAGCACAAGAGATGCTGCTAATAAGAAACTTTGATTTGGGTCAGAGAGAGCTTTTCAAGGTCTTGACTATAAATAAGTCATTTATTTACTCAGACCAACTCTAAAACATACATTTGTTAAGAGAAAAGCAATGGTAACATCATAACTTTTGCATCAATATAATTTCTATCAATGGGAAATTGGATCAGCTTCGTAAGATTTCTGAGAAGAAATTCAGACGAGGAGAGCTTAATCTAGCAATCAAAAATGGGAAAGGGATTGTTCTTTTCCCCACTATGTATTCATGTTTTCTTTGTTGAAAGTCAATTGACCGTATATAAATGAGTTTATTTCTGAGATCTCTATCCTGTTTCATTGATCTGTGTCTGTTTTTATGCCAATATAGTGCTATGTTGATTACTGTAGCTTTATAGTATAGTTTGAAATCAGGTAGTATGATACTTCTACATTTATTCTTTCTCAAGCTTCTTTTGGCTATTTGAAATCTTTTGTGGTCACATATAAATTTTAGAGTTATTTCTTCTAGTTTCGTGAAAAATGACAGTTTGATAGGGATTGAATTGAATCTGTAGATTGCTTTGGGTAGTATGGACATTTTAACAGGTCTTTTATCTCTTGTTTAAATTTAATTTAGGTATTTTATTCTTTTTGATGTACTTGGAAATAGAGTTTTCTGTATTTTGCTTTCTGCTTTTTAGTGTACAGAAATGCAACAGGTTTATGTATATTGATTTTGTATCCTGCAACTTTACCGAATTCATTTATTCGTTCTAATAATGCTTTAGTGTAGTCTTCAGGATTTTCTGTACATAGTATGATATCATCTGCAAATAATGACAATTTTCTTGTTTTCTAATTTATATGCCTTTATTTCTTTTTCTTGCCTAATTGCTGCAGCTGGGACTTCCAATACTATGTTGAAGAACAGTAGAGAAAGTGAGCATCCTTGTCTTGCTCCTGATGTTAGAGGACAAGATTTCAGTATTTCACTCCTGAGTATATTAGCTGTGGGTTTGTCATATATGGCCTTTATTACATTCAGGTATATTCCTCTATACCCACTTTATTGAGAGCTTTTATAATAAATGGATGCTTTAAATAAATGGTACTGGAAAAACTAGACAGCTCCATTCAAAAGAATAAAGCTGACCACTTTCTTAGACCAAACACAAAACTAAACTTACACTCAAGTAAGACTTGAATATAAGACCTGAAACTACAAAAGTCCTAGAAAAAAAACATAGGCAGTAAGCTCCTTGACATTAGTCTTACCACTGTTGTCTTGGATTGGGGAAGGGAATGGAAATGGGAAGGCAGAGGGAAAAAAAAATCAAAAACAAACAATTGAGACTAATCAAATTAAAAGGTGTACGCACAGCCAAGTAAAGAATCAACATAATGAAAAAGCAAACTACTAAATGGAAGATATTTGCCATCATGTATCTGATAAGGGGAACCTGGGTGGCTTAGTGGGTTAAGCATCCAATTCTTGGTTTTGGCCCAGGTCATAATCTCATAGTTTCATGGGTTCAAGTCCCACATCGGGCTCTGTGCAGGCACCGTGGAGCCTACTTGAGATTCTCTTTTCCTTTCTTTCTGCCTCTTCCCTGCTTATGTGCTATCTTGTTTCTCTTGAAATAAATAAACTTAAAAAATATATATCATATAACTCAATGCCAAAAACAACCCAGTTTAAAAAATGGGCAGAGGACCTGAAAAGACATTTTTTCAAAGCAGACAAATGGCCAACAGACACATAAAAGATGTTAAAATCACTCATCAGAAAAACGGAAATCAAAACCTGAATGAGATATTACTTTATAACTGTCAGAATGACTAAAATATACAAGGTAAGAAATACCAAGTTTTGGTGAGGATGTGTGAAAAAAAGGAACCCTTGTGCACTGTTGGTGGAAATGTAAATTGGTGCAGCCACTGTGATAATCAGTATGAAGATTCCTCAAAAAAAAAAAAAATTGGAACTTCTGTATGATCCAGAAATTCCACTACTTGGCATCTATGTGAAGAACACGAAAACACTGATTTGGAAAGATAAATACACGCCTATGTTCATTGCAGCATTATTTACTATAGCCAAGATAGGAAAAAATCCTAAGTGTACATTGATAAATCAATGAATAAAGAAGATGTGGGATACATGTGCATATATATACACACACACAGATACACATACACATGTAACACACATACAGTGGAATAGTAGTCAGCTATAAAGAATGAATATTGCCATTTACCACAACATGGAGAAACCTAGGGGATATTATGCTAAAAGAAGTCAGACAGAGAAAGTATCACATAATTTTTCTTATAGGTGAAATCTAAGAAACAAAACCAAACCCAGACTTAGAGTTATAAAGAAAGAATAGATTGGTGGTTGCCAGAGGGGAAGGGGCTGGGGGTAGTAAAATGGGTGAAGGGGAGTAAGTACAAACTTCAGTTATAAGGTAAGTCAGGGGTGCCTGGTGGCTCAGTGAGTTAAGCGCCCAACTCAATCTTGGCTCAGGTCATGATCTCATGATTGGTGAGTTTAAGCCCCGCCACAGGCTCTGTGCTTACAGTGTGTGGAGCCTGCTTGGGGGTCTCTTTCCCTCTCTCTGTGCCCCTCTCCTGCTGGTGTTCTCACTCTCTCTCAAAATAAATAAATTAACTTTAAAAACAAGTCATAGGGGTTCCTGGGTGGCTCAGGTCACGATCCCAGGGCTGTGGGATTCAGCCCTGCATCTGTCTCCCCACTGAGTGTGAAGCATACTTAAGGTTCTCTCTTTCTAAAATAAAATAAGTCATGGAGAAATAATATACAACATTGGGAATATAGTCAGTAATATTGTATTAACTGTATGGTGACAGATCACTAGACTTAACATGGGGATCATTTTGCAATGTATACAAACATCGAATCAATATGTTGTATACCTGAAACTAATATGCTATTGTATATCAATTAATCCTCAATAGAAAAAACCCTCCACAAAGTTGGGAATTTAATCAGAGCAAAAAAATTCATTACTATTGGTTGTGTGTGTAATATATATATACTATACACATATATATGTATTATATATAAAGAATGACAAGGGGGATATTATGAGTCACTGAAATCTTTAGGACTTTATGCTACTTCTGTAAAAGTTAATTCTGTCTGACTGTTTTTTAATTAGGTTCTAAATGCCAACTTTGTCAGTGAGAATAGAGTCTTGATTACCTCATATTTCCCACCACGCAATGGGATTTTGATAGCCTCAGAAAGGTAACCTAACACTGAATACTTGTGTTCTATCTGGCACAAAGTCTGGCAGTTAATATAGCACAAGTTGCTTGGTAAAGCTTCTTTATCTTGGCATCAAAAATTGGGAATTCATTATGATTGTAGCTATAATCAATGTGTATATACTCATACCTACTTCCATAAATAAAGTGAATGAAGAACACTTTAGGGTCCAAAATATTTGGTAACAAAAATATACAGGTTCCATACTGTGTAAAGCTGTATAAATAAGCTGTACTTTGCATTCACTTTTTAAAGTGAGTGGATAATAGGAGGACAGAGGAAGTAGAATGAGCTAAAGCAGAGATGTGAGGAAAGAACTGCGTGAAAAAGAAACAAAGTTCAGTAAAAGGACACAGCTTATGGTTTACAATAATTATTGTGTTGTATGAGCACATATACTTCCCAACTGAAAAGTATATAAACACACATTTGGTGTTCTTTATGAAGTCAATTGCCCTGTCTCTTCCTCAAGATGCTATTGAGAAGCAGTCATCCTGAAATATAATCAATATAAAACATGATATAGTATGGGGAATTATGGCATGTATAAAGTGTACTGAAACTTTGCAAAAGGAAAAGTAATGTTAAATGCTGAAAGGTGATGGAGGCCACAAAATGGAGCACTCTGTGATACATTTCTCCTGAATTTGAATAAGTGGAAAAACAAATACATTCTTCTAGTGTCTTAACACATTTTAGAGGAAGGATTTATCATATCAATAAACACAAATCTATTTCCTGGTAAGCATATTTTTATTAGAGAAGGATGATTGAGGAAATGCACTGCAGAACCATTCCGCTGTCTAACATATTCACCAACTTAAAAAAAAAGAGTTGTGCTTTTTTAAAAGTGATTTTTAAGTATCTTTCCCACCTGGGGTGATAATATGGTGACTAGCTAACATATGTATTCTGACCTGCTTAGCAATAACATTTTTGTAAAAATTAATTAGTTCTCTGTTATAAACCAATTTTCATGTAAGTGGGGGTTGGTTATAAAAACCATGTTACCCAGAGTTTTGTGAGCCCAGTAGAAGCTGATTATGAATGGTGAGGGTCTTGGATATGTGGTAAACATACTAAAGGGCAAGAACTGGTTAATTTCAGGGTATATAGCAGAGTTACCAACTTACTACAAAAATTTTAAATTCAAGAAAACAAATCTGTCTCATTAGGACTTTACTAAAATAATCATACCCTTTTTACTGAAAATAACTTAGATAAGACCACAGCACTTAAAATTAATGGAAAAATATTATAGTACTTGAACTGTAAAGATCAATAATGACTAAGAACTCACTATATATTGTTCGGTTTTAAATGAGTCTTTTTCTCAAACAGAGGTGCATACCTGATATATATCCACAGATTAATTGAACTATTGTAGAAATTCTTGCAGCCAGTTTGAATTTGAATGTGTCACCTATGATGTATTATTTTTTATTGCTTTAGGGTAATATGTATACTTGGCAGGAATCAGAGTGACTGATGACTCATAGTATGAAGATTTTCCTAAACACAGAGAGGTTGTTCAGGAACACAAATGAGAGGTAAACATCTGGGGTGAAAATGAGTAAGCCCTCAGCTGAAAATGTGCATTATGCAATACCAATTCCATGAGCAGACACCAGTATCAGGTTTCTAATGCTTTTTGGCTGAGGGTTCATTTTCTGCCAAGAAATGAAATTCATTCTGAATTGTCCCCAGAAATTAATCTTCTGCTATGTGTTAAATCATATGTATGAACTAGGCACAAGAAGCTGATGCAATAGTTTGTACCTTGAAGTCAGAAAATTTACCAATGTGCATGCTTTTTATAGTCAGTTTAACAGAGAGAGCAGGCCTTTGGCTCCACATAAGACAGACATTAATAGCCTATCCTGAACATTATGCATTCTTTACCTCCCTTTCATTCTCTGTTCAGTCACCATTTTCTTCATCTTAGTGTTCCAGGACCCAGTATCTATCTGTGCAACAGGTTGGGTCTCCAGGCAAGCCATCCTCACCAATCACTTGTGTGGTGATCTAATCCTATTGTTTAAAGGGCTCACACAACTGGATCAATAGTCCATTTCTTTCTGACATGGGCCTACAGCCTACTGCCACTTTGCTCTGTATAGGGGAAATGCTAGGAGTTGTTACACTTTTCCTTTTCAAGGTAATGACCCCAAGTATAGTAGAGATTCTTTTCTACTTCTATTTTTATAGTCTTAGTTCTAGTTTTCTTTCTGGGCTCAAGAGTGTTGAGGAAAGCCACACTCTAGGTGTCATCCTAGCTACTGGTCTTAAGATTTATTTTACTTCAATTTCCACAGCATACTGTCTTCCTGTTCTGACTCCACATTCTGAACACATTTTCACTCTGTCAGTGTCTCCTCTTTCATCGTTCCATTAAATATATCTGTAACTCTCCCGATAGTCCTGCACTGCATCCCTTGTCACTGCCTATGTGCAAGGGAAAATGAAATCAGTGCTTTATCACTAGAGGAGGTGATTTGGGGTAGGAGTTTATGATCTTGAGAATCTTGGAGAGAGGAATAATAATTTATTCTTCAAAATTTCCCCCTTCCCATTAAGGATAAGTATTGGATAAATTCCTGATTTGACTGTTTTATTTCCATTTTTCATCCAATGACTGTCAAATGGAAAGAATTATAATATTGCAAGATGCAAAGAGATATTGACTTATACATCATGTCGCATTAACATTCTTGGAGAGCAGCGACTGAGTCTACTCACTACACCTAGCCAAAGATTATAAAGGATTTGTACCATTTTCTCCATATACAGCCTAGATACAGTCCAAATGGAGATATACCACTTTAGTTCTGGAAAGAAGGAATGCAGTAAAGAGAAAATCAATAATTTTACATTTAAAGCTATAGTCAACAATGATCTCTAAATCTTAAAGCAGTTATCTAAAAATAGCTCATTTCTTTGTAATTAGCAATGAAATAATTATGCATCCCCCAAATTGGGTCAATTCTGAGTTCTTTACATGCATTAATCTACTTGACCTCTTCATATATGTGGGACAGGTAGGCTGATAATTGCTCTGATTTCCTTACCTGGCAAGGTTAAGAGATTATAAATAAAACCTGAAGAAATCACTAAACAGTCTTCAGACTTACTAAAACATGACTACCAAATATGTGAAAGAGAACCAAAGAGAAAACTCATAAACAATGTTTTTCTTTTTAAAACTCCTACTCCTTTAATAAGCTCATGTATTTCCTTTAGCTTCAAATCTCAGCAAAGGCAGTGACAATGAAATATAGCATATATATGTTTGTATATACATACTCACTATCCTATATATAGTATGTATATTCTATACTTTATAGTATAATTTTGCATGAACAAGTAACAAAATTATTCCAAGATAAAAATGGTTTGCAATTTTTATTTATCTGGAAGTGATTTCTGAGAAGGGAGAAACTCTTGAGTTCACTGATCCAAGTATTCTCCTTGCTCCTCCGCTAACTATTGCAGAATTGACATGCAAACATGGTATATCCCTCACCATCCACTGCTTTCTATTTCAAGTCTTTTTGTCTTACTGGTAGTTGGAATCTTTTGATTGTGTATTGCATGAAAGAGGTAAGAAGAGTGGAGGAAAAAGTTAAATAACATTGCCTCTTCAGGTAATTTTTTCTCTTTGTGTAGTTGCACTTAGTTATGGGCAGATAGGGAACTTAGGGAGGGTTTTTTTTTTTAATATTCATTTTTGAAAGAGAGAGAGAACATGTGGGGGAGGCACAGAGAGAGGGGGAGAGGATCTGAAGTGGGCTCTGTGCTGACAGCAGAGAGCCTGATGTGGGGCTTCATGTCTCAAACCATGAGGTCGTGACTTGAGCTGAAGTCAGGTGCCTAACCAAATGAGCCACCCAGGTGTTAGGGAGTTTTTAATACACTGTTAGGGCCCCTACCTTTTGGTAGCCTGAGTCAGGGTTTCTCCTGTCTTCTTCCTAAATGGCTCATAGGGGTGCCTGGGTGGCTCAGTCGGTGAAGCATCCGACTGCAGCTCAGGTCATGATCTCATGGTTTGTGGGTTCAAGCCATGTGTCAGGGTCTGTGCTGACCACTCCAAGCCTGGAGCCTGCTTCAGATTCTGTGTCACGCTTTCTCTCTTCTCCTCCCCTGCTCACGCTCTCTCTCTCTTTCTCAAAAATAAAAAAAAAAAAACACGAAAAATTTTTAAATGGCCTCATAGATCTCAATAAATGTTAGCTATTACACTAATGATATATAGTAATGTGAGATAATTTATCAGACTTACCATAATTAGAAATAATTCTTCTCAGAAGTTGACAAAGTATTTATTATTTTGTTTATTGTGTCTATGAGCATATCTTTCTTGAAGATAAGAAAGACTTAGAAGGCAGAGCTAACTCCTACCATAATTAGGTTAACTTCCAAGGTATTTCTTTCTTATTTTTTCCTAATGGATTATTACTCTTTTACCAAAAGGAAGAATCTACATATTTAGTTAAATGTGTCTATATATAAAATGCAGTATCTTCTGAGTTGCTAAATATTTAAATAAATGTATCAATTACATGCTCCAGGGCTTTTGTCAGGAGTGTAATTTATAAAAGTAATTAATAAAGAAGTTGCTAAGACTATACTGAATTTACAAAATGCACTATAGGGCATCTACTAAACCCATTCAGAGTGGAACTATAAATAATTTAAACTGCTATACGTGTCAGAGTAAATGAGCAAAATCTATTTTCATGTAATGGTCTTGTTTACTCACTGATTTGATGGAGCTACTACCTTGTCACAGATTTTGCGTCAAGAAAAATGAAGGCATATCTACATGTTTCAGGCATATGTAAAACACATATAAGTTTTATGTATACCGCATAATGGAAGGATGTCTCAGTAAACTTCATCTCCTCTATATATAAGCTGTATAACATTGATCTAATTCTTGGTCAATGGCAGTGGAAAACAGAGGTTATTCCAGTTTTATAGCATAGATTTTTCTGAGTTTAGTCTAAAGCAATATTATATTTAAGTTTTAACCTATTTTTATTCTTCTTGAAATAGTCATACCCCAAATTGTGAAAAATAGTTTTATTGATCATGGCTCTATACTCAATGAAATGATTATTTTTTTTCCCAAATAGTTACCTAGCATATGGTAGTCTATCACTGTCTTCTTTCAGGGTAAAATCTGATGCTTCTGGGAAACATGATGGTATAGCCTTCCTGTGTAGATTATTTCTCGGGTAAAAATCTTTAATTGCCAGTTCACCAGCTTAATAGAATGCAAAATCTAAGTTACCTTGTTGAAACTGTCCTTTTTTTTTTTTTTTAGCCCTTGTTTATGGGAAAGCTGCTTTCACTTTTTCTAAAACAAGCAAGAAAATAGATTATGGTGTCATCACATATGCTGGACACCAGGGCAGACTGCATGTATTCAACTTCTTCAGTCAAAGAAAGTTTTCAAAGCTTCTTTCTCTTTCCAATCCAGTATTTGGCTATTTGACATTGCTCATTTTTACAACCACATGTAAATTACTTCATTTGCTAGTATCTGAGGATATAAAATACCTTGGACATATGTCTCCAGTTTTCCAAAGGTTGAGATGCCTTTATACATACACAGACACACTAGCATACGAGGCAAGCATACACATGATTTTGAAATATATTCATAATTAAATTACAAAATCAGTAGAAAAAAATTTTTAAAAATAAGTACTAGGATAAGAGGGAAGGGGATAAAGGGAATGTACTATATGTGTTTAATATCTTCAAATTCAAAGAGGGAAATTCATTTGACATGCTCTATAAGTTTATATCTTCTGTGGCACAAGTGCAGATACCACAGGATTAAAAAGTTAGGGAATACAAAAGAGTTATCTGTTAGTCCTGGATCTGAGGTTTAATACTGCATAGAAAGAGACTGTGCTTTCATAATCTCTGCAGTTTCTGTAAACTCCATAATTTCCATTTTTGTATCGTTGGCAAAAATTGGATCAAATATGACTATATTCTTAAA
Source organism: Cryptoprocta ferox (assembly GCA_028646485.1). NCBI lineage: Eukaryota > Metazoa > Chordata > Mammalia > Carnivora > Eupleridae > Cryptoprocta > Cryptoprocta ferox. The sequence continues at coordinate 74,794,740 of CM053572.1, forward strand.
ATATAACTATCAAGAAATTATTTATAAACTTGTTGAAAGATTATGTCAGCCCATCGACTGAACCCCCCAAATGAGCAATTGTTACAAATAACTCAAAAAACCTTAAAATTATCATTTCAGATTGAGATACAACTACACACTGTTAAATTAAAATTTTGGAAAAATTGAGTGGTTGTATTTATTATTGCTTCATGACAAGTAAAATTTATGGTTCCGTGGCTTTAAAAGTGACCTCAAGTATTAACCATGTTCTCCTGCTTTTGGTAATAATAACATCTATGTGTGAAGTTAATAAGCAAAATTATATAAAAGATAGACAGTCCTATAAGAACACAAAGAAAGTGATGTGAGGTTGAAGAACTATTTCTATCCAATACTTCATATGTTCTCAAAAATACTAATTTTTATATGAGATCAATTTTGTTTCAGAGTACATACTACAAATACTTTGTGCCAATACCATTTAAGTAATTGAAAAGTAGGTCTTTGTGTCCAGAGATTAGGAAACTCTCAGCCAGATATTATCATTTTAGAACCTTAAATCATGTGCATGTTATCAAAAAATGATTGAAAATTTAGACATTGTTTCATATTGCATAGACCAAAGTTAAATATTAAACGTATTATCCATTTCATGTTTAATTCTGTAAACAAATTTTTTTTCAAATCATTTGACGAGAGAACACAATATGAATCTTACTTTCTCCTTTTCATTGTTCCTTCTATTACTGCTTTCATATGTTCCTATTACCCAGTTCTCATTCCTCTTTACACAGATTTCTCTTTCATTCCCAAGAGTGGAAAATAATTCATATATATATAGAGAGAATATATATATATATAGAAAGAGAATATATATATAGAGAATATATATATATATATATATATATATATATATATATATATATATATATATATAGAGAGAGAGAGAGAGAGAGAGAGAGAGAGAGAGAGAATGAGAATGAATGAATGAATAGTGTTGACATGTTAACAAATGGGTTTGGGACCTAAGACCTAAGTGAAAACATTTGATAACAGTATTAATCTAATCTTGAGGAAAACTAATCTATAGCATATGTGCTCTGTGTTACACATATAAAAGTAGAAAGTAAGTTCAGTGTGACATGGTAGAAATGGTCAGTGTATTTTTCTTCAGCAAGTCTTTTTTATAGATAAATTTAATTGAAGCTAAATTAGCCATGAAGATTATTTACTGCCTTTGGTAGTCACAAATGGTACTGAGTAGCTAAGCAACATCAGAATGAATATTTTTATAAACTAAGATTTGATTAGTATATATTTATGTCCATGATATAAATAGAAAATTATTATAGTTAAATTAGTCATTATATATGCTACAAATTTAGTATACGAATGATATAATTGAGGGAAAATAGTTTCAGAAAACGAGTTGTTTTAGATGATAACCTGAATGTATTTAGCTTGTTATTTGGAAAAGCCTAATAATTATTAGGTATCAGGTATTAGGGTGTTTAATAAATATTTCTTGTACTCTATCTTCAGAGATTACCTTCCTGACCTTCTTAGGTTTGATGAGGGCCCAAGTTCCTGACAGAGGATTGTGGGTAGGAGTTACATTTGTTACTTATAGGCCTTCAGTTTAATTGCATGTGTAAGATACTGAGTAGTGCTTTATTTTTCTCTGGCATAATAATGGATAATATTTGAAATGGAAATTTCCCCATCAGTTTGGTTTGCCAAACAAATATCATCAGAGACTTTGCTAGTGTCTCATCATAGGTTGAATAAGAAATAAAACAGAGTCGTTCTCAGGCAGTGAAATATTGGGCTTAGTTATTGGTGCAGCATAATCTACACTATGCTGACTGAAACAATCCCTAAATCACTTCTCAACTATAGATTCTTACATTATTAAGAATGGACAGGATGAGTCAAATGGGGCAATGAATAACATTTTACTCGTGGAGGAAAGTTTGGATTTGACAAAACTGATTAAACATAAAATTAGAAAGAAAAATTCCTACTCTTTTTCTCTGTCTCCAGGTCATTTTCCACTACAAGTGATTATAAATTATTTTTTTCTTGCTCCCAGTGTTTGGGGGAAAACATTCACCCTTTTACAATTAAGTAGGTGAGTTGTCTTAAGATTTTCATAGCTCTCTCCAGAAGGCTATTCCTAATCAGTTCAGAGTTTTTATCATAAAAATATGTTGAATTTTGTCATATGAGTTTTCTACATCTGATAATACATTTGGTTTTTAGTCTGTTATGGTGAATAACATATTTATTTTTCAAATGTCCAAGCAAATTTTCATTCTGGGATGAGCCAAACTTGGTTATGATGTCTTATTAATTTTAAATATAACTGGATTTCATTTGGTAAAACATTGTTAAACATTGTTGCATGTATTTCACAAGGGGGTTTGGTCCTGGTGTTTTATTTTCCTATTTAATGTCTTTGTCTGCCTTTAGTATGGCCTCATAAAATGAATGGGGATGTGCTTTGTTTTATTTTACTTTCTGGAAGAGTTTGTGTAAAATTTAATTATTTTTTCCTTCCATGTTTAGTTAACTTCCCAGTGAAGCCGTCTAGGCTGGCCTAGAGTTTTAATTATAGGAGTGGTTTATTTCAAAATTCAGTTTCTTTTGTTAAAGACGTAGGGTGATTGAGATAACCAGGGCAATTCAGTATATATAACTTTTCTTGAATGACGTTTAACAGTTTCTGCCTTTAAAAAAAATTGTTACATTTGATGTTGAATTTTTGAATCTTTGGTCTAAAGGTGTTTATATTTCTATAATACTTGGATATGTGTATGGTCTGTAGTGATGTCCATGTTTTTATTCTTGTTCCTGGTTAGCTTGACACAGGTTTACAGACACTGGCGAACATAGGAAATTCCTATGTTAGAAACACAGCTCACTATCTCATCAATTTGCCTTGTCCCCAATTGTGAAGAGTCTAAAGTGGATGTTATACATGTCCTGAGTTTGCCTTATAGATGGGGAACCCCAAGGAACTCAAAATCTTTTAAAAAGGACTACTGGCAGGGCACCTGGGTGGCTCAGTCAGTTAGGTGTCTGACTTTGGCTTGGGTCATGATCTCACAGTTCGTGAGTTTGAACCCCGTGTCAGGCTCTGTGCTGACAGCTCAGAGCCTGCTTCAGATTCTGTGTCTCCCTCTCGCTCTGCCCCTCCCCTGCTCGTGCTCTGTCTCTCTCTCAAAAATGAAAAAAAAAATTTTTTTTAATTTTAAAAAAGAACTACTGGCAAAGTTGCCTGACATTTACCCCAGAGGAAGATACAATCTTTGTAAACAGATTGCCTTCTGCTGTGGAGACACCATCTCTGTCTTTCAGAGCTGTTTGCTATACAAATATCTTTATAAAATAGTGGAGAATAAAACCTGTTACTACTTTTTCTCTGAAGCTACCCATGGAGAATCATTTCCCAACTGATTTCTCTGTTCTTTCCATGATTAGACTGACTAGTGTTTATCACAATTACTAATATTTCTAAAGAATTGAGAGTTCTATTGATTGTATTTTTGGTTCTTATTTTTAGTGTTACCTTCTTTCTGCTTGCTTTGCATAGAATTCATTCTTTTTTTTCTAGCTCCCTAAAATGGGAACCTAGATCATTAACTTGAACCCTCTGTTTTATAATATAAGCATAAATTGTATAAACTTTTTTGGTACTTCTTGAGCTGTATCCCACAAATATTCTTATGTTGTATTTTAATTCTCACTCACCGAAACATTTTTAATTGCTCTTGGAATTTTTCTATGACCATGGATTATATATGGTGGTGGTGGTGTTTTCTCAGTATACATGAATGAATTCAGAATATTTTTTATTTCAAATATTTTATTTTTACATCCAAAATTTTGGCTTTTTTTTTTTTGCATCTTCTGTGCCTCACCTCTTCATAATCATTTTTTTCCTCTACGTTCCTAAGTATATGGAGTATATTTATAATAGATGTTTAAAATATTTGTTTCTATTCCATTGTCTCTGTCATTTCTGGGTCTTTTTCATACTGGCTAGAGTAATAAATATTCAACAGCCAAAGTCAGTAGGCTTCAATTGCCATATTGACCTAAAAAATTGAAGAGGTAGCCAATGGGGCTAGGGAACTAAGATATACAGGCAGCCTGAAAGGGTATCTATTAACATCTACAGCCAGGAAATTATAATAGTGGAAAAAAGAAAACCAGGAGATTAAAGGCAGTCATCATAAATAAAAATTCAACATTTCTTTCTGTTACCAGACCGAAGGAGATGGTCATGTCCCAAAGAGGAAGGACTCTACAAGGCTGTGCCAAGAATCTATCATAATAATTCAGCTTTTTTTTTAATGTTTACTTATTTTTGAGAGAGAGACAGCATGAGCGGGGTGGGGAGAGGGCAGGCAGAGAGAGAGGGAGATGCTCTACTGTTGGCACAGAGCCCAATGCAGGGCTCAAGCCCACGAACCATGAGATCATGGCCTGAGCTGAAGTCTGACACTTAACTGACTGAGCCACCAGGGGCCCCTGGTTTCTTTTTTTTTTTTTCTGTGTTTTTATTTTTCTTTTTAATGAGCTTATATCCATTTATTCAAATGACTGAATATTAGAGAAAGAGGGGAGTGGATACTCAGACGTTATGAAAACAATTAGACCCCAGTTCTGAGTAGACATTAACACCTGTAGATCCAAAGCATCATGTTTGTATCCCTGTTAGAGTAGCTGGCAAGGGCCAAGTGTCCAGTCAAGGCATCCTATTTTACCTAAACTAGATAACAATATATACTTTTTCAAAACCTTCCCCCAAAAGTACGGTCCCTTGTATTTAATTGTATATCTTGGTTATTAACACTACTATCTTCCAGTTATACAAATGAAGAACATGAGTGTTACCCTTAACTCTGCACTCTTGACCTATTATTCTCAATCATTCATTCAAATCTGTTGATTCTACTGGTTTTATGTGTCTTGAATTGATCAAACCTACATCATTTCCTAATCGGCCTCCTTCCAATCTCGTTTCCAAAACATATTCCAAAAACATGATGGATAAATCTATCTAAAATATACATTTAGACACTTCTTTTCCTTGCCAAAAATCTTTCATTGGCTCCAATAGCACTTAGAACAAATTCCAAACTCTTTACTTCTGCATGTAGGGACATTCATAGACTAGCCCCCATCTAAATATCAAACTTCAAATCTCAACACTTGAACTCACTCCTAAAACTCCACCCCCCATGTGTAAATCCCTGTTCCTGCCATGACAGAGTACTTACAGTTACTCAACTTCCTCCTGGAAGCCTTCCATGATTCTGACAGCTAGATTAAGTGCATTCATATGCACACTCATAACATGCAGGGCTTATCCTATCTGAGCAATCATTATCCTTAAATGTTAGTACATTTATTTTTCTCTCCCATTAAACTATCTAGTACCTCCTATTTTCCCAGATACACATATGTTAGATATCCAGCAGATGGTTTTTAAATGAAATAGTATTTCAAAACATTCAAAAATCCTTGAAAGAAAGATAAAGTTAACTTTGGGAGATTTATTACCTCACATTACCTCAAATGGAGAATGTATCACATGTAAATAAATCAGGATTCATAATTTAAATTTAATTTAAATATAAACATGGAATTGATAAAAAAAAATGATCTCAATTTAACCAGTTAGAGATTCTCTTTCTATCTTTAAACCAGACTGTGGAAATCGCTGCTTAAGATGAACAACATCTGTATGAAGTCACGAGTAACTATTGAGTTTTTACCAACAAATATTTACTGTGTTGTGTGCTTTTGGGTTATCAGCCATACATGTTGTCTTCATATTAAATATCAGCATTGCATTTATCTTTGCCAACTCATCCACAAAACACGAGGTCTGACAACTGGGACAGGCAACTGTGTCTCACAATATGCTCCATCTACATAATTAACATGACAATAGTCATTCTAGACTCAGAAATATGCATCCAATGAACACTCCTGTCTTGGATACTTTGGAAACTTCTCTCCTTAGGAAAATACCTTATTGTTTATTCTATGTCCTTCATGTACACCAACTTTTTTTTTTCTTATCCTACAAGAATATTCCCTTGTCTTCTGAGAAGCCTGACCTGTTATTCATGCAATTCTATACAGTTTCACAGCTGGATAAGGCTACTTGGTAAGGGTAGAGACATTTTAATTTATAGGTATAGAGGAGAGAGAGCAGAAAGAGACCATTACCTTGGCCAGTTTTTGAGGAAAATCATCAATTTTTTTAAAAAACTTACATCTTTCAGGGGCACCTGGCTGGCTCAGTGGGTACAGCATGCAACTCTTGATCTCAGGGTTGTAAGTTTGAATGCCATGTTGGGTGTAGAGATTACTTAAAAATGAAGTCTTGGGGTACCTGGGTGGCTCAGTCAGTTAAGCATTCAACTCTTGGTTTCAGCTCAGATCATAATCTCACAGTTCATGAGTTCAAGCCCTGCACAACCTCTCTCTATATATATATTAAAAATAAATAAACTTAAAAAATGTATCTTTCACTATAACATTTCTTTAAAATATCTCCCAAGTGTTATTTTAAATATTGGAATAGCATGCTGGGTGGACAGGAAGTAATGTTCACTGCACTTAGTAATAAAGCATAACTAGCAATTAGGGAGTCAAAGTTATATATTATTTCAACTTTTTTTTACACAATAGCTATGAGATTTCATATTAGTTACTTGGTTTCCTTGAGCTTCAGTTTCCTCATATGTAAAATTTGTAAAATACTCTATCCGGTTGTTGTTTTAATAAGAAGTAAATATGATCTAAATAATAAACTTAATGTAGTGCCTGGTACGTAGTATAAAGCAAAGAATGTTACATCCATTGTCACTTACAGTCTTTCATCTCTGTTAGACAACCTGAAAAATTGGGCTCTAGCCCACAATGGTTGTACTTCAGGGTACCCCTCTACTAAGATACCTGCTAATCCTTTTGTGGATAATGTAACAAAAAAGTTACAGTGTATTCTGGATTCAGCTGCTATCTCTTACAGTCCTAGGACATGTTTTTGGTATTTGTGTTGCTGGAGCCACTGCTGCTACCCTTAAAAGAGAGATTTAAATAAGTGTGTTCTTTGATATTATAGATGGAGAATGATTCCATATTTAGTTGTGTTTTTATCAGTAGGAGGACAGGCAATTAATCTGAGTGTAGCAGTGGGCCTCAGGACCAAAAAGAGTTTTAGAAAAACAAAATACTTAAAAGAGTCCTGGAAAAAAGACTTGAAATAGGTATCTCTTCATGCAAAAGTGTTACTAGCAACATATAAAAGGAATTGTTTTGAAAACACAGGATATCACTAAATAAAGTGCATACTGTGTCTGCACGTAACAAAGTCTACTGGAAAATATCTAGTCAACTGAATCAGTATATGTGATATGTCATATTGAGAACCCAACCTAATTTCTTATTATTTATCCATGCGGTTACATTTAGCAGTTTCAACTGAGGTTATTTAGAAAGGTAAAGAACCACCAAGATTTTATTGTTTTCTCCATCAAATAAATCTTTTTTTAAATCTATATTTCCTAAAATTGCTCGTTCAAATTCAATTCATTTTATGCTCAGTTTGTGTAGAGAATGACTGCCCTAATCCTATAGGGGCACAGCAAGCCTGGGAAGTGTCTGGAGAGATGCCTGTCCTGATATTTCACTAAGTTCCCCTGACACATAAAGAAAGCCCAGACATTACTCTAAGGAAAAGTGTCCATTAGGGTTTGCTACCTGGTCACTCAGTGGTCCAGCTTCATTCTGGGACTGTTTAATTAGAAAAAAGAAAATGATAATACAATACTGTAACACTGTTGCTGTTCCAAATCCTTCAAAATTTAGAAAGATGGTCTTCTACAGACTAATGGTATCTCACTTCTCAAAGGTCAATTTGGGGAAATAGACAAAAGTTGGATGCTATTATTTCTAACATGATATAAACCTTTAATTATGCCCAAAAGGTTTAGGAAGAAGCATTAAGTACATATCAGTAACATAATTCCTATTAGCTGCTCATAGGATCCTCGAGTTTCATGTATAAAACATTTTTTACTTTTTCCATCAAGTATATATGGAGATTACCTTGGATTTTCATCATTAATTTCCCTATCTTTCTGGTCTCTTAGACTCTCATGTTCTCCAGGAAACCTTTTTTCTTTTTCTACTCTTTTGTTCCTCTTCCACTGCCTAAAATACAAATAGCTTCACATCTTCAAACCTCAATGAATGACTTGCTGGATAAGACTTAAGGACTTCAGAATTTTCAGAGTAAAACACCTACAGGCAATTATTTGTATTTTCCTAACTAATATTGATAAATGCTCAGAGTATAACTTTAATTACTTTAAGAGAATATCTCTCCTTACCTCTCTTATGAAAGAGACTTTGTCCGCATATAGTAAGTGAACAGAAAGGGAAAAAAATACTTGGATGACAGGAAAAGGAAATCTTGTATTGCCTGTATATATATTCTTTTTGACCCTCAAAGTTAATTATTTCTCTCTAAATGCATCTGTAAAACCAATCTATTTGAGAAACCTTGATAAAGACCTTATAAATGATATGTACAGGTAACTGACTCAAAACTTTCTACCCCGTACTCACAGTATTGATAATTTTGATGGATATAAAGATGTGCTAGATAGAGGTCAAATTTAGGTGGCTTCAAGCCTATAAAAAAAAAAAAGAGCCTAATTTCATTTCTGAGTAGATGGAATGGCCTCAGTGGCCTTAAAAGTCACTGCAGTTTTATATGAGGTTTGGCAAATTCCCAGCCCTCTGATAGGGACTCATGCATAGGCATAGAGTACAAAGGCCCTGTGCAGGTCGAGATGATCTCAGTATTTATGTATTGGCACCAACATTCCATGAAAAATAAATGGCTTATCTTAGCAGGTCCTTCATATTTGTAAGAAGTCATTTCACTTCAGCCTTATTTCAGATTAAAGGCTATTAAGATCTTTCATATACTTAAGATGCTTACATTCAAGTTAATTTCTACATCATTAATTCACTATGTCAATTTTGTTTTAAATTACTGTGTTTGTGGAGATAGATGTTTATTTCATTAAGACATTAAAAACATATTCCCTTGAAATGATTCTCTGAGTAAAGTAACTTGGTCCTCTTTCTTGATCAGAGTTGGTCACACTCGATACGCTTTAGAATCTTCATAAAAGCTATCATAAAGTCTGGAGATACCATAACCAAAATTTTTGCTTTTTTTTTTTTGCTTGCTTATTTTGTTTTCATATACTCTCAGCCAAATTGTAAAGATATCTCTCCACATGCACTGCTTATTCTCCTCTTCTTTCATTGTGTTGCTTTCTTATAGACACACTCTACTTACTTTCAAACTAAGATTTCATTAACTTCCATTCCCCACAAACATAAGTTGCTACTCGCTACCACTCATACAAAGTCACATAAAACCTACAAAAATGAGATAGTTGGTTATCTATATTTATGCTTCCCCAGTCATTCACAGTACTAAAGTACTCATGCAATCTGCAATTGGCATTTAGTGAGGAACTATGAAAATTGGAATGCTTGCTAAGAATTTAGAGAACAGAGAAGAAAACACACATATACACATGCTAATATGAATGGCTATTTCATTCCCCTCAAGAAGCTTACAGTCAAGAAGGATGGATAAGATAAAGATTGAAAGAATGGTGTGAGGAAATTTTTCTTAAGGGGTCTTAGAAAATCTAGAACCCTGCTACTCACTGTTGTCTTCAAACCAACAGTGTTAGTGTTCCTGGCAACTTGTTAGAAATGAAGACTCTCAGGGCCTGCCCCAAACTTATTTAATCAAAATTTGCATTTTAATCATATCCATTGTTGTTAAGGTTTGAAAAGGTTTGTGCCGGAGCTACTAGGTTCTAAGATGATATCAAAAGTTTATGTGTGGAAATTACAGTATTGGAACTATATCCTAAATATAGAAAGAAAGAGGGATGAAAGATAATATCAAAATCACATCAGTTGTACAAAGAAAGGTATCATCTTATCCATAGCTTACTCTATTTGATGGGTTCTAAGTAGACTATATGGAATGAAATCAGAATGATTAGCTTGTCTTTAATATCTGGTTGAGTCATAAAATGACATGTATTACTACACTAAGTTGTGTACTACACATACTACTACACAAGGTATTAATACTATTAATGTTTTTTTCCCCTAAGAATACATTTGCACGTTACAAACAGAGACTGTCAGGCCATTTGGGCTGCTATAACACAATACCACAGAATGAGTAGTTTATTCTCACAGCTTTAGAGGCTAGGAAGTTCAAGATCAATGCATCTGCATGGTCACTTTCTGTGTGTGCCCTCTTCCTGGTTCATACATAGCCATTGCCCTCTTGTTTTCTACCACTTAGGGCAGAAAAGGCAAGGGATCTCTGTGGGGTCCCAAAAAGAACACTAATCCCATTCATGAGGGCTCTACCCTCATGACCTTAGCACTTTCCAATACCATAATCTTAGGGGGTTAGAATTTCAAAATTCCAATGTGGGTGGACACAAATATTCAGAGTATATCAGATACATCAGATACATTCAGAAGTATTATCCAGATCTATACTTTACTTGCTTTAATTCTCTACAACTCTAATAGTTCTGGTGATAATAGAAATCATAAATTTTATATTTGAGAAATGGTGGTCACTGGGCTTCTTTTCATCTGCCAGTATTGAGATACAAGAAATTTGTTCTTACTCTGTAATATTAAATGAATTCTAAACTATGAATTTAGATTTTTGTCAGAAGCTTTTTTTTGGCTACTGTACCAGAGAAAACTGAGTGCTATGGAAAATGAAAAGCTTTAAGTTTATATAAAAAGGACATCTTAACTGATAAAATTGTGTGAGTTGATGGAGGCAGCTGTGAGAATATGCTCATATCATTAATTTTGTATCAAAAGTTGAATTTCTAATGAACCACACTTATATTATGCTTTCTATATTCATATGTCAGTATAATACTCCTATAGGTAGTGTGTGTAGCATATATGTGAGAAGTGAGATAATTCATTTTCAGAAATACCAAATAAAAGCTGTGTTGTCTAGTGAACAATAGGTTTACAATCTATTGGAAATATGTAAGATCCCCCTTCACCCAACATTGGAGTCCCAAACCCTTAGACACTTCACTTCCGGGTTCTTATTCCCCTCTCCATTTCCCAGGCTTATTTTTCACCAGCTTTGCAATGAGCATGCACCAAAGAACTGAAGTCTCTGTGTCACCTCAAGGAATGTACATTTGTTCCAATCAGACTACTTTTTGCCTTACATGGGCATAGGCAACTTTCAGCTAATGCTGTAACCTCTGTAGTACTCAACCAATGAGGACCCAGGGGAGAGACTTGCACGCTAGGAGATAAATTCTCTGCTATAACTGCCCTGAGTGTGCCTGTCCATCAGACACCCACTCTTGCAAGAATGTTGATTAAAGGCTTACTTCACTGTGCTCCAAGTCTATGCATCCCTCTTTGACTGGGTCAGTGAGCTTATTTCTCACAATATATATTTTTTAGAGCAACAAAGAGGCTTTTAAACTGAAAAGTTTTTATTTTCTAAGTTGAAAAGAATTTACATATATTGTTAACAAATAAGTACTTATCCAAGTCCTACTTGAGGAAGAGGTTATATCATTGGTAGGAAGTAGTTATCAAAACACATGTACATTTCCTTTTAAGTGAGTAGGAACTCACTTAATTTGAATAACTGATAATATGTCACCGTGTCTAGGAAAATATATTATATTCACCTGTTTTGTCTAGGTTTTGATATACATACATGTCTAGAAGTGAAGTTAATAATCACATTTCATAGATCTAGATCTTCCCTAAGAAACTATACAAAACAAAGATGCTACTAGAAAATCTGCCATCACTCAGTTCTAAATTCAATCCAAGACATATGCTCAGCACACAAATTCATGTGAAAATGGGGTTTAGGAGGAAATGGTCAAGAAAGAATTCTTGAGACATCTACAGTGCAAAAAGCATGGTTTTATTAAAGCAGGGGACAGGACCCATGGACAGAAAAGGCTGCACTAGTGTGAGGAATGACTGATTATATACTTTAAAGTTGGGAGGGGGTTAGGGATAGCATATGACTCTATGAAATTTGGAAGCAAGGTTTCCAGGACTTTGAGGGGCTATCTGTTGTTAGCCAGAGGAAAAGATCATTTGCTACTGTCTAGTAAAACCTTAGTCATGAGACCATTCAGATGTGTATCAGTGGGCCATATGCTTGGAGCATGATTGCTCACATATATCTTGTGGTGTGAGTAAAGATAAAGGAAATTTCCAAGGAGATTTTTACAGCATCCTGGAGGTTGGGCTGATGTCAAGTTAAGGTTGCCTTTTGCCTCTAGTAAAGTATTAACATTGAGGCAGCTAAGCTCCTCAAGGAAAGTCACTCTGCCTGTCTCAAGTACTTGTCAATGGGCTGTAAGTTATAATGAAGTTTAATTCTTTTTCTTTTGCCTTTGTTCTCCACATCGTAAATGAATCAAATATTGGCCTAAGTAATTAAGATACCAAAATTAATAATATAATGGCCCTGTCCTCTGGAAAACTATTAAAGGAAAAAAGTCTATTCAATTAATTACTACACAAAATAAGGCTAATTTGAGATTGAAATTATTAATTTCCTATGAAAAAACAGGAAACTCTTCACAGAAAATATGGTATATAATGAGTATCTTGAAGGTTTGGTAGCATATCAAAGGTCAGAAGAGAGACGAAGACTTTTCTATTCATTAACTTGACAAAGTCCAAGAACCATGAGCAACTATGGCATATGAGGAAATGGTAAAATTCTGAAGTTACCAGTGGGAAGAGTGTGTGAAGAGGAGAGATGGAGAAAAGGAAGAAAACAATGCTGAAAATGGGTTTATGGGTTTAGGGAGCATATTACAATAAGAAATATGTGCTTGGTCTTTGTCCCTGTTCCTGGCACATAGCTCCTAAAAGCCTTGGAATTTCCTAAGTGATGCATGCAATAAAGGTGAAAGGACAGTCTTTTCAAATTCATAACAAGCCCTTTAAACCACATCTGAATTTATGTTAATGAACTGATTTTGAAAAGCCCCAGGAATGAGGGCTTATTGCCAGGGGAACTTTGTGATTACAGGGTTGGAACTTTCAGCCCCATCCTCCAACTCCAGGGTGGGGAAAGGGCTAGAAGTTGAATAAATTACCAATGACAATGATTTAATCAGTCATGCCTATGTAATGAAGCCTCCATAAGAAACTTACTGAAAGGGTTCAGAGAATATCTGGGTTGTTAAATATGTATGGTATTAGGTGAGCAGCACTCCTGGAAAGATTTGGGAGTCCCTCTGTACCCCTGCCCATACACTTTCCCCTATGTATCTCTTCCATTAGGCTGTTCCTGAGTTATATACCTTTTATAATAAACTGCTTCTTTGCTAAGTAAACTTCTTGGAAATTATAAGAAGGTGGTAGAATTTAGGATTTAAATAGTCATTAAGTAGCCAGTTGGTCAGAAGTACAGGTGGCAACCTAGACTTGTGATTGATGTCTCAAGTAGGGAACAGTCCACCTCTACAGTCTGCTCTAATTCTGGCAGTTAGTGTCAAAATTGAGTTAAACCATAAAATACCCAGTTGATGTTCACCAAAATTGAAGGATTGCTTAGCCTAGGAAATCCCATATAGCTAGTGTCAAAGTATTGTGTGGTAGTAATAGAAACTATAGCAGAAAATTGTTTTCTCTTTCAGGTAAAAAAGTCCTACAAATAAGCAACTATGTCAAATGCTGTTGTGATAGTTGAGGCAAGATATCATAATAATGTATTTTATTTAAATGGGTTCAATAGAAAATGGAGACAAATTGTATACAGTGAGTATAAATATTTTTTTTTCAAGGAGTTTAGCTATAAAGGGAAAGAAAAAAACAGAATGATAGGATAAAATGGCTTCAAGATAATTTACTGTGGTTTGATTGTTGTGAGACATAAAGATATGTTGGTTTCCCGATAGGAATAATGCAGTAAGAAGGGAAATATTGATGATGTCTTTGAGTGCATGATGAAGAGTGAGGGGCTTTGTAGTGCATTCTCAGTAAAAGGAGACAGACCTTAGTAAATGGGCCCAGATGGATATTGCTGGGTAAATCATAACAGAGTGAATGAGAATGGAAATTCTCATACTTGCTTCAATTTTTCTATGAATTAGAATAACAATGTTGGGGTACCTGGCTGGCTCAGTTGGAAGAGCATGTGACTCTTGATCTGAGGGTTCTGAGTTCAAGCTTCACGTTGGGTGTAGAGATTACTTAAATAAAACCAGAAAAAAAAAGAATAACATAATGTCAGTTTATAATGAGGATGAGGAGATTGTAGGAGATTTTAGCTTTTAGAAATGAATAGAAAATATGAAATCCTATTTCATATCTCACAGAAAGGACGATGGACTAACCATCAAAATCCTCTCTGGGATTTTGATTAAAGTGACCTTAGCAGTGATTTGTGCATTATTTTGGGGGAGAGTGCAACTGACTAAAAGAAGAATGGGTAGGCCATTAGATGTAAGCAGGTTGTATGGCATAAACAGTGCAAAAGGAAAGAAAACCTGGGAGTTAAGAGTATACGCAGAATGCTGAAAATGTTTGAAAACAGCAAAAAGCTAAAAAGGGAATAAAGTTCATGGGGAGGATGATAAGAGGTGAATAAAAAGTGTTTGTGTCATTGGATTTAAAATTCTATTTGAATTAAACATTGGCTGTCAGTGGAGTAATAAAGTTTGATTTGAAAAAGCATTGGTATTATAATGGAATGGCTGAAGAAGGATGGAAGACAAAACCATTGGAGGAAATTTGATCATGTAACTGAAAGTAGTACAATTTACATGGATATTGAAATTATCAAGAGTGATAATGAGGGTATTATTAGAGAGAGGGATAGTGGCCCAGGAAATTAAATATTCAAGGAAGGAAGAGATGACTATAAGGTGTAGTACTAGAAGATAGAATGCTTATGACATGTGATTGAAGCTAGAGAAAGAAGATGAAGGAAATATTGACAGAAGAGCTTAAAGAATAAGGAGGCCTTTATTACTGACCTTGAATTTAAGGTAGAATAATGGAAGATAAGGAAATGGAGGATGTAACAGATGGGGAGGAGAAGACTACGTACAGGATAAGCAACTACAGTCCAGAGAGTAAAGTATGACCTCTAATTCGGTGCTTCTTGTTGTACAGGAAGAAGAATGACAGAGTAAATCCTGTAGATGTCAAGAGAGAAGGCAAGGTTGGAGAAATATTGTCAAAACTGAGGATGAATTCTGAGGCCCCCACCGAATGTTCCTGATTCAGGTTTGGATTCCTATAGAAAAATATTATTACTTCTAAAATTACTTCAAAAGGACACAGAGATCTTAGCATGAAAAAACACTTTTTCTGTATTTTCATAAACTTAAAAAAAGTCTCTAGGACTTTGTAGTAGACGAAGATAATTTAAACAGATACAAATCATAAAATGAAAAAGTGAAAACATGTGCCTACCTTAGTCTTCAAAATTCAGTACTTGAGCAAGTAAAAAGATAATATGCAGGCTGAGAGAAGACATTTGCAATATTTATGACCAGCAAAGGGCTTACAGCTAGAATACTTAAAGAATTCTGACAAAAAGCATAAGAAAATTATAAACTATAGAAAAATAGTAGAAAATACAAATAGGCCGTACAATTAAGAAGGTATCTGAGGGGAGGGAATGTTCAAGTTCTTTAGAAAACAAAATTAAAACCACAAGCAATAGGAGATCAATTTATAGCCCAAACTCTCTGTTTGAGTATGTATAAAAGTTTCACAATATTAAATGTTGTAAGGATCTGGACCAAGTGTAAATCTTTTTATGGTGAAAATAAAACTAGTACAATCATTTTCAAAATATATCTGCAATATCTAGTAAAGTTAAAGGTCCCAGTTCTTATGACTGTAAAATTCTCCTCTACATATATCTTTTTGAGGAACTCTGACAAAACACATGAAGCACCATTGTTTATGAGAACAAAGAATTTGGGAGTCTCTCCAAACTGGTTCATCTCCAGAAGGCCCTTGAATACCAGTGATCCAAAATCTCTTCTAAAATATGGTTTGCTAATTGCTCTTGATATAAAGAAAAAAAAAAAACAACTTTCTCAGTATAATCTAATTAGGCCATCCAACAATCTATTTTATCTGAGACTATCCAATATGTCAACATTTGCCTGTCCTCAACTGTTCATCCCACATCTATTCCAACCTCAAAGACTCTCACTTCCCCATGTTCTCTCTCTTTATCATTCTGCTCCTCTAAACATGTTTCTGTCTCCCCCATCATGTTCTGACCCTCATTGTTTTTACACACCCCTCCTCAAACCTGTTCTGATTTTTTCCACTCCCCAGTTTCCCAAAGTTATTCAAGATGTTGGTCCTGCTCCCCTAGTATTCAGACCCAGGGAAGGGAAGTTAAATGACTTCAACTGCCTTCTCCCCAACTAATTACTTTTAAGCCTTGGTCTGTATCTGATTTACATGCAACAATAAAGGACTCCCCTGACCCACCAACTAGGAGGGATTTTTTTATAAAACTGAGAGATGGGAGAACATTTCCATCAAAAGCTAATATGAGTTCTATACTACATTCCATAGGACAACTATTTCCATAAACTCTGGATAGCCTCCCCTTGTAAAGATTTTTTTTTTTAATTTATGGCAATTGTGCATATTTGTATCTATTAGACTGGGTCCTATTTTCTAAGTAATCTTGTTATCCCTTATCAAATCTTCAACCAAACTGTCATCTTTCCTCACTTCAACTATTCTGTGACCTCCGATCTTCCCAGACACCAGGTGATCCCAAAGGTCTATAAAATGTATTACAACTACAAGTTTAGGTATAAAATTCCAAAACTAAAAGCAATCTATGAACTTCCTTTCTTATCGTGTTCCTAAAAAGCCAGAACAAGAGGCTAAGAAATTGAGAATAAACCTAAAAGACCTGATTATCATTGCAGATCATTTATGGGCAATTTGTGCTTATAGGTGCTGCTATATGAGTCAATCATAAAGTTCACTGGAAATCCTGCAATTTATATACTCTGCTCTGAGAAATTATCAGAACTATGGACAATCTTGCCACAGACAATCAACATCATTGTCATAGACCTACAAGAGCCCTAGTGAATGATCCTCTACTATCATACAATATTAGACATGATTCTGGCTTCCTAAGGATACACCGTGCAGTAGTTATGGTTACTGCTCTCTGTAAGTTCCCTGAAACTCTCCAACATCTATGCCCTCAATGAAAATATTCAGACCAAAACCCAGGAAATTTGTTGCATCACCACTACCATCCTTACTCTACTATTTAAGGACACTTTGGGCCAAATATTCTGAATACTCTTGACTGGCTCGGTATAAACCTCAATCTTTTAACTTTTATTCAAACTTCAATACTAATTATTTTTATTATATTCTTTCCCGTGTGCATGAGTATGATGTGTATCTCTTTTCAAAATTTCTTATTTTTTATTTAATTTTGAGAGAGATAATGAAAGACAGAGCACCAACAACAGAGGCACAGAGAGAGAGGGAGACACAGAATCTGAAGCAGGCTTTAGGCTCTGAGCTGTCAGCCCAGAGCCCAGTGTGGGTCACAAATCATGAACTGCGATATCTTGACCTGAGCTGAAGTTGGACAGTTAATGGACTGAGCCACCCAGGCACCCCTCTTATCTTTTTGATAATAGACATTCTAACAGTGAGGTGGTATCTCATTGTGGTTTTGGTTTTCATTTCCCTGATCATGAGTTAGGTGAAACACACTTTCAAGTACTTATTGATCATTTGTATTTTTTCATTGGGAAAATGCCTATTTAGGTCCTTTGCCCATTTTAATTAAGGGCTTTTTGTTTGTTTTTTAGCTATTGAGTTGTAGGAGTTCCATGTATATTTTGGGTATCATTCCCTTATGTGGTTTGTAAATATTATCTCCCATTCCATAGTTTACCTTCTCTTTTTGTTGATGGTTTCCTTTACTGTGCAGACTATTTTTAGTATGAGGTAGTTCTGCTTATATATTTTTGCTACTGTTTCCTTTGCTTTTTTGTCAAATCCAAAAAATCATTTCCAAGACCAGTGTCAAGGAGACCACCCACTATGTTTTCTCTTAGTGTTTTATGGTTTCAGGGTTTACATTTAAGTCCTTAATCCGTATCGAGTTAATTTTTGTGGCTAGTCTAAGATAGGGGTCCATTCACTTGCATGTGGCTTTCTAGATTTCCTAGCACCATTTATGGAAGAGGCTACCAATTCCTAACTGTATATTCTTGGCCCCTTTATTGAAAATTAATTGACCACATGCATGGGTTCATTTCTATGGTTCATAATGTTTCAATTACTATAGCTTTGCAATAATGTTTGAAATAAGGAAATGTGATGTCTCCAGCTTTGTTCTGCCTTTTCAACATTGCTTTGACTATTTGGAATCTTTTGCTATCCATACACATTTTAAGATTATTTTTTCTATTTCTCTGAAAAATGCCATTGAAATTTTTATAGGGATTGCATTAAATCTATAGATTGCTTTGGGTAGTATGGACATTTTAACAATATTCTTCCAATCCATGAGCATGAAATGCTTTTCCATTTGTGCCCTCTTAACTTTCTTTCATCAATGATTTATAGTTTTCAGTGTACAGATATGCTCTCCCTCCTTGTTTAAAACTATACTTTTTATTATTTTTAATACTATTGCAAAAGGGATTGTTTTCTTTATTTCTTTTTTGGATAGTTTATTGTTAGTATAAAAACACAACTAATTTTTGTATAATTGATTTTATTTACTGTGACTTTACTGAAATTGTTGATTTGTTCCAACATTTTTTTGGTAGCGACTTAAGGATTTTTTGTATATGAGTTGAGCCCTGTAAATGTCAGTTACAGTCAGGGTCGTTGACAATATTATCTGCAAACAGAAACATTTGCTTCTTCCTTTTCCATTTGAGTGTCTTTTTCTTTTTCTTGCCTAAAAAAAGTGGTAAGCAGCATGTAATTTTTCATAGTAGTCTGTTATAATCCTTTGTATTTCTGTGGTGTTGACTTTTATTTGACTCTTTCATTTCTGATTTTATTCATTTGTGTCCTCTCTTTTTCTAATAAGTCTGGCTAACAGTTCATCAATTTCTTTATCTTTTTAAAGAACTAGCTCTTGGTTTCATTGATCTTTGTTTTATGGTATTTTTTTTTTTTAGTCTCTCTCTCAATATATATATATATATTATATATATAATATATATTTGAAATAATAAAGATCAGAATATAATATATGTATATATTCTTCCTTCTACCAACCTTGGACTTTGTTTGCTCTTCTTTTTCTAGTTCCTTTAGGTAAAGTTAGATTGTTTGAGATATCTTTTCTGTTTTGAGGTAGGCTGGATTGCTATAAGTTTCTCTATTAGAACTGTTTCATTGAGTCCCAAAGATTTTGGACTATGGTGTTTTCAGTTTCATTTGTCTCCATATATTTTTTATTTCCTCTTTTATTTCTTTGTTGACCCATAGGATGTTTATACTAGGTTGTTTAGCTTGTACATGTTCATGTTTTTTCTAGTTTTCTTATGATTGATTTCTAGTCTTATACAATTATGTTTGGAAAAGATGCATGATATGATTGCAATCTTTTTAAATGTATTGAGACTTATTTTTTGGCCTAACATGTAATCTATCCTGGAGAATGTTCCATGTGCACTTGAAAAGATTATTTTTTGTTGTGTTTACATGGAATGTTCTATATATATCTGTCAAGTCTACCTAGTCTAATGTGTCATTCAAAGATGCTGTTTCCATATTGATTTTCTGTTGGATGATATATCCATTGATGTAAGTGAGGTGAAAGTCCCCTACCTACTATTGTATTACTATCTCTCTTTATGTCTAGATAATATTTGCTTTATATATTTACTGCTCCAATGGTGAATGCATAGATGTTTATAATTTCTATATCCTCTTGTTGGATTGACTCATCATTAGATAACACCATTTTTTCGGCTCTTATTTTAGTCTTTGTTTTAAAGTCTATTTTGTCTGATATAAATTGCATTGCCTTTTTTTTCCTCTTTGCATGACATATATTTTTCCATCCTTTCACTTTCAGTCTGTATGTATCTATAGGTCTGCAGTGAGTCTCTTATAGGCAGCATATAAATGGCAGCATATAAATGGCTATTTAAAAAAAATATATGTTTGGGGCACCCGGGTGGCTCAGTTGGTTAAACATCCAACTCTTGATTTCAGCTCAGGTCATGATCTCACAATTCATGAGTTTGACTTCAGCATCAAGCTTTGTGCTGACAGTTCAGAGCCTGCTTGGGATTCTTTCTCGTTCTCTGTCTCTCACTCTTTCTAAATAAACATAAGAAAAATAAACACAGAAAAATCTAGTCTGCCACCCTTTGTGTTTTAACTGGAGCATTTAGACAATTTACATTTAAATCATTAATAGGTATGCACTTAATATCATTTTATTAATTGTTTTCTGGTTTTGTAGGCATTCTCTTTTTCTTTCTTGCTCTCTCCCCTTGTGATTGGTGACTTTCTGTAATGTTATGCTTAGCTTTCTATTTTTTGTGTATCTTTTAGAGGATTTGAGTTTGTGGCACCATGAGGTTCATATCTAGGATCCCAAATACATAGCAGTCTATATTAAGTTGATGGTCTTTTAAGTTTGAACAGATTCTAAAAGAACACTTTTATTCCCTCCTCCACATTTTATGTAAATGTTTTCATATTTTTTATCTTTTTATCTATCATTTTCTTCTAATTAGGGCTTCTTTTAAGCAGAAATTCTCTTAAGCGATTCTTGTAAGCCCAGTGTAGTGGTGATGAATTCCTTTAACTTTTGTTTGGGAAATTCTTTATCTTTGCTTCAGTTCTGAATGACAAATTTGCCAAGTTCAATATTCTAGGTTGTAGGTTTTTCCTTTCAAGTCTTTGAATATATCATGCCACTCCCTTCTTGCCTATAAAGTCTCTGCTGAAAAATCAGCTGATAGCCTTATGAGGTTTTCCTTGTACATAACACTTTGGTCTTTCTTGCTGCTTCTATAATTTTGTTTGTATCTTTAAACTTTGGCATTTTAATTATTATGTGTCTCAGTCTGCACTAACTTGGGTTTATCTTTTTGGAACTTTCTGTGCCTCCTCAACCTGGATGTCTGGTTCTTGCCAGGTTAGGAAAATTTCAGGTTATTATTTCATCAATAAGTTTTCTGCCCTTTCTCTTCTTCTAGGACCTCTATAATATGAATGTTCACTTGATGTTCAAGAGATCACTTAAAGTTTGTTTTCTTTTTGCTATTTTGCTTCCCCTTACCCTATCTTCCATATCACTGATTAGTTCTTCTGCATCTGCTAATCTATTGTTCAATCCCTCTAGCATATTTTTCATTTCAGTCATTGTATTCTTCCATTCTGAGTCTTTTCTTTTTAAATATTTACTATTTCTTTGTTGAACTTCTGTCTCCAGTTGGGTGAGCATCTTTATGACTATTACCTTAAACACTTTATCAAGCATATTGCTTACCTATGTTTCATTTTTTTTGTCTTGTTATTTGTCTTGTTCTTTTGTTTGGGGCACATTCTTCTGCCTCCACATTTTGCTTGACTTTCTGTGTTTGTTTCTAGGAATTAGGCAAAAAAGTTATTTGTCCTAAACTTGAAGAAATGGTCTTGTGTATGGTCATCCTCTGTGTAGACTGTGTGTTCCTGGTGACTTCTGCTGGCTGGCTGGAGTAGTGTCTGGCAAGGGCTGAAGCTCCTTGGGTATTACATGCTGGAACTGCCTAGGTGGGATGGCCAGAGTTGAAGTGGGTGTGGGTTGGAGTGGTCTTGGGCCTCACTGTGTAGAGGGTGCCCTAACAGGACAGCTGAAGTTGAAATGGGTACAAGTAAGGTTTTCCTGAAGAGCTTGGCATGGGCCAGGCTGGGGGTTCTCAAGGTGCTCAATGCAAGGGGTACCCTGTTGCTGAAGCTGGCATGAGCCAGGAGGTCCAAGCATGCTCTGTGCTGGGGTTGCCTTGGCGAGCCATCTGGAGATGAAGTGGGGCAGTCTGGGATGTTGAGGGGAGGGGGATCTTTGTGCCTTTGTCACCTTGGCATAGTGGCTGGAGCTGTAGTGAGCACGACCAAGGGTGATCAGGCGTGTGCTGTGGCTGCCTTGGTGGGATGGCAGGGGCTGGTCTGATCTAGGTGCCCATAGTAACTGAGGCAGTTGGCTGGCTTTGGTGCTTGGAACCTGCCTTGCCTCACTCCATGCTATCAATGTGTGTGTGTGGGGAGGGTGAAATCCCCTGCCCCTAGGGAACCTGATGCCCCTCAAAGAGGCAAGTTGATTATGGTACCCAGATTCTGCTCCCATCTACACTATCAATGTGGATGGGGACCATAAGCCATGGCACTCACCAGCCCCTCCAACCTGGAGAGCATTCTAGTAGTTCCTCTGCCATTTGGTGGGGTTCTAAGGCTGGGTCTTTTATATTCTAGATGATTTTTTTAAATGGTGGCTTAATTGTGCTCAGGGCACCTGAATGTGCTCACAATCCCTTGCTACTATCCCTCCCCACTGCAGTTTGCACCACTGTGGTGCTGGTTCCCTTTGTTACTGTGTCTCCTTTTCTCTTACTGTTCACTATGTATTCTGTCTTTTGTGGTGCAGAAGCTGTTCAGTCAGCTCTCAGTTCTTCAGAAAGAATTACTCTATATATAGGTGAAGGTTGGGTATGTCTCTAGAGGAGGTGAATTCAGGTCCCTTCTACATTGCCATCTTGGACCAGAACTCCCATCAAGTATAATCTTTAAGGGAAAACCACCATACTAGGCATTTTCAGAGTGCAGGGAAGGGGGGACATTTATTTTTTAAAGATATAGTTAAGACCGAGAAATTACACAGTGTACCTGGGGCCATATAGCAAGATTGTGGGGATTTCCCTGCCTTTTTAAATTTGTTTTTATGTTTTAGGGAGAGAGAGAGTATGTGAGTGGGGGACAGGGACAGAGGGAGAAAAAAAAAAAAAGACTCCCAAGCAATCTCATGGGATCTGATCCAGGAATCCTGACCTGAACCAAAATCAACAGTGAGATGCTCAACCGACTGGGCTACCAAGGTATCCCTCCTTCCTTGTATTTATTTTTTAAAAAAATTTTAATGTTTATTAATTTCGTGAGAGAGAGACAGACAGTGTGAGCAGGGGAGGGGCAGAGAGAGAGGGAGACACAGAATTGGAAGCAGGCTGAGCTGTCAGCACAGAACCCCATGCAGGGCTTGAATTCACGAATGGTAGATCATGACCTGAGCCAAAGCTGATCCTTAACGTACTAAGTCACCCAGGTGCCCCCCACTTCCCTCCTTTTAGATAATCAACATGTGGTATCTCAGAGCCTTGCCTTAGGCCCAGGTGAAAACTTGTATCTTAGGTGCGTATAGTTGACTCTTTTCTTTATAGTAATTCAGTGTTAATCAAAAAATCAAGATCAGCTCTGTAAAAGCATGTTATTTGGGAACTATTGGAGCTTGAATAAAACAAAGATATTTAATTTAAGGGCATTCATTTTGTAGATGATGCAACATAAGCTCCTAAAACAAATCCATTTATCATATTTAACACTCTCTACTCAGCATTTATCACATTACTATGGCATATTACTATTATACTTTTAACAAACATATTTTACAGAAGCCAGAATAGCATATCTTACTAGTATCACAGATGGCACTATAATGCAAATCTCCTACCTTCTAAAAAGGTCTCTTTTTTTTCAAATTCAGGAGACTGAATTTCTTCAAATCTGACCTATCCGGCTCTGTTGTGGTCTTGAGTCTGGCTGTAAAAATCATATGGAAGACAGATTATTATGAATCTTTTGTCTTAATCTTTTATTTAAAGGATATCTTTTAACATTTAAAGCACCTAGTGATTTCCATTTTACCTCTGTGAAAAAGGAAACCAGGATCCACAAATGAAGTCACTTATGTTAACTAAGAGAACCATATCAGAAAACCAAGACTTAATACCTAACCTAACTGTAGTTTCAACCTCCCAGGAAAGTAACCTTTAACCAGTTAACCTGGAATTTCCTGGTCATCCTAGGAAATTTACTGATTGACCCCTCCAATTCCCCTTAGGAAAACAACCTTGCCTAAGACAATGTATTCTTTGCTAATAATTTCCTTTTCTCCACTCCCTCTCTACCTAAAACAAACAAACCCTTCATTTTCTGCAGCTTGATGGAGTTCTTTTCTATGTGCTAGATGGGATGCTAATGAATCATTTTTATAAATTTTAAAGCAATTTTAACAAAACCAATTAGATCTTTAAATTTATTTGGCTGGATTTTGTTGTTTAATGGATTTGGTGTCAGCAACAGGATCCAAAGCAAACTTCTGATGGCTTTTGGGGACAGTGAGAAACACCCTACTAATGCTCTGTGTTCACAATCTTAGAACTTACCCAAGGCCCTTAGAAACTATCTGTAATGGGCTCCATTTTCTTTGCATCCAGCTCCCAGTCTAATTGCCTTTCCCTTACAATGAAGGGCAACTTAAACTGGCAGACACAATTCCCAGGTTTTTAAGTGGAAAATCCTAGCCCTTGCCATACTGGGAATTATTAGAGGTTACCTGCCAAAGTTGGACTGGGTCCAATTTTAAAGACTGGATTGAGTCTGAGATTGGACTAGGTCTGATTTGAGCTGGACTGAGTTCAATTTCGGAACTGAACTGGGCCCCATTTAGGCCAGACTGAGTCCAGTGGAAAGCCTTAGGTGACTAAAATTTGTTTTAAATGGGATCTTTAAAAAAATCTGTAGTTAGGAGTGACACATTCTGGCACACCTGCTTATTTTATGTCTAAGAACTATGGTTGTAGAAGCCATAAATATTTTCAAAAATGGCAAAATCCTACTAAGCTTGTTTTGTGTCCTGAGCAATTTGACTTTGTAACTATAATGTTGGGGGCATCAAAATAAGGCCCTAGAGAAATGTGGGTTACACTCCATTTACAGCGGGGTTCCAAGGAAACTGCTGTCAACCCTTAAGAGTATTTAAAAGCTAGAGTTCCAATGGCCATTACAAAGAACAATTCAATTTGATAAGATCATTAAGAAGTGCACTTAAAAGCAGACTTCAAAATTCCAAAAATAGTTTCATTGAAAGTTTCATTGCAGAAAGCTGAGGAAAAAAAGACACAAGAGGTACCTAATCCAAAAGACTGTAAGATTGACTCAATTATTGGTGCTTTCCTCTACCCTCCTTTACTTGAATACTTATTCTAGTTCTTGGGCTGAAATGCCTTTACCAGGGTGAAAACAAAAGTCCATCAAATTAATGGCTCTGAAAACACCTCCATGTCTACAAAGAAGGACACCCTGTGTGCCTCTGCCAGAGTTAATGATACTCTGAGGGGTTTTCTTTTCTTTTACACATTTATTTATTGTTGAGAGATAGAGAGAGACAGAGCACGAATGAGGTAGGGGCAGAGAGAGAAGGAGAGACAGAATCTGAAGCAAGCTCCAGGCTCTGAGCAAGCTGTCAGCACAGAGCCTGACGTGGGGCCAAAATCTACAAACCACCGGATCATGACCTGAGCGGAAGTCAGACACTCAACCAACTAAGCCACCCAGGCGCCCCTGAGGGGGTTTTCTGATAAACTCCTACATTATTCTCTTAAAAAGCCCAGGGAGAATGAAAACAAACAAAAACAAATGTATTTCAACACAGATAGATGGCTATGCCATTCCTTTAACATCCAAGCTACAATTCAGTTCTTTGAGGGATTAAAAGCAACTGTCTCTATGTTAATAAAACTGGAAATGCATCTCAAGAAGCCATCCAAAGTCCATCTATCCCTGTTTACCAATCCAAAAACCTTTCCTACTTATCCCTATTATTGGCCTTACGAAACCATATTTCTTCTAGAAATAACTTGCATGCTTTCCCTGTGTCTTTGAGCCAAATAAGAATTACCTTCCTGAGGTTTGCATTTTTATCAGAGGTAGAATAAAATGGGGGAAGCTCCTTTGAAATTTACATGAACGAAAAATAAAAAATTAGTAGAAAAAATTGAGCCATCTTAGCAGGTATCTTAACTTAGATCTGCCAGAAAAACAGTTTGGATCCAACTGTTACTCTCTACACCAGTAAGTTTTATATTATCATATTCATCTCATGGCTAAAAATTTTAAAAGAGTAATGATAAGATCTATGTATGTTTATATGTCCATTATGGATGTGTGAATGTTATTGCCAAAAATAATTTTTAAGAACTCTAATGGTCTTAAAAGTGAACACTGAGAAATTATGCATTTATCTCAGAAATACAATAGAAACTAACCCAAAAGTTTTTCAAGTTTACATGATCTAGGATAATTTTCAATAAATAAAAACTAGTTTAATTTGGTGGTTTAATTAATAGATACATGTCTTAGCATTAGCAACATTGGATATAGTGCAGAGATAACATTTTAATTTGGGCTTATTAGTCAAATGAGCTCATGTTATCTCTTGGATACTTTGATGGCTGATTTGATACAATGTCCCATGTCTAAACACAATTGTCTGGAACAAGTGATGTAGACAGATGTGAAATAGGAGTTTTTAGGTTAACTAAAATTATTTTTAACAATAATTCTGTTTTATGGCATGTCTACTTAGTTTCCAAAATCTTTGTGGTAGCTTAAAACCTAAATGATGGAAATGCATTGAGTGATAAAATAATGAAACATTAATTACTGAACATAGGTTTATCTACTCTTGGCTTCTTTATTGCAGAGAAATTAAAGAAAAATGTGGATTTCTTAGTAAAAATTTTTTGTACTTTGTACCATGAAGAGGCATGTTTCTGGAAATTATGAAATGTATTCATAAATTTGTCAACATAAACAATGCTAGTGTAATAGTCCACAATTTGTTACTAGTTTTCTTAATTTTAATTAGTTTACTTAATTTTAGAAATTAAAGGTTCTAAGGGTTAATAATTCTGATATATGTGAATAAAACTATGAGAAGTAATAAGAGAAACGTCTCTGAATGCAAAAACAAAACAAAACAAAAATGTAGGGTATATGCTCTCAGTAATAGAAGATAGGAATGGAAATGCATTTTTGTTGAGGGAAAAGAAAGTAATTTTGTCCTAGAGCTAAGCTAATTTAAAGAAAGGAAAGTATAGGGCAAAACCCAAATATTAAAAAAAAAGTATAGATTTGTGGAAAAGGAATCTCTGAAATGTAATTTCAATATGTAATCAAGCTGGCTAAGATTAAAATAAGACTTTTAATATTGAACGTACACTGATGCAAAAGTTAAATTTTGTTTTTCTTGGTTAAAAGGACAGAGTTTCCTTAGGTTATTAGTCTGCTCTTAAAAAGAAATAGCAAAGATTTTTCTTTACCTTTAATGTATTCTGCCTAGAAAAATAAAGATTCTGTGTTTTGTCTTTATCAGGTCTTTGATTGCTTAAGTAAACTCAGCCTTTCTGATACTAAAATAGCTAAGTTTTGCTCAGAACTTTGTAACCTTCTTCATTACCTGTGAAGTATGTCACTTAGGTTGTATAGATAACTAAGTATTGTTTCACAGTGACCTATGATCCTATTTAGTCAAGTATCCAAAATGAAATTATAAAGTAAAGACTTTTGACCACAAATTAACTTTGAAATCTTACAGAATGTACCCGGAATATTTCAAAGATTTTTTTTCCTCATAGAAAGTTAAATGTTAAACTAATGAGGCTTATTTGATATGCTGAATTACATGGGAAGAATTGTCAGATAAGTCATACTAAACCTTCTTAGTGTATGGGTAAATGTTATTAATATAAGTCTTATAGAAATTGTAAAAAAAACTAAATTTCTGATATATCATGATATAATGTTATCAGTTATAATTCTATTTAATTTCTTACAATGTTTTATGCCACAGAAATACCCAATTATTTTGTCAACTACATTATGAGTTCTAATTAGACCTTTAACCATTTCATTTTTAAATCTTTTGTCATTTATAGACAGTTATTGTTTTACTCAGATGCTTCTACAAAATGTTCCTACAAATGCGTTTCATCTTCAGAGAAATTTATGGGAAGGAATATGATCAGGACTTTAGAATACAGAATACAGATTTTTGATAACTTTCATATCATATCATGGCTAAGAATTTCCAGAACTAGTAGGAAAATGATTCAAGAAGAACAAAAATTAATGACGTGTCAAAATGAAATGAGAAAGATGATTATAATTTTTGTGACTTCTTATTTTAAACATTACTGGTTATGTAATGTTTTACATTTTTAGACCTTAGGAAACCTTTTTTCTTTTCTTTCTTAAGCTAACAACAATTTAGTAAAATAGGCCTTTGGCAACAAAAATGAAACATTTACTTTTTCTTCCTACCTGATCCCTCCAAAACTCAAAAACTTGTGAGTATTCTTTATCATGACAAAATAGGTATTTACATAAGCTCAATGAAAATCTGTTCTCCCCAGAGAACACATTTGGAAATGAGAGATATGCAGCCTCAGCTATGACAGTTTGAAAGAACTAAGGTTGACTTTACAGAGCCAATAAATCCCCTTCAATAAAAAAATTGACCTGGTACCTTGCTTACAAGCTTCCAGTAAAGTAGCCTTAACAAGAGCTTATGTGGTCAGTCACTGTTCTTGTGACACTTAGATATAAATAATCGGACAAAGTTTAATGTAAAAAAAATTAGTCTTAAAATAGGGTAATTGTAAAGAGAAAAAATACTTTTATACCTTTTTATTAGTTTCTAATCCTATTAAATGTCTTTGAGGTTCTGGTATGTATATTTATACATAGAAATTGGAATACATCCTAAGTTCTTCTAGTTTCTATAAAAATCTGTCTATGACTCTCCAAACTAACATTTCCAGTTGTTTCTCAACCTTCTGATGTGGAATCAGTAAAATAAAATAAAGACTGCCCTTGATTCTCCTTAGAAGGGACTAAACCAAATGTTCCTCACTAACAGGTGGCAGCCAAACCTCAGGGACTTAACCCTTGGACACGCATCTCACAACTGGAAAAGGCTCCACCTGACATACGGACTCTGGAGACCTTCCAGTCACATTGATGAGGAGGAGAAGTAGCTGACACTGAGGTAAAATGCATCCTTCCAAGACATTCCAAACAGTACTTTGCCTGTTAGAGTACTGGAGTTGTCATTAAAAAAAAAAAAACCTGCCACCTCAGTAATAACTTCATTCTTTAGACATGAAACCATTTCTTCTTCCCTTTCTTTCATTTAGTCTGGCACTGGCCTTCATCCATTTTTCCCAGACCATTGCTAATGGGGTAAACTTTGCCTGTTAGAGTACTGGATTTGTCATTAAAAAAAACAAAAACAAAACAAAAACTGCCACCTTAGTAATGCCACCTTGGTGAAAGTGGTTTGTGACATTTAGTATCTTCTTGGGGCCTATGGTTGCTTAGGTAACCTGCACACAGCTGGGCAGCATTTCTCACAAATGAACGAAAGACATCTTATTGGCCAACTCCCTGGATTTACATCATTCAGTAAGGGGAAAAAAAAAAAACAAGATAATCCCCACGACTTACCAGGAGGCATATATGACTCAGGATTTGCTTTCTTTCACTGGGTAATACTTCCCTGTTTAGGAGTAAATGTAAATATCATCCAGAATCTCTCCTTAAATCCTGAAGATAGTACAAAATTTACTGCTAAGACAGTATCTGCCCAAGAAAGGTCATTAAACCCTGTGCCCAAAGTTGTTCTTAATAATAGGGGAGCCTCTGATTATACTGCAGTTGAATAAGGAGGGGTCTGTGCTATGGCCAATGCCACCTGCCACACCTGGTTTAGGATTTCTAGGAAAGTTGAAACTCAATTACATAGGGACACTGAGCAAGGCACTCAGCTTAAAAAAGTGACTTCTTCAGTGGAGTCTTTCTTTGACTTATCTGATTTGACTGGTTTTGGTTTTGGCTCTGGCTCTGAAATGCATCTCAAATATTGGGAACTCCTGCTTACAGTAATCATAATAATTTCCCCTAGTGTGTTATATTCTCTCAAAAGTTTTAAATGCATGTTTGTAGCTTGTAACCACCAAGGAAATGATCTACCTAAGGATCAAAGAAAATGGCTGACTTAAAAATTGTGAACCTGAAGTTATTACCTGTGAATATCACACACACATGCACAAATAGCAAAAGCTTCAAGAAATACAGAGCAGTAGCTAGAGTGGTGCTAATGCCTTATATTTTGATCACTTCTCTCAGTTAAGCTGAGAGTCCTATCAAAAGGGGAGAACTGTTAAAAAGAAAACCATAGTCTCCAAATTAAGCCACTGATGTTAGAAGCCCCATATCAGGAAACCAACACTTAATACCAAGCCTAACTCCATTTTAACACCCCGAGGAGTGTAATCTTTAATCAGTTAATCTGGAATTTCCTGGTTATCACTAGGGAACTTACTGGTTGACCCCTCCTGTTTCCCTTCTGACAGCGTCCTTGCCTAAAACAATGTATTCTTTGATAATAATTTCCTTTTTTTCACTCTCTTTTTACCTTTAAAAGTCCTTCTTTCCTGCAGCTCAGTGGAGTTCCTTTCTGTTAGGTTGGATGCTGCCTGATTCATGAATTGTTTAACAAAGCCAATTAGATCTTCAAATTTACTAGGTTGGACTTTGTTGTTTAACACCTCAAAATAGCCCAAAGAGGTAGCACTTATGCCACATCATCTCATAGATGAGGGATCAGAGGCTCAGAAGGTTGTGTCAGTTCTCAAGGTGACAGAAATAGAAGGTGTCAACAACAAATTTAATTCTGGAACTGTTTGACTCCAAATCTTGTACTTATGAACACTATGCCAAGAGGAAACTTATAGTACCCAAGTTTCTGATTGAAAACAGTTTGAATCTTGGCTTTCAATTTATTTTTAACCCTTGCTAATGAAAGAAATATGTAAAGCTATTAAATGCCAAAAATAGTCCTGTCTTATCTGGTTTTATTAATGCTAATTTCTTCCCTTTATTAATTGTTAAAAAAACATTCAATTGAGTAAATTTAAAGATGATACTGGGTTTATTTAATGATTCATGAATCAGGCAGCTTTCTTTCTAACAAATAGAAAGGAGCTCCAAAAAGCTACAGAAAAGAGAAGGATTTTAAAAGCACAGAGGGAGAGGAAAAATAAAATTTATTAGCAAAGGGTGGATTGTTTCAGGCTAGGTAACCTACTGATAGGGGACAGAAGGGGTCTTATCAGTGATTACCTCATGAGTGCTAGCCAAGTAATTCCAGGTTGATTAGGTAAAGGTTACACTCCTGGGAAAGGCTGAAACTGCAATTATATTAGGTATTAAGTCTTGGTTTACTGATGTGGGGTTAAGCACAAGTGATTACATTGGGCCTGTTGTTTCTTTTTTACATCATCAAAGCCTTAACAATAAATTGAAGTATTTTAGAGATAAAATATAAAGAATACTAACACTTATGTACCCCAAATGCAGCTTACAAATTAAAATGTTACCAAAATGTTTACTATTTATATCAATTATGTAAACCCAATCCATTACCTACCACTTGCTTCACAATGTAGCTACCATTCTTAAAAAGGTGGTTATCATTCCCAAGGAATTTTAAAAGAAATAACAATTTCCATATGCAGAACCTAAAATCAGTGGATATAAAACAGTACAATCATAATAGAGTCACATTATTTTGCATAATATTCTAAATATGTTTTTAAATAAAACAAATCTTAACTCAGCCAAAGAAAGATTATCTGAAAAGATGATTGCAATAGGGAGAACATCCAGACCTGGAGATCTGCAAGTATTTCTTGTAGAAGTTAAACAGAAAGACTTTTATCCAGGGTAGTAAGCATGGTCAATCAGGGTCAGCAAGAACTGAGAGGGGAAAAGGTGGTGTAACAGATAATGTTTCTTCCTATTCCCAGCCGATCATGAGAATGAGCTTTAAGAGTGTATTCTACCCCCCTAGTACTACCTTCAATGTTCATAGGTCTATGGGGAGAAGGGAAGCCTGACTAAATTCTAGCCAAGCCACATCAGTGATTAAGTACATAAGCCATTGTGTTCACCTTGGTCATCCCCTTGATGTTTAAAATGGCAAAGTCTGTCTTTAAATATTATTCAAGATGGGTGAGAGTTGTGAAGGTGAAGTTTGTAGTTTCCAGGGTTGGATTGGCCTTCACTTTCTTTTTGGTCTTGATGGACTATTTGCATCATCTCTTGAGCATATTGTTGGACTACGAGTAGTTAGAACATTTAAGAGATCAAACACTTGGGGCACCTGGGTGGCGTAGTAGGTTGAGCATGCAATTTTAGCTCAGGTCATGATCTCATGTTCATTCATAGGTTGGAAAAGGCTCTGTGCTGTTCTGTGCCACATCAGGCTCTGCACTGACAACTCAGAGCCTGGAGACTGCTTTGGATTCTGTGTCTTCCTCCCTCTCTCCCTTACAGTCTGTCTCTCTCTCAAAAAGAGACCAAGCACCTGATGAGAACCATACCTAAGAATATAATAGAGAAGGAGTTGACCAAGGTGGCAACATAGGAGGCTCCTAAGATTCTCTCTTCCCATGGATGCATCAAATATACATACATAGAATGATTCTCTCTGAAAGATATCCAAAAAATAGCTGAGTGTCCCCCACACACGAAACAAATGAGAAAATATCCACATCAAAATTAATTCCATGGGCAGAGTGCTTCCACCCAGAGACTAGGGGAGCTGGTGGATACTGCTCTTACGATCTCCCTCCAGACTGCCCCAAGTCATCAAAAAATTCCTGGAGGGAGCTTGCATAAACATCTGCACCCCAGATTTCACAACTGGTGCCAAGGGACGGGTCCACAAATGTCTCATTCTGAGCTGAAAGGGTTTCCAGTCATGAGTCTCCCAGGACTGTGCCCAACAAAGAAGCAATTGTTAACCAGCTATTTCACTAGGGCTCAGCACAGAGGGGCCACAAAAATTGCCCATTTCTCAGTCACAATGGTATAAATCTAGATTAATTATGAGAAGAAAACTGGAAAAATTAAAAATATGTGTATATTAAATAACTTGTCTGTGAATAGCAAGTGGATCAGGAAAAAAAAGAGGAAATCAAACAATATCTTGAGGTATATATTAATGGAAACACAACAAACCAAAACTTACAGGATGCAACAAAAGCAGTCCTAAGAAGGACATTTATAGAGATAAATGCTTATTAATAAATGCTTATTAAGAAATAAGAAATATCTCAAACAACCTAATGTTATTTCTCAAACACTAGAAAAAGAAGAGCAAATTGAGCCAAAGTTATCAGAGCAAAAATAAATGAAATAGAGGCAAAGGGAAAAAGATCAGTGAAATGAGCTGTTATTTTGAAAAGATAAACAAAATCAACAATATGTTAGCTAGACAGACCAGGAAAAAATATGATATGTCTTATAAATGAAAGAGAAGGCATTACAACTGATAGGACACAAATATAAAGGGTCATAAAAGAATATTATGAACAATTATATGCCAACAAAGTGGACAACATAAAAGAAATAGATAAATTGCCAGAAACACAAAAGAACAGCACTGAATCATGAAGAAAAAGACAATCTGAACACACCAATTACTAGTAAGGATATTGAATTACTAGTCAAAAAATTCCCAACAAAGAAAAGTCCAGGGCCAACAGACACATGAAAAGATGGTCAACATCACTAGTCATCAGAGAAATGCAAATCAAACCACAATGAGATGATGACCTTACATGTGTCAGAATTGCTAGAATCAAAAAGATAAGAGACATCAAGTGCTTCAGAAAGTTCAAATTAACTGCTCCAAAAAGACTGTATAGGGAATGTTATTTTAAAATATTACCCTCATTATAATTTAATACCATTCATCATTTTTAAAAATACTTCCTTTAACAAAAAAATTATATCCCTGTATAATTTACCAGTGTATTCAAATGTCTATTTAGGAATTCAGTACCATAGGTGTGCCCGAAATTATTTTTCAGAAAATAACCAAAAAAAAAAAAAAAGAGAGAAACCTATCACCATTATACAATTGAACTTTTACTATAAAGAGGATGTTTATAGGACATATTCACAGAACAACAATTTGTAAAACCTATTTATAAATACATCGTTATTTACATGGAAACTTTTCTCTAGATATTTTTTAGATATTTGAGATAGTTATGAAATAGTTTCTTCATGACTATTAGTAAAGACAATATAAATAGTATTTTTCCATGTGTGCTCATAAATCTTAATTATAAATGTACTGTGAAATTTTTGTAAAATAAAGCCATATTGTGATTACAATAGTTCTTTCCAATCCAAAGCAAGCTGAACTAAATTTCGCCGTATATAATATGATGTCTTTACTTTGTTTTATGGTGAACAATCCCAATAAACCATATGGTTATGCAGTATTTGTTTGTTAGGCAGTGCATACTGTACAAAAATGGTTTATCCTTTTTATTGAATTTATTCATTCCAAACAATAGTATGTCATTTCAATAAACAGATAAGTTAATATAAGACTGATTTAGAGAAGTATTGAAAAGGGACTGAAGATCACTATGTAGTCCTTTAAGAGGAGAATATGTTCAAATACTTGTAGAAATGTGAATGTTAGATATTTGACTGAGTTAACTAATGAATTGAGTAAAAATGATTGATTTTGTGTTTGTTAAAACTTAGCATTGAATTTCTGTTTACAATAATCAAAGTGGAAATTTTGAATTTAATTTTTTCAAAGGATTTTTATGTAATAAAACAGATTTACTTGGTATATAACATCTGCCTCATTTTATTCCAGGAGTTCTAAGAAAGAGAGAAAATGTGTCTATCCTAACTCCTGTATTTCATTCAAAACAATATGTGCCCAGTAGCTATCACAAAATTCATCTTTATAACAGAAATCTATTCTCTTGTATTTGGAGAATTAATAAAAATTTAACATATTTTTTCTCAAGGCAGAATTCAATTCTATTTATATTTCTATAAAAAGTATCCAGATTCTTTCCTTAGGGCTTTTATTTATCTATGCTATCTCCCTTAATTTTTTTTCTTTTTAGTTTTTCTAAGAAATGGCTACAATGGAATATAGACTCTAGTAGCATTTTTACTACAATTTAAATTATGGTAATCCAAGGATATTCACAGAACGGAACCATAGATGTTTGGGAATTGGCCCATCACTCATTT
This sequence comes from Cryptoprocta ferox, assembly GCA_028646485.1. Classification (NCBI taxonomy): domain Eukaryota; kingdom Metazoa; phylum Chordata; class Mammalia; order Carnivora; family Eupleridae; genus Cryptoprocta; species Cryptoprocta ferox. Next base: position 74,830,053 of record CM053572.1, read on the forward strand.
TTTCTATTGGCCAATTTCTCAGTGCTTTATTTTTTTAAAAAAAATTTTAAATGTTTATTTTTGAGAGACAGAGGCTCCGAGCTGTCAGCACACAGTCCGACCCAAGGCTCAAACCTGAACTAAGAGATCATGACCTGAGCTGAAGTCAGACACTTAATTGACTGATTACCCAGGTGCCCTTCCTCAGTGCTTTAAATGGACATCCTCAAGTGATCCAGAGCCCCAGATACTGCACCACACAATGCTGAATGAGCATAAACTGATAACCTCACTTGACTTCACAGTTTGATTGATTGATAGATATAAAAGCTGTGTAACTGTAGCACAGAGTTGCATTTTTCTCTTGCTCAGTTGTTCTGCCCACTAGGAGGCAACCATTTTGGTGACTGATAATGAGCAAGGTTCTGGTACATAAAAATTACATACTTACGCTCACACTTAGGTTCTTTGGTAAAGACCAAATAGCCAAGAGAGCTATGAAAGCACAGACTGTAAGTTAGAGAAGAATGTAAATTAATAAATGGGATTGATCAGGTAGCTGTTAGAGGAGTCATTTCAACCCTTTGCAGCAAATTTACATGTTTTTCATATGCTATTATTTTCACGTAGTACATGCCCTATTATATCTTAGTAAGGATCTTCCTTTTTCTAGATTATGATATTGCAAATACGAAAATTTGGAGAGGAAAAATTGGGACAGATGGCCATTCAATCTGTATGCAAAATGAGAAAATTTCAATGTAATAAGAGGAAAAGTACCTGCCAATAACTCATACTCTAACTTTCCCTAACTTGACTGAATACAAAGAATAAAAATGTTAATTGCACTATCATACCAATTACACTAATTAAAACAAAATAGCAAATCAACAATAACAACAACAAGGAAATATGTCCTGAATCTAATATTAAGAATGCTGATAAAAATGATTTAAAATAGGTTATAAAACCTGAAAATATTCCAAATGATAATGAATGAAATGAAGTTTGGGCACAATGGTATTCTTATTCCCTCTTAGAAACCTGAATGATTTCAGATCTTCAGGGCTGGACTAAATCCCTAATTCAGGCCAAGTGCATTTAACTAATGCCAAGCCAGTAGACAGTGTTTCCAAGGGCAACATGCTGCTCCTCATACCCAAAGGACATAAAATACAGATTAACTTATGTTCCACCAAACAGTATTAGATGGTACTCTTGAGGAGTATGGTGAAAACATTCTCCAAATGTATAAATTACTCTTTTCATGAGTTATATTTCCTGAATATATGTATTATTTTTTAATTCCTCCTGAGGTAATACCAAAGCAGTTTTAAGCTCAGAAAGAGCACATAATGGGTCAAAAGAATCAAAAATAACATTTAGAGACTTCTTCCAATCATAGATATCAAACCAATGAACAAGATTAACTAAAGTTAAGTACCTAGAATAAACCTCAATATATGTTTATGATAATCATGTTATGAGGAAGTTAGTGGAAGTATATTGGTTATTTTTATCTCATTTTGAACTCTACCAAAGCATTGAGATATTTTAAAGTAGTAGTCCTTACATGAATTAAATAACATAAATAAAAGAGAACAAAAGTTATCTCAATATAACATAAGATTGACTATACTTTTATTCTCATGTTAGTGGGTAAAGAAGCATGTTTGCAAATTGGGGAGTAAGTTAAGTGAATCCTCAGTCCATCCAAGGCCTTTTGAATAAGAAACATAGAAATGTTTATAGCAATAACCATAAAAATAACAAATATTTACTGTTCTTAATAAAATATATGGTCTAATGTTTTTGGATGATGTTATATCTATTTATAGTGTTTCAACTTGAGTAGGTCTTCAAAAATATTAAGATTATTAAAATATTGTTTTATTATAGACCCATCGCCATATCTCAAAATTAGTATAGGATACTTTTATTACTGAGCATTATTTCCACTAAGAAATACCACAGAGGATAATTAAGTGTTCTGATAAATTACAGCATATGTAGTAGACATTTATTTCCTTTCCTTTTTTTAAGACACAGCTCTGTGCCTTCAGATAAGCTAATTCCATCCAGCGATTCAAGAATGGGTTGGACTTATTTTTAAGGTAACCCTCCCATCTTATTACTTTTTTTAGGAATGCAGCCAGGCTGATGAATGCATGGCACTTCTCGCCACAATTAGACATCAAAGACAGTGACATAGCAATTATACATCACAGGTAGCCCTCATATAAAGAAGAAGTTTGATGAAGCTTCTGGAGGAAGCTATGTAAGAAGCCCGTCTCCCAGAAGGATGAGTATTAGAAAGAATTACAGAAGAAAGAACGAACTCACTTGTTAAACATACTTAGAGCCAGTTCTCTGTTTCTAGGTTTATACTAATGGGGGCACCTAAAGAAGCTCTTGTTGCTTAAGTCTTCGGTTGCTTTAAACTAATAGTATTCTAAATGATTTTCAAGTGTTTATGAATAGAATCCTTTTTATACTTTTGATTACTGATGAATAATTCTTAATCTACTCTCTTAAAATATTCTCCACTTATAACAAAGTTAATTTGTACAAAGTAACATGCTTCTGGGTTAAAAGACGACAAAATTTTGTAACTGGATCTATGACTATAATACTAGAAGTACATAGAAATGAACTCTAACAGGGGTCACTTGATGAAATGTGTGTTAACAGGGTTATGAGAACAGATTTTTGGATATTTCAAGTATTAAAAGCTACTTTTAAATGTTAAAACTAAATTTTTAAAATTTATTTTGAGAGAGAGAGAGTGAGCACACGTACACCTATGAGCAGGGAAGGGGTAGAAAAAGAGAGAGAGAGAGAGAGAGAGAGAGATGTAGAGAGAGAGGGAGACGGGGAGAGAGAGAGAGAGAGAGAGAGAGAGAGAGAGAGAGAGAGAGAGAGAGAATCCCAAGGAGGCTCCTGCACTGTCAGCACAGAGCCAGATGGGGGGTCAAACTCATTAACTGTGAGATCATGAGATTAACCGACTGAGCCACCCAGGTGCCCAGTTAAAACTAAAAAATTTTTTAAAGAAAAATACTTATTGGGAGAGATCACATTCCAATATATATATATATTTGGAATGGACACTTACCCATTTCCATAAGACCAATCCTTGCCAACATTTATATTCCCATCAGAGCACTCTTTGAGAAAATAAAAGACCACTGAATCATTCAGGACAACTAAACTTGCAATAACACAACTGCAGACTTATAGCAAAGGTTAGTATCTAGCTAATGCTACATGTCCATCGTGGATGGCTATGATTCAGTCCAGCATTACCTTGATTTGGGGAGCAGGTTGATTTAGCTGTCTATCAGAGAAATAGCAGAAGTAAAAGATATGGTAAGCCAGGGGTGACACTTAAAGTATTATTAACAAGTGACAGTTCATTTTTGCCCATATTTCATTTCCCATTCTTCTAAAGTGCACATAGAACATTCTCCAGGATCACAAACTTGTTCAAAAAATAGCCCTCAATAAGTACAAAAGAATTGAGATCATACCATGCACACTTTCAGATCACAATGCTATGAAACTTAAAATAAACCACAGGAAAAAGTTTAGAAAACTTTTAAATACATGGAGTTTAAAGAACATCCTACTAAAGAATGAATGGGTCAACCAGGCAATTAAAGAAGAAATTTAAAAATATATGGAAACAAATGAAAGTGAAAACACAACAATCCAAACCCTTTGGGATGCAGCAAAGGTAGTCCTAAGAGGAAAATACATTGCAATCCAGGCCTATTTCAAGAAACAAGAAAAATCCCAATACAAAATCTAACAGCACAACTAAAGAAACTAGAAGCAGAACAACAAAGAAACCCCAAACCCAGCAGAAGACAAATAATAAAGATCAGAGCAGAAATAAACAACATAGAATAAAAAAAAAAAGTAGAAAAGATCAATGAAACTAAGAGTTGGTTTTTTGAAAAAATAAAATTGATAAACCCCTAGCCAGACTTATCAAAAAGTGAGAAGACCCAAATAGATAAAATCACCAATGAAAATGGATTTATCACAACCAATCCCTGAGAAATACAAGCAATTATCAGAGAATACTATGAAAAATTATATGCCAACAAACAGGACAACCTGGAGGAAATGGACAAAATCCTAGACACCCACACACTACCAAAACTCAAATGGGAAGAAATAGAAAATTTGAACAGACCTATAACTAGTGAAAACTGAATCAGTTATCAAAGTCTCCCAAAACTTGAATCCTGGACCAGATGGCTTCCCTGGGGAATTCTACCAGACATTTAAAGCAGAGTTAATATCTATCCTTCTCAAGGTGTTCCAAAAAATAGAAATGGAAGGAAAACTCCGAGAACTATAGGCCAATATCCCTGATGAACACAGATGTAAAAATTCTCAAGATACTTGCAAATCAAATCCAACATCATATAAAAAGAATTATTCACTATGATCAAGTGGGATTCATTCCTGGGTTGCAGGGATGGTTCAATATTTGCAAATCAATTAATGTGATACATCACATTAATAAAAGAAAGGATAAGAATCATACGATCCTGTCAATAGAAAAAGCATTGACAAAATACAACATCCTTTCTTAATAAACCCTCAAGAAAGTCAGGATAGAAGGAACATACTTAAACATCATAAAAGCCATATATGAAAAGCCTACAGCTAATATCATCCTAAATGGGGAAAAAACTGAGAGGAGAGCTTTCCCCCTGAGATCAGGAACATGACAGGGATGTCCACTCTCACCACTGTTGTTTAACATAGTGCTGGAAGTCCTAGCATCAGCAATCAGACAACAAGATGAAATAAAACTTATCAAAATTGGCAAAGAAGAAGTCAATCTTTCACTCTTTGCAGATGACATGGTACTCTACATGGAAAACCTGACAGACTCCACCAAAAGTCTGCTACTACTGATCCATGAATTCAGCAAAGTCATAGGGTACAAAATCAATGTACAGAAATACGTTGCATTTTTATACATCAATAATGAAGCAACAGGAAAAAAAAAACAAGAAACTGATCCCATTCACAATTGCACCAAAAACCATAAAATACCTAGGAATAAATCTAACCAAAGATGTACGAGATCTATCTAAAAATGATAGAAAGCTTATGAAGGAAATTGAAGAAAACACAAAGAAATGGAGAAAGATTCTATGCTCATGGATCGGAAGAATAAATATTGTTAAAATGTCAATACTACCAAAGCAATCTACACATTCAGTGCAATCCCAATCAAAATTGCACCAGCATTCTTCTCAAAGCTAGAACAAACAATCCTAAAACCACAAAAGACCCTGAATAGCCAAAGTAATACTGAAGAAAACCAAAGTGGGAGGCATCACAATTCCAGACTTTAGCCTCTACTACAAAGCTGTAATCTATCAAGACAGTATGGTATTGGCACAAAAACAGACACGTAGACCAATGGAACAGAAAACCCAGAATTGGACCCACAAATGTATGGGCAACTTATCTTTGACAAAGCAGGAAAGAGCATCCAATGGACAAAGACAGTCTCTTTAGCAAATGGTGCTGGGAGAACTGGACAACATCATGCAGAAGAATGAAACTAGACCACCTTCTTACACCATACACAAAAATAAACTCAAAATGGATGAAAGACCTAAATGTGAGACAGGAAACCATCAAAACCCTAGAGAAGAAAGAAGGCAACAACCTCTTTGACCTCAGCCGCACCAATTTCTTGTTTGACACATCTTCAAAGGCAAGGGAATTAAAAGCAAAAATGAACTACAGGGACCTCATCAGGATAAAAAGCTTCTACACTGCAAAGGAAACAATCAACAAAACTAAAAGGCAACCAACTGTATTGGAAAAGATATTTACAAATGACATATCGGATAAAGGGGTAGTATCCAGAATCTATCAAGAACTTGCCGAACTCAACTCCCGAAAAACAAATAATCCAGTGAAGAAATGCACAGAAGACATGAACAGACATTTTTCCAAAGAAGACATCCCAGATGGACAAAAGACACATGAAAAGATGCTCAACATCACTTATCATCAGGGAAATACAAATCAAACCCACATTGAGATACCCCCTCACACTGGTCAGAGTGGCCAAAATGAACAAATTAGGAAACTAAAGATGCTAGTGAGGATATGGAGAAATGAGAACCCTCCTGCACTGTTGGTAGGAATGCAAACTGGTGCAGCCACTCTGGAAAAGAGTGTGGAGGTTCCTCAAAGAATTAAAAATAGAACTACCCTATGACCCAGCAATTTCACTACTAGGAATTTACTCAAGGTATACATAAGTGCTGATGTCTAGGGGCACATGTACCCCAATGTTTATAGCAGTGCTTTCAACAATAGCCAAATTTTGGAAAGAGCCTAAAAGTCTATCAACTGGTGAATCGATAAAGAAGATGTGGTTTATACGTTCAATGGAATACTACTTGGCAATGAGAAAGAATGAAATCATGACATTTGCAGCAACGTGGATGGAACTAGAAGGTATTATGCTTAGTGAAATAAGTCAGTCAAAGAAGGACTGAGGTATGTTTTTACTCAAATGTGGATCTTGAGAAAATTAACAGAAGACCATGGGGGAAGTGAAGGGAGAAAAAATAGATACAAACAGAGGGAGGCAAACCACAAGAGACTATTAAATACAGAGAACAAACTGAGGGTTGATGTGGGGGTGGGGAGAGGGTAAAGGGGTGATGGGCATTGAGGGAGGCACTTGTTCGGATGAGCACTGGGTGTTGTATGTAAGCCAATTTGACAATAAATTATATTCATTAAACAAAACAGAAGTTGATCTGTGGCACAAATTCTATCACTTCTTCAGGTACTTTATCACCTTGCTTCCTAGCTTTACAGTAGTTAAAAGTATATGCATGCATTCTACACACATGGAACTATTGGATGCATAGAATAGTTGTTCAGCTCTTTCCCAACTTTTACCAACTTCTCACATTTTTATAGTGATTTCATACACACACACACACACACACACACACACACATGCAGACACACATTTATTTTTCTTCAAAATAACTTGATTCCTTCCCTTGTAAATGTCTTTGAGCAAAGCATATTTCTTCCTTACATATAAACTGCCATCTTCAATATTAATTATAATACTATTCATATCAGCCTTTCTTCAACATTGTCACTTTACCTGATCTTTAAGAAAAATGCCAACTCCTGAAATAAAAAAATATGTGTATGTAAAATTTAGATGTAGAATAAATGGGAATTTATTTCTCTTTGATATATATAATATACAGAAGTGTGATTTTATTAATGTGATTATTATAATACTATTCATAGCTATTCAGAATACCTTTAAAAATTACCTTCTACTGAATTTGTATTTAATAACTACTCCCATGTTTGTCTTACATGTAAAACTGGCTCAACTCAATTTGTCCATGCTTTCCAAAGCTCCATGCATGATTAATCTGTAACTGATCCATCTTTTATATATACATGTGACTCCATTTTTATGCCCTATTTCCAAAGTATTTTCTCTGACTTCTAATATGTGCCTGTAGGAAAACACCTGGAAATGAAGATACATATTTTGATCCTGCTGTGTAGATCAACTACATTTCTGCTTGTCCCCAAAATTTTCAACTTGCTGGTAGATTAAAAAAAAAAAAGTGATGCACATTTCATCATGGCAGAATATACTACACAAACCTATCCTGGTTAGCTACAAATACATTCTTAGAAGGCATGCTGCGACTCAGTTGGCTACAGTGATGCAGGAAAAAAAAAAAAAAAAAAGGAAGACTCATTCACACATAAAAAAGCAATGAACTGAAAACCAGGACAATCTCGGATTCTATTTCTGGTTTTCCCACGAATCCCCTCATTCCTTCTGTTAATTCTAGAAACATGCCTAACAGACCAGTGAAATCAGGAGGTAAGACTATCAGAGATTTTAAACTGGCAAGCTATATTTTTGTTTAGTCCAAAATTGAATATTATTCTTAAAATAGTCTGGCTTTCTAGCTTTACCTGAAAAAATATCAGATGGTGGGGAAAGTCTATGCTCCTATTCTTGCCAGGCATGACAATAGTGTCTGCTTTCGGAGGGCCACCCTCATGAGCTACCACGCCCCCAATTCTCTTAGGAACACAGGTCCTACTTTACTCCCTTTTGTTATTTTCTTGCCTCTGTGTATATTTGTATTCACAACACATAGATCAAAATGATTTCTTTAGTCCCTTCCCATTGTAAAACAGTTAGAAATTTGATAACTTTTCTTTAAAATGTTACAATGACTTCCTACTGTAGCAAATCATAGCTCTCCCCAGGTTGAAACCTTTGGGAACTTCTGGGAACTTCCTTAAAAGGATGGAAATGTGTTAAGAGGATTTAAATATATTTTATTGAGATGATTGGTTTTGATTATGAATGTGTTCTGACATGAGGTCCTGGATTAAAGGACCAGTGGGGCCTGGATTAAGGTGCCAATGGGGCCAAAGGATGAAGGAGAGCCTAACATTTAACCCAAACAATACCTGAATGTGGAAAGCAAGGTAATGGGAATACTCTAGCAATGGCAGGAGGCAGTCTACTGTGTTGGAGGCTTCACCACTTCAGCTGTGTGCCTCAAGTCAGCCTGGTATCTGATAGGAATATTAATGAGTGATGGGGTTAAACTGCTATCTGTTACTAAAAGAAAATTTAGTGTTGATGTTCGGTTTTAAAATGCTAATGAAAACTATAATTTAGCCTCTGAGATTTATGCAAAATTACTGGCACTTTCCTTGTAGTTTGTGAAGAGCTAGGAGTTGAGGTTATCTAATTCAGTATTTGATCTGTGTTCAGGGTCATGTTGATAAGAAAATCCTAAAGATGATAAAAATAGGAAATAAAATAGTCCTTCACTATTTAAACATATTCTTTCTCCTTTCAGTTAAAGCACATATTCAACTTGGGAGACAGAAAAAAGTGGTAGTTCATTTTCATCGGGAAAAAATGGTGGCACAGAATGTTATTTTGATTTTAAATGTAATAGTTTTCCTCCGAATCCATAAGATGATACTACTAATGGTGGCCACCATCCATTTCCTACAAAAGCTACCAGACTAGTTAAAACTTAATTCAGATAATATCACTTTTCTAAATAAAATCTTATTCTCAGTGCATTTAAAACAAAATCTGAAACTCCTTATTATGAATTAATACAATTTTGATATTTTTCAGTAGGGAAGGGGTGATGGTGGTTCAATCACCATTCTGAGTAGAACAGTTCTGCCTTGTGAGGGATGGTCCCTCGCACTGCAGGTGGGTTAGCATCACTGCTCCAAGAGCATGAAATGCCAGCAGACCCTCACCCCATACCTTTCCAAATGACCCCAAAGTAGAAAGGGACTGCATCCCCTCTTTGCAAACTACTGAGCAGAGAAGAACTAATCCCTGTCAGTCTCGCTGATTTTGTCTCCTAGATTCTCTGCCTCACCTCCTGATTCCAGCTTTTCTTTTCTTTTCTTTTCTTTCTTCTAAACACACCAAAGTTCCATGAGATGGGTTTTACATTGCTTCTGACATGGTACTCTCATTTTAATCCTCCAAGGTGAAACTAACGTTCCATTTCCTTACAGTACTTTTCACTGTCCACCCTTTCTTTCTTTTTTTTTTTTATTTTGCTAAACGTTTTTATTTTATTTTATTTATTTATTTATTTATTTTTTTACTAAACTTTATAGTTTATTGTCAGGTTGGTTTCCATATAACACCCAGTGCTCTTCCCCACAAGTGACCTCCACCAAGACCATCACCCCGCTTTACCTTTTCCCCTTCCCCTTCCCCCCTCAGTTTGTTTTCAGGATTCAAGAGTCTCTCGTGTTTTTTCTCCCTCCCTCTCCCTAACTCTTTTTCCTCCTTCCCCTCCCC
>CM053572.1:74840435-74867608 GCA_028646485.1 Cryptoprocta ferox
CTATCTCCAGTGCTTACGTATTGAGTGGGAAAATGAATTCCATCAGTGATGAGTGGCCTGATCAGAACACACATTATTCCTTTCAAATAAAAGTACAATTATCCACATAATTATTAGAAGCATAGTCATACACATTTATTAGTAAAGTTTAAATACAATAGATGAGAAGAGGTTGAAGATAACCATAATGAAACCATAAAGATTCTGTGTTTGTGTGTCTCTATTGGCAGTGACGCATCTATTTATTCTGAAGTTCCCATTCTTTCATGGTTAGTTTTCTGTAGTTCCTTCCTGGTATGCTTCGAGTACATGCATACCCAAATTTGAAGCAGAGTCACTTCCGATCACTGTGCCTCTTTACTATCTCTTTGATAAAACTTTGCACCTTCTCATCTAGTCATTGGGTTTTGTATCTAGTCCATGTATGGGAACACAAGCCATTTCTTAATTTCCTGCAGGCCCAGTAAAAGCCCAGATTATACTCATTAATGAGTTGCAGTTAATGTTGTGTTCAGGGCCCCCTAGAATGAACAAGTCTTAATAAGTGAACCTCAGGGCTTCTTGCTAAATCCAGTTAGATACCTCTATGACAGAAGGCCAATAGAAATTTCTATGTCATTATTTTTAGAAACCAAACTTCCAAATTATTTGGACCTCCAAAGTAAGAGCATCCTCTCTTTTTCAGATAAGTGTTTACATCTATAACAGAGGGAACTCAAAGTTTCCTGGGGAAGAAACTCTTGTTCTATGAGAAAATACCTCATACCCATTAAGTGGTTGACTTCCAAAGACCAGAACAAAATAATCAGAATAACTGATAGTGCCATTTCCCAAAGTCTGTATTTTTATATTTTAAATATAATCATTTACATCAATTAGATTATAAATAATATCCCGCCTAATTCATAGTAATGAAAAAATGCATTTGTGACTCTTCAAGGGCACAGACTGGCTAAAGAAAAACTTAAAATATGTTTCTCAACAAAGCACATTAATATCTCTCAGTCTTCTGCTTCTGAATTCAGATTTATAGTGACATCTCACTTTTCTCCAAGAATAATAGGTAGGCACTTGCTTTAAATTAGTCTAAAAAAAGGCCCACCATGGTCATTTTTTCCAAAACCTAGGAATTCTCTTCCAGAAGTAATTTATTCTCTACCTCTAGACGCTGAAACTGCCAACAATTCGTAAATGCCATTTCCCTCAATTTGAACATAGAAAGAAGTTAATAAATCAATATATTTCTCACCAGCCACCTAGTTATACATATATCATATAGAATCACTTTGTACTGCTTAACAATCTTGCAAGTCCTCCTTTGCCTACTAAAATTTCAAGTCTTTAGCTTATTTCACAAGGCATTTATAACATTTTTGCAAACCACCTTTCCTTTTTTATCTACTGCTACCATTTTACCATTCCAGTCACCAATACCAAGAAATACCAAGTATTTCTTAGGTATAGTGTCTGAAGCATACCATGATGTTTGGGGACTGAGGACCCAGAAAAATGTAAACCCCATCCATGCCTTTGAAGAGCTTAAGGTCCAATATGTCATACACTAGAACGCAGGTACACATGAAGGTTTTTGAAAACTGGAAAAACACTGTAATTAAATTTTTTTAATATGGAAATGTAAACTAGTTTCAGACTTCAGGAGAAATTTCATTGTAGAAATTTCCCTATCATGAGAATTAAAGAATGAGTAAAATTTTCCCATACCCAGTGCTTAGGGACTAGGAGTAAACAGTTCAAAGGGAGAAGGAATTTTTTGTGCTGTTACTTTTTCTGGCCTTCTTGCCTTTTTAATTAGTTCTCTCTCACATATCTTTGTGACCTTTTATAAAATGTAGCCCCACTTTAAAAGCCTTCTCCCAATCCCAGCCCATTCCCCAGGTGTCAATTTCTTAAGAGTTGAGACTCTTATATGATGATTAACCTCTCAAACATTCTTCCAGGTCTTGGTAGAATCCAGTAGGTGATAATAATATCAGGTGAATCAATGAGACATTTTCAGCCTCAAGAGACTTAGTTACTTGCCTAGGTCAAACAGCAAGTTAATGCAAAGCCAGGATGAAATATAAGTCTTCTAATTTGAAATCCTGTGTTTTTTAATCAAAATGTCATAGGCTCTTTGTTTTGACACTATTGCCCTAATGTGCAGAGCTTTTCGTTCTGTGGAAGATATTTTCTTAAAAATGGAAATGGAACAAAGCGTGCCCATTAGGAAGGTGAGTCCATATGAAGTCATACTGAGGTTAGAAAACACTGAAGTGAAATGCTTACTTTCTTCATTTTTGCATCCTTATTACAGGCAGTAAAGCTTTCTACATACTTCAGTGGGTCTTCGGGAAAAGTACTTAGATTGGCTCCCTCAGTTTCATTCCATTCTCCTTCCATTCAGTAACAAGAGATTAAAATAAATTCCAGATTAATTTATAGCTAGGAAACTACAGGTAAATTAAGATTTGCCAATTAGTTGTACTTGTGTGAAAATAAGATGATGAAATGGCTGATAGCATCTTTTAGATGCTACAGGAAGATAGAAATCCTCTGGGAGAAGTGAGTGGTGGCCAGAAATGGCCTGTACATCCTACTGCTCAGCCACTGGCTTTTTGAGTGTGGCACATTCAACCCTGACCTTTGGGTGGTAGCAGTGGTGGTGGTGAGATCTAGAAGCCAAAGGCCTAATGGCAATGTACTAACTTGTACGCCTCTATCCCTTCCAAACATAGGTAAGTATCCAAGTCCCTAGGTTCAATCATTTTCTGCTAGAAATACCTTGGAATTTTTTTGTTTTCTGAGCAGTCTGGACTGATATAGAAGGTTCAGTAACATTTGCCAGCAGATACACCTTTCAGAGATCTTAAGTGATCTTTGAATCTTTATTTCCTTGAATGTGTCCATAGTTCCATGGCTCTATGTTAAAATAGATAAGATGACACAGAGATTGTTGGATATTCCCCAAGGGCTAACACCAGGGAGTAAACTAAATCTGAACATATTTAATGATTAAGAGGACTTCTGCGGATTTAAGAGTAATCTTCAAATGCATAAATAACAGTGATTAATCAAAATCCTTTCATAATTTCCCAAAGTGCTTCTAATTTGTTAAGCTCTTCACATACTTTAGAGTTTTAAATATGATTCACAATTATTATGCACTTTTTTGACCTCTAAACCTAATACTTAAATGACATTGCATGTCATCAGAAAATAGTCTCCTACTGCTTCCTAAATGCTGAGTCAAAGGTATGGAAGTTATGAAAAATAAATGAGGTAAAGCCGAGATGTTTACTCTCAAAGCAGGAGGCACTAATCTTGTAACAATGCTCTGTTCCACTAGCATTGTTATTGCTGCCACATGAAGTGATTGATGGGGATTTAATCATTTTATCTAATAGCTCTGGGTATTAGAAAATGATGTATGCTACTACACTACTGTTTTTAGAACTTTCCAAAGTTTTCCAAGAAATCAGGTATGGTGCTGCATTTTTTTTTTAACTTTCCCATATCTAAAATAATGTTAGATGTTCTCTGATATTAATTATACAGAATACAAAATCATGTACCTTTATTATAGAGGACAAAAAAAGTGATTAAGTCCATAATGTTAGATTATTCCTATAGCATATGCAATCAGCACACTCCTAACTACATGTTTTAAATGATGTGCATTTAAAATAAACAAGAGTTCACTCATCTGACATTACATGGTTTAATATAAACTCTTGTACACAATGGCAACATTTAAATGATACTGACCATATACCTTTTTACTTTAAGAACCATTTTTTATTATAGACATTTTTTTAAACACTAGGTTGTTAACTTATATTTGGTCTGCTTGATAACAAACAAGCAAATGATAACACATCTAAATGCAATAGGAAAGACAGATTGAACTCAACTCTGCAGAAATGAGAGGTGAGAGAGTTTTTTAAAGCCGTGAACTAGTGGAAAGTAGGACATTGTAAGAAGGCTGATCAATGTGATTAGGAGATATGCATTTCCTAACTGGCCTCTATTGAATTAAGGTCTTACCCTTCCACAGAGACCAAGAGATGGAGGCTCTATCTTTCTCCATGACCTTATTTAAAAGGCTGGAGCCCAGGTCTTCGAGAAAGACATTTTAGTTGGTAAAACTGGCAAGGACTGGGAGATTTACATCTCAAGGGACAAAGAATCTACAATTTCAAGTTCTCTCAAGTAAATGGAATAAAAGGAAGGCAGGGGTTTACAGTCAGCAATAAACCTAAAATTTAGTCCAGTTAGGGGAGTGCTAATACCAGAATATTTTGTTCACTAATCATACGCAAATATAGCAATAATTGACTGGAAAATTATTTGATTACCAAGCAAATGCCTATTAAAGAAAATAGGGCTTTTAGAATTTTTATTTTTAATATTTATATTTTTAAAAAGCAAAAAGACAACATTGATTCTACCAGAGGTATCATCAATTTACTGACAGTTCCCTTTTAGGGTAATAATGTCATATTTAAATCACTTTCTTAATTATTTATCATAATTTATTTATTACCCTAAGGTACGCTATTCGGACAATTAAGAATTTAAAGGCACACAGTGAATATCTTTAAATTCCTTCTCACATTCTGAAAAACATAAATTTATCTAAATTCATCAAGGGATTTCATATTTGGACACTTCAATATAGAAAATGTATAATCTATATTTATCCTTGCTCGGTGTATTTGATTTGTTCTGAAACTGTGTTTTCATTTTAATAAGTTACACTCTTTTCCAGTATGTTGTTTCCTGGTGGTAAAAGTCTTTGCCTTATCAGTACATCTTAAACTATATGCTCACTTAATTGTCATCTCTGCTAGCTTTGTGATCTTAATCTTATGAGATTTTGACATTTAAAATTGTAAGTATATTTGCATCACTTTTGTTTCCTTTATGTATTTTCTCAAGTTCCATATTCTCTTCCTCAATTGTTTCAGTAAAAATTTTAGACTAACCAAATGCTTGAACACAGATCACATTACTTTAAATAAAATTATATTTCCTATTATCTGTTATAATCTTTCAGCTCTACATTTTGAGGCATTTTTAACAAATGGGTTTGTGGTGTAAGCTTTCCCAACTTCACAATTAAAGAAATACATGATTGTTCTATTCATTTACTTTGACAAAATCTACGATTTATGTCTGGTACTTCAATTAAAGTACTTATTTTTATTTCTAAAATTTTTGAGAAATTTTTAATACTGTTGAGAATACTACATGAACACATTTTTTTAAGTACTCGCTAATAGCCAGGTGCCACAATAAGCAATTTACATGAATTACCTCATTCAATTCTCAGAACTGGACTATTATATTATTAGCTAATAGTGTCATGATATCATTTCCACTTATTATTAGAGTCTGTGGTATTGACCCTCATAGTTTCGAATGCAAAAATAAAATCACATTTGAGTCTTGCTAAAACACAAGATTTCTAAATTCAACAAATGAGATTTAACTCATATCTCTGGAACTTAAATGTATGCATTTTCTACTTGACCTCAGGTGATTCTGAAGCAGAAAAAGTTCTAATTGATCAGGGAACATAAGGCAAGCCAAGGGGAAAGTACAAGCTAGCACACCTCCCTCAGGCACTCCTGGCTGCCCAAGAACAAAGGAAAGAAAACAAATGGTTAACTGATAAAGATCACCGTCATACAAAACATGCATCTCCATCAGTTTACAAATATCTAAGTAAATTACAAGAAAAAGGCAATCTTATCAAGAGCCTAATCTCCAGAAACCCAGGAGATTTCAGTTTCCTGGAGCCCCATTATCAACCCTCCAGAGTGACGAGGAACAAAGGCAAGAAGGAAATGGCAGATAAAATTAAATTTCCTTATAACCTGCAGCCTATTGACAAATACTTGAGGCAAATACATAGTATAACATTTCTCCAGGAACTCCCTACTGTCTTAATGCTTTAGTAGAGGAAAAAAGACCTTAGCTTGACAATAGGTAGGCTTCCAGTATCCTATGAGTCTTCTTTAGCATATGAAAATCTGTTTGAAAACTTCCCCTTGACTCTACCTCCCCAACTCCATAGTATATAACCAGTCACTCTTCACAACCCCAGTGCAGTTCTTTCTGCCCATGGGTCCTGTCCCCGTGCTTTAATAAAATCACCTTGTTGCACCAGAGATGTCTTCAAGAATTCTTTCTTGCTGTCAGCCCTGAACACCTCCCTTACCCCCAAATCTCATCATAATCAGCTTTTAAGGAAAACGGTTCTAGGAAATAATTTTAAGATAATTTTAAGATAAATTAGTTGATCAGTTCTCTAAAGGATTTATATCAAGTAATAGTAGAATGTAATGTCAATCTTATATTATTTCTCAATATTTTCTCTAGTACTTATGCTCATTAATCTTACAAATACTTTAATAAAACTATTTTTAATTTCTTTCAAATTAAGCACACCTGAAAGAAAATGTAGTCGTTACATTTATTCTCTTCTAGTCTTTTCACCCTAAGACTGTTTGGTACTAAATATTACAATGTTAAATTTCACCTTTTATCAGTCAAAATCAAGATATTCACCTTTAAACATGAATATACTATGTAATGTCTTCACATACATCCTGGAAAAACTTCATTGGATTGATTTTACATTCTTTGAGATTCTCATGTGTTTATCTTAGATAATTTAAACTTGGTGTGCTGGTGAGTATGTATATGCATTTATGTGTGTGTGTGTGTGTGTGTGTGTGTGTGTGTAGAAATAAAGTCTTAATTTGAGCAACAGAAATGAAAGCTGTTCACTATACTCAGTTCAGTTGTTTCCATATTTCTTCCAAGTAGATTTAATTTACATGCACTGAGTATCTTTTTAAATTCATATATTTGGCTCCAATTTTTCTTACTTTCTCATTTGGAAGGAAATAGTTATGTAAGAGGTCTACAAACTATTCTTTTCCATACTGGGGATTTACCTCTGGGAAAGAAAGAAGATGACATAACATATTCGCAAATCTGTACAAGATGATATGTCTACTGGCAAAGACATTAATGATATTTTCTAGTAGGAGAGGTTTTTTTATGAAATGCTTTTTGAGGGATGCACTGAGTCTAAGATTGTGTAGGGTAGCCTGGGATGTATAGATTTATGGAACATGGCTCTCTAGAAAATGTCATAAAAGCTTTGTAACTATATGTTTATAAAATGCAGATGTTGCATGATCAAAATAGCTCTTTCCTCTACATAATTTAGATGCATGCATTAGTAAGAAAACACACATATAAATCTTGGGCAGCATATATTTGGTTGTAGCAAAGAAGGAACTGCATAGCTATGGCCGGTAGTCCTTGCTTTTGCCCTGCTTCATTAATAACTTGTAATTACTTTTATTCTTGATATGGTAGATCATGGATTTGTATGAATCTGATTTGAAAATTTAATAATTTTTTTTGTCTCACTCATTATGCATGATTTCTACACCAAATGGGCATAGTTTCCAAATGATCTTGATACACATTAATCAGAATGATAGTTTATTATATGAGGGTAGAGAAATTTATCAGGTTTAATATCTATATTTATTCATATTTATCAATATTTATATTTATGCCTATATAAATTGTTTCTACAAATGTTTCCATGTGTGTGTTTGTGTTTGTATGCATAGATACAAAGATATCTGTTTATGCATATGTAATATATACTTATATTTATATCATGAGTACATATGTTTCATGAATGGCAATAAAATATAAAAAGTAGATTGTTTGAGAGCGTGCATTTAGACAGATATAATTAAGGAAAATTTTTGAAGATTTCAGGTATTTGCAACCTAAAAGTAAAGTGCTGGAAAGGGCATTTTTGGAATCAGACTAATACTAAGTCCCAACCTTTTGTTGCTAATGCAACGAACTAAACCACATGCAAGGAGGTAGTTGGGGCAAATAGTGCTACATTTTGAAAAGGGACTGGGGTGGAGATATTTCATTAAGGAATAAGATTACATTGGGAGGGGCATTAAAATTAAAGATGTGTGCTTATCTTGCATAGGTGACAGTGTCTTGTGTGCTTCAAATGCCTGTCAGTACCCTGAGGTTCTACAACCAACAATGACAAACAGGTGGTCATGAATCCTCATTTCATTTTCTTAATTATACTATTTGCTACCTTTAACACTTAGAATGAAACCTGAACATGGTAAATTCAGAGCCCATTGTTTTGATATCTACTCTTTTGATGTACTCTTTTTAATTACATAAACTGATGATAATTTTAATGATTTCTTCATTAATTTCTAATCTACCCTCTTTCCTGAAAAGGACTGATAAGATTAAGAGGCAAATAATGGCACAAATTCATTTTTTTAAAATTTTTTACCTTGTAAATGGAGTTAATAAACTTTGACAAGCTTGGACATATGTAGAAAGTAGCATCTCATGAGAGCAGTACTATAATGAATTCAACCTAGATTAGATAAATTAACAAGCAAGCTAAAAATTTTTAAATAGCCATATAAATGGAGGTATATATTAATTAATTTTCTTCAAGCATTGTGTGATCATAAGAACCTTTCTGTATTTATCAGAGAAGAGTGATACTACTTTAAAATCTTTTGTGATTCTCCCAAAGTTTGTCTAAATCTTTTAAAAACTATTCTCCCTAGAAAAGTAAAATTAAAAAATGTTACATGAAAAGTTTTTATATTAAAAAGTGTTATAGAAAACATCACTCAGGATTGCTGTTAGTGATCATGAACTGTTTGGTTTTGATCCATGATGACTTTTTTTTTTTAAAGAGAGAGAGGTACACAAGGGAGAGAGGCACAGAGAAAGAGAGAGAGAGAGAGAGAGAGAGAGAGAGAGAGAGAGAGAAGCAGGGCTCACCTAAAGCAGGATTTGTGTTCACCTGAGGTGGGTCTTCTGCTCACCCAATGTGTCTCAAACTCATGAACCATGAGATCATGACCTGAACCAAAGTCAGATACCTAACAGACTAAAGCCCCCAGGTGCCCATAATCCATGATGACTAAGTACAGAGTTGAAAATTAAGTATTTATAATCTTTTACAGCAATTTACCATTGGTGCGACAGCCTAGCATGGGATCAGTGGGCTTGTCTTACTGAATCAGTTATCGACAAGTTAGTGTGCTACCAAAGTCATAGGTGGTAGAAGGTAAGTGCTAGGACTATTTCACAAAATGGGATGATTTAAGTTAGTTTGTCAAATATAAAAAAAAATCAAAAAACAAAAAAGAAACAAAAAAGGAAAAAGAAAAAAAAACAATAAATTATCACAATTATTTCATAGAAAGATAATTTAACTATAAGGTTAGTAACTGATGAAGGATTGAAGATAGACTGTGAAATGTAACAACACTGAATACTTCTTGAATAAAATTTAAGTGAACATTCTGTTCGTCCTTAAACTATGTTAAAAATCTCCTTCCAATTCCCAACAGATTGGAAATGAAAAAATACAATATACGTAAACCGGTTATTCAACACATATTAAGAAGCTCTGAGCTACAGCAGTTTGTGGTCCCCTGAATCAAGGCAGCAAAAGATCTCTTGAGGTCAGCTTGGATCCATTGCACAAGAAAGCACTGGGACTTTTTTATTTTTAATTTAGGAAAAGAAGGACTAGGCCTAATAGCAAAATGGATGAAAAAATGAGCAGATCAGAGTTGATTCATCTCCAATAAATGTATTATACATATTAACCACATCGCTTGATTATTTTCATGAATAAATATCCTATCACCTATCTAAATCCATTATTTTATTCATTAAGAAAATAAAAGACACTGTTCATCAGTAGTACAATTGATGACTGTATCTTCTAACTGAAAATAGTTACCACTACCTTCAATGACTGAAATTTTCTGTAGGAAAAATTTTAAATGTTGGATTTTAGAGGAGCTCCTTATCAATAATAACTTATTTTTTAATATTTGAACAATTTTCTGTGGGAAAATTATATTTGATATATAAAATATGTAAAATAAGAGGAAATCACTATTAAGTTTAATATTACTAATAGAGAAAATCTTACTTAACTGATGGCTGTAGAGATGGTAGATATAGACATATTTTGACTCATCTCTTTTAGTATGTTGTTAATGAGCCTATCATGGTTATTGAGGGCTGTGATCTCTACCATTTTTTTCCTACTTGCACCAATTTCTAATTTTTATGTCTCCAGAGACAAACCATATTTCTAATTTAGCTGCTTCACGCATAGAAACAGCATTTATAAATTGGTACACAATCTGAAGATAAACACTCCATCATATTGTGATAGATAACTCAAACTTTAATTACTCAGATAAAACCACTTTCATTAAGAAACATGTTATATATTATACAACCAAATCCTTTCATTAAATTCTATTAACACAATTAATAAGCAATTCACCCAATGCATTGCTCTCTTTATCACTGGTTTACTTTGAATTATTAAACAAACTTCTGAGTAGAAGACCCCATACGAATTTCAAATACCACTTATTTATTTAACCAATATATACTGCACATAATACCTTTTTTGTATGCATGTAGAAAAATTCCAGTATTTGTTTATCTTTCAAGGACAATGGAATCGCCTAGATTTAAATTCAGCTAATAAATTGTGCGAAGGAATAGAAAGAAAAAATAAATTCAGATGCCAACTAAGTGGTGACCTTCGCTTTCTCCAGAGACCCTGGGCACCATGGGAAAAATGATACTGAAACTTTGCTTTTACTGTTACAGCACTGCTATTTATTAAATATCCCAGAATCAGGGTCTGTGAAATTTAAATGTTATCCTGTGCTCTCTGTAGTTTGGTGTACTTTCAAGGTAGAAGAAAAAGAATTGGGCTACAATAATTATGTTTTACAACTTTAGATCAGATCCAATTCCCAACCTCAAGAGTTTCTGAGATCTCTCATCCCATTCTTTGTTTCTGCACTTAAAATGTCAGTATTCCTTGTGATGAAGAAAGCACATTGCTAGAAAATGCAGTATAGCCACAATAGGATTTTCAAAGTAGTCCAGGATAGTTGGAGGTTTTCTACACATAGCTTGTTTTATCAACCTGGGACATAGATTTTTAGACTAAAAGTTGATGGTTTTCAAACCAAAAAAAAAAAAAAAAACTGAGTTAACTAAAATAGGAAGACAAACCGATACATGCTATGTTGGCTTTTTTCTTCATTTACAAATGGAGAAAAACAATTTTTATAAACTTTGGCATACTCTTTCACAAATCTTGCCCCATCTTTCACTTCCCGAGATTAAACAGGCTTTAACAGGATATTGTATTTTAATATCACAGTTTTAATATTTTAATGACATAGTTTTCAGTTGTATACAGACCATTAGGACCTAATAAAAAAATTAGAAAATGTAGTTTTACTTTAAAAAAATAATTCAATTGTTGTCAATTCCACATTTAAAAGTTAAACTGAAGCTTGAACTCATATTTAAAATTAAACTCAAATTTGAACCTCATGTAAACCATAAATCAATCTTATATATACTCATCTGTTCCATATAAATACATAAAGAAAAATATGTGTGATCATATGAGTATCTCAAAATCAAAACAAAATACATTCTACAAAGTTTGATATTGAGCTTAACATGGAAAATTCCTATAAAGGCAAATGAAAAAATCCTCAACATGTATTAAATATTAAAGTAGTAAGAAATGCTAGTTTTTTTTTTTTTTAACTGTAGGGTAAGGAAACATAAACACAGATGATTAAAATTTGGTCCTGAGCATCCCATAACTTTCCAACTGAGAATAAAGTTTTGCCAGTTGGCCTCCCAACTATAACAGCTTCTCTCTATAATGCCTTCCTAGAAGTTTAGATATTCAGCTCAAAGAGCTGAATGAAGGAATTAAAATTAGGCTGGAACTGATTTTGATCTCTTAGCTTCTCTAGTACCTACTATATTTAAGAAAGAACATTACCTGAAATTCTGGAAGGGCTTTTAAATGACCATTTTCATAAGAAGACCAAAAAAAAAAAAGTGGAGAGTCCTTTGAAATATATCTTATCAATTTATCTTTACTTATTTTTCTACATCTCTAATCAACAATATAAAACTGTGATTAACTGTCAAAAATCCTTTTGTAACCTTAAAGACTGAAAAAATTAAAGAATATCAATAAACATTACACTTAAAACAGATGAATTAAGGCCATTCTAATTGCTAAAAATGCAAAGTTGATTCTATTGCCTATCAAGTTACAAATTATGTATTACATTATTATATCATTTTGTATTATGTATATGTGTACAATATTACATGTTTATACATACATTTTCATGTAAATAAACTGTCAAAATTTAAATTTGAGAAATAAGTATCTCACATAAACTTAATTTTAAGTAAAAGGAATATAAATGTACTTCTCTCCTTGCCTTACATATCAAAAATTCTAAAATTAAATACAATACTTAAGATAGAAACTTAGCTCCCTGGTACCTTGCATTTATACTGACATACCCAAAACATACAAAAATAATTTTTAAAAGTATATTATTATATAATGTTTTTAGTCTTTAAGGTAATAATTAAATTTAAAACAAAAGTTGTTCATATGCAGCTTTTTCAAGATTTGTCTTTTTTTTATTCTCAGTGCTAGAATTTTTTTATGTGGTTTAAGACTGAGATGCTTTCATATATTAAAAGTAACTTGGGCTTCAAGGTGAATCTTCAGTGTTAATATAAATCTTAATATATCCTGCTTCCATAAATTCTTAAACACTATACTACTGCAGTCCACTGTCTTCTCAGTGTATCTCAGTCATGAAATTACTATTTTTCAACCACATGAATCTCTATCATAATTTTGTATGAGAAACCTCCATTTTATTCCAAAATTTCCTTTTATAATCCAACTGTTGTTAGTTCTTAGATAGAAAATTTTGTAATAACCCATTTTGTATAAGAATCTACATTAGTAGTTATAACATTTTAGATTGTATAGCTATTTTTCATATAACAATACAAACTCAGAGAAGTCAAATGATTTGTAAAGTGTCAGGTCTAGAAATAAAAACTTTTCATTTGTTTAACACACAAGAGTTCTGGGTTTGTTTGTTTGCATCTGACATATGAGTGACATTAGGCTTGATAGAAAAAAAACAGTTGTAACTGTTTGAAGTTTATAGTCCAAAAGTTTTCCTCTTACAAGTAATTTAAAGAAGCAAATCAGAATATTAGCAACATTGTAGAAAAAGGATTATGAGTAAATGCAAACTAAGGACCACAACACAATATTTTGGGGGGATTTTTGAAACATTCTAAATCAATATCAATTGATTTAGAATCAATGTAAATATCTGTACATTTTTTACCAAAGAGGAATGCCAACCTTGCTTCAATAAATTTAATAATTGTTATTTTCATAACAAAATTAGAGTCTCAATAATACACTGAAGACTTCTGCTTCTAGCCAAGATACAGTAAATGCTATAGGATTCATGTTTTCACTGAAAACAACCAAAAATTGAAGACATAAAGGGAGAATGATCAGGGAGAGGTGAAAAGGAAATAAGGTATTGTGTTTATCTATTTTTTAATTTAAGAGAGAGAGGGTGCATGTACACGTGCGTGCAGTGCAGGAGGCATAGTGAAAGAGGGGGACAGAGAATCTGAAGCAGGCTCTGTGCTAACAGAAGATAGCCTGATGCAGGTCTCAAACTTACAAACTGTGAGATCATGACCTGAGATGAAGTCGATGATTGACCAACTGAGCCACTCAGGTGAGTACTATACTATGATCTCTCCAACTTACTGCCCTGAGAGAATTTCCAGGCAGAGGAACCTAGTACATATATATATAAAGCTATGAAGAATCTCTGATATAAAGAGATGAAGTTGAAATTCTGGAGAAAGGCAAAGAAAATTTGTAGGATAAATACAGGAGAGTAAAATGCCATGCAAATAGAGAAATTTAGATAAATATGAAGGGCTTACCTCAACTATCTAGCAGGTAGCATAAAGTGTCCAGTGTTACACAGGGTTGAGAATGTGGCATATTCCTATTAGAACTAGGAACTACAATCAGATATCACCTCACGCTTGTTAGAATGGCTAAAATCAACAACAAAGAAACAACAGGCATTGGCGAGGATATGAAGAAAGAGGAACTCTTTCACTGTTGGTGGGAATGCAAAATGGTACCGCCACTGTGGAAAACAGTACGGAAGTTCGTCAAAAAGTTAAAAATAGAACTACCCTACGATCCTGGTTTTCTACCCAAGGAATACAAAAACTCTAATTCAAAGGGATACATACATTCCTATGTTTATTGCAGCATTATTTACAATAGCCAAGATATGGAAGCAGCCCAAGTATCCATCAATAAAGGAATGAATAAAGAAGAAATGGTGTATATATGCAATGGAACATTATTTAACCATAAAAAGAATGAAATATTTCCATTTTCAATGACATGGATGGAAGTAGAGAGTACAATTGTAAGGAAATTATTGAGTCAGAGAAAGACAAATACCTTATGTTTTCACTCATATGTGGAGCTTAAGAAACAAAACAAATGACCAAAGAGAAGGAGACAGAGACACGCAAACCAAGAAACACACTCTTAACCCTAGAGAACAAACTGATGGTTACTAGAGGGGAGGTGGGCGCGGATGGGGATTCAAGAGCACTCTTATCATGATGGGCACTGAGTGATGTAGAGAATTGTTGAATCACTATAGGGGTGCCTGGGTGGCTCAGCTAGTCTTCATTTTGGCTCAGGTCATGATCTCATGGTTGTGAGATGCAGTCCTGCATTGAGCTCTGGGAAGACTGTGGAGCCTCCTTGGGATTCTCTCTCTCCCTGTCTCTCTGTCTCTCCCTAAGTTGTGCGCATGTGCTCACACGCTTGCTCTCTCTCAAAATAAATAAATAAAGTTTAAAAAAAAGAATTAAATCACTATATTGTACACCTGAAAGTAATATAACACTGTATGTTAATTATACTGGAACTAAAATTAAAAAGAAACTAAAATAAAGACTTGGAAACCTCGCGATTCATGGAGCAGTGGATGAAGTACATACAAGAGTCTTGAGAACAGTGAATAATTAGCATTAGGTTGAACACACCTCTGTTCCTGCTGCCAAATATTAAAAGAATGAAAAACAATAAACTGTTTTTAGATAATTAAACTGTATCTCAGAACAAAAGTCATGAAGATCTATTGTGGGGGGGGGGGGCAACTCCAGGAAAGGCAAGGGTAAAATTCACCAAGTACAACAAATACAATCTAATAAAAGATTGACAGTGAAGCGAAGATTAAGAAAATTTGACCAATAATGGGGAAGAAAAACAACAAAGTGACACTGACCCAGAACTAAATCAGATATTAATATTAGCAGACAATGACAATAAGTTATGGAATATATATCACATATACTCATAAAAATTTATATAGACATAAAAAAATCTTAAAAGCTCCAACTTCAACATTCAGACATTAATACTATACTGTCTTTGATGAAAAATATGCTAGATGATATTAATGGCAGAGTAGAAATTTTAAAGAAAAAATAGTGAACTTGAAGATATGGTATTAGAATTTAGAAAAAGACATAAAAATTTAAAAAATTAGAAATCATTAATGGGCCATAAGAAAACATTAAGTTGCCTAGAGACTTAATATGCCTATAGTTAGAGACCTCAAAGGAGAGAAAGAGGAGAACCAAAAAAAATTTTTTTTGAGGAAAATATAGTCCAAACTATTCCCAATTTGATGAAAACTATCAACCTACAAACCCAAGAAGTTCAGCTAACTTAGAGCACAAGCAACATGAGGAAAATTACATCAATGTGCATTGTAACCAAATCATCCAAATCATATGAGAGACATAACATTATAAAAGCATCCAAATTATGTTCAAAAGATGAAAAATAAAGATACCAGCAGAATTCTTTTGGAAACTATCCAACGAAGAATATTGCAGTGCAACATTTTTAAGGAAATGAAAAAAAAGAAAAAAAAATGTTAGTCATGATCTCTATGCTCGCTGATCTTCCAAAAATGAAGATAAAATAAAAACCTTTTCTGACACACATAAGCTGAAAACTGAACTAGCATTTAGCCCACATTTTAAAAAGTTTTAAACTCTCTCAGGGAAAAAGAAAGTGACAGCAAATGGAAACAGGGATCAACACAAAAGAATGAAGAAGGCCAGAAAGAATAAATCTGTAAGTATATAAATGATTTCTTATTATCTATATTTTTTTAAATAACCACCTTTACAAGATAAAAATTTATTGTGTAATTTATCATATATGAATAAATAAAATATATGATAATATTATCACAATGGTTGGAAGGGAGAAATGGAATTTTAATACTGTAAGATGTTTATACTTTAGGTGAAATGGGATAATACAACTTGAAAATAGATTGTGATAAGTTAAAATATGTATTATAGATGTTAAAGTAGCCACTAACATAACAAAACAAAAAATTATACCTAATAAGTCAACAAAAGAGACAAAACTGATCATAAGATGACTGGGGAAGAAAACGACAGCATAAATATTTTTTTTAAAAAGCAAGATGAAAAACTTAAATTTGACCATATCAATGATCCCATTAATTAAAAAGGGTTAAATATATCAATTAAAGATGAAATATTGTCAATAAAGATTAAAAACTAAGACCTACTTACATGCTTCTCTTAAGAAATATACTTTAATATAAAGAAACAAATAGATTAAAAGTAAAATGTTGGGAAAAGATATATGATGCTAACAATAGTCAATAGGAAACTGAAGTATCTATTTTAAAATCAGATAAAATTGATTACAGAGCAAAAATTATTTCCAGGGATAAGAATTCGATTTCATAATGATAAAAAGTCTATTCTTTAAGAGGACATATAAATCTTAAAATTGATGTACTTGGATAACAGATTCAGAATACATGAAGCAAAAATTGATATAACTAAAAGAAAAATAGACAAAAACACAATTTTGTTGATGTCAATATTCATCTATCAATATGTTAGAACATGTAGATAGAAAATCATCAAGAACAAAAGAGTTGAGAGAAGGAGGCTGGGAATAACGTGGAGTAGGAGGACCCTGGGCCAGCCTCATCACAGGGATACAGCTAGATAATAATCACATTAGTGTAAATAACCTGGAAAACGATCCAAAGACTGACAGAACAAACTCCATAACTGAAGGTAGCAAAGAAGCCACACTGAAGAAGGTAGGAGAGGTGAAGACGTGGCATAAGACAACAACAGACCTTGACTGTCTGGAGCAGGGAGGGAGCTGGTGTCATGGAGAAGGACAAAAAGACTTCCAAATCAGGGAGCCCAGACATGGAAGACAAACCTCCATAACTTTTGGCTTTGAAAGTGAGATGGCCTAATTCTTTGAGTTCTTACAATCAGTGGGACTTAAAGCTTTGAAATTTAAAAATTGGCAGCCGTAGCTGTGGGAGAGTCAGAAGGGCATAGTACACTGAATCCCTACCTTTAAAGAAGCAAAAGAACAAACAGCTCATGCAGATACAGCGATGAAGTAGCAGTTTGAAGAATGCCCAGGGCAGACAGGAGTGAGTGATATACTCACTCAGAGCATGGCCCTGAGAGGCAAGGATCATGGGGAGACCGCAAGAGAAACAAAGGCTCTGGTACTCACCATTTCTCTGTCCCATTCCCCAGCATAAACACAGGACCACTTGTGGAAACCAGCATAGTGCCCATATTTGCGACCTAACTTGCTTACACCAAGTCCTACCACACTGTGCATCTGTGGATCTGCCCTTTACAGTCATGTTTGGCTCAGTCCTGGTGCTGTGGGCCCCTTGGCCAGAAGACCAGCACAAATCCCATCAATGCATCATCTTCTACCCACACATTTCCTGGGATCTTAGTTCAAGCAGTGGCAGTGGCAGAAGCGACAGGTCTCATTTTACAAGCAGACCAGCATACACCTTGTTAAAAGGTGTCCCACTCCTTCTGGGGACCAAACATTACCCACAACAGGCAAAGAGAGACTCTAATAGGCAAATGGACTGAAAGAAAAAAGAGGCCAAGACTCAACTGCAGAATACACACAAAACACATAGGAGTCACTCCCTAAAGTGTCAGGCCCTGGGAAACAGAGTACATTGCACTACAGAGGACTCTAGGACCTCTTCTTCATAAGGCCATTGCCATCAAGAACAAGAGACCTACCTGACTTAAAGATTAGAGCAGATATAAATGATATAGACACTAAAAAAAAAAAACCCCAAAAAACAAAAACCAAAAAGTCTAATATGACAGATCAATTAAATCAGGAGCTGCTTTGTTGGAAAGGTACATAAAACTGATCAACCTCTAGCCAGACTCATCAAAAAAAGGAGAGAAAGGATCCAAATAAACAAAATCACAAACAAGAGAAATAACAACCAGCACCACAGAAATACAAACAATTAAGGAAGTTATGAAACATTTTCTAACAATAATTTGGACAACCTAGGAGAAATGCATAAATTCCTAGAAACGGACAACCGAACAAAATTGAAGCCAGAAGAAATACAAAATTTGAACAGACTGATTACCAGCAATGAAATTAAATCAGTAAAAAAAAAAAAAAAAAAAAAAAAAACCACCAAACCAAACCAACACAAAAAACCAACCAACCAACAAACACCTCCCCCCGCCAAAGAAACCTCCCAACAAAAAGTCCACAACCAAATGATTTCACAAGCAAATTCTTTTTTTTAAGTTTTCATTTAATGTTTATTTTTGAGAGAGAGAAAGATAGAGAATAAGTAGGGGAGGAGCAGAAAGAGAGGGGAGACACAGAATCTGAAGCAGACTCCAGGCTCTGAACTGTCAGCACAGAGCTCAATGAGGAGCTTGAACCTACAGCTGTGAGATCATGAAATGAGCGGAAGTCAGAGGCTTAACTGACTGAGGCACCCAGGCGCCCCTCACAGGCCAATTCTACTAAAAACATTTAAAGCATAGTTAATACCTATTCTAAATAGAAGAAATAGAAGAGAAAGGAAAAGTTCCAAACTCATTCTATGAAGCCAGTATCACCCTAATACCAAAACCAGATAAAGACACTATAAAAAGAGAGAGAGAGAGAGAGAGAGAGAAATACAGTCCAGTATCTCTGGTGAACACAGATGCAAAATTTTTCAAAATACTAGTCAAATGATTCCAACAATACATGAAAAAAAATCATAAACTATGATCAAGTGGGATTTATTCTCAGAATGCAAGGTGGTTCCATATTCACAAATCAATCAACATGATACACCACATCAATAAGAGAAAGAATAAAAATAGTATGATCATTTCAGTAGATTCAGAAAAAAAAGTGACAATGTACAACATCACTCATAATATAAAGCTTCTGCTAAGTAGGTCTAGAGGGAACATACCACAACATAATAAAAGCCTTGTATGAAAAACACACAGCCAATATCCTACTCGATGGTAAAAAGACTGAGAGCTTTTCCTGTAAGGTCAGGAACAAGCCAAGGATGCCCACTCTCACTACTTTTATTCAGTATAGTACTAGAACTCTTAGCCACAGCAATCAGACAACAAAAAGAAATAAAAGGTATCCAAATTGTTAAGGAAGAATAATACTATGTATAGAACACCCTAAAGACTCCACCAGAAAAAAACTACTGGAACTGATTAATGAATTCAGTAAAGTACAGGATACAAAATTAACAATAGAAATATGTTGCATTTCTATACACCATTCATAAAGGTGAAGAGAAATTAAGAAATCAATCCCATTTACAAGTGCACCAAAACCACTAAGATATCTAGAAATAAACCTAACCAAAGAGGTCAAAGACCTGTACTCTGAAAACTATAAAACATTAATGAAAGAAATTAAAGATGACAGAAATTAAAGAATATTTCATGCTCATGGGTTGGAAGAATATTGTTAAAATGTTTATACTACCCAAAGCAATCTATTAATTTAATGTAATCCCCATCAAAATACCAACAGCATTTTTTTTTTTTACAGAACTAGAACAAACAAACCTAAAATTTGTATGGAACCACAAAAGACCCTGAATAGCCAAACCAATCTTAGAAAAGGAAAACAAAACTGGATGTATCACAATTACAGATTTCAAGTTACGATACTGGGATAAAAATAGGCACAGAGACAATAGAGCAGAATAAAAAACCCAGATATAAACTCACAATTATTTGGTCAATTAATCTTCAACAAAGCAGGAAAGAAAACCCAATAAGAAGAAGATCGTGTCTTCAACAAATGGTACTTGGAAACTGGACCGGTACATGTAAAAGACTGAAACTGGGCCACTTTCTTCCATACATAAAAAGAAACTCAATTGCAGACCTAAGTGTGAGACCTGAAACCATAAAACTCCTGGAAGAGAGGACAGGCAGTCATCTCTCTGACATTGACCAAAGAAACATTTTTTCTAGCTATGCTTTCTGAGGCAAGGGAAATAAAAGCAGAAACGAGCTATTTGAACTATATCAAAATAAAAAGCTTCCGCACAGTGAAGGAAATAATTAATAAGACTAAAAAACAGCCTACTGAATGGGAGAGGATATTTGCAAATGTCATACTCAATAATGGGTTAATATCCAAAATATATAAAGAATACAACTCAGCACCTCAAAATCAAATAACTCAGTTAAAAAATGAGAAGACATAAACAAACAATTCTCCAAAGAAGACATCCAGATTACCAAGAGACACATGAAAAGATGCTCAACATCACTCATCATCAAGGAAATGCAAATCAAAACTATAATGTGTTATCACCTCATATCTGTCAGAATGACTAAAATTAACAACATAAGAAACAACAGGTGTGGGCAAGAATGTAGAAAAAAAGGACTCTCTTGCACTGTTGGAATAGAGACTGGTGCAGCTATTGTGGAAAATAGTACAGAGGTTCCTCAAAATATGAAAAAGAGAACCACCCTACAATCCAGCAATCATATTCCTGGGTATTCACTCTAAGAATACAAAAACACTAATTCAAGAGGATACATGCACCCCTATGTTTATTTACAATATGGAAGAAGCCAAAGTGTCTATTGATGAATAGATAAGGAAGATGTGGAAATACATATATATACACAATGGAATATTATTCAGCCATAAAATAGAGTGAAATATTGCCATTTGTAATGACATGAATAGAGCTAGTGAGTATAATGCTAAGTGAAATAAGTCGATCAGAGAAACACAAATACTGTATGATTTCACTCATATGGGGAATTTAACAAAATAAGTGAACATAGGGAAAAAAAGATAAACCAATAAACAGAATCTTTTTTTAAGTTTATTTATTTTTCAGAGACAGAGATAGCGTGAGTTAGGAGGGGCAGAAAGAGGGGTAGAAAGGGAATCCCAAACAGGCTCCATGCTGCCAGCACAGAGCCCAATGTGGAGCTTGAACCATGAAACTGTGAGATCATGACCCATGCCAAAACCAAGAGTCAGATGCCTATACAACTGAGCCACCCAGGCGCCCCAAACAGACTCTTAACGCCCCAAACAGACTCTTAACGACTGAGAACAAATAGGATTACCAGAGAGAAGGTGGGTAGGCAGATAGGTCAAATAGATGATGAGAATTAAAGAATATGCATCATGATGAGCAATGAGGAGAGTAATGTATAGAATTGTTTAATCACTATATTGCAAACCCGAAACTAATATAATAATGTATGTTAAGTATACTGGAATTAAAACTTAAAACTAAAAAAAAAAAAAAAAGAACAAAATAGTCAAAAACACCATGAAACAAAATAATGTAATTGATAGTTTAGAATACTCCACTAACAATAGAGGGCATTTTCCTTCTATGTGCACAAAAAAAACATTTTCCAAAGTAGAACTTATTATCCACATGAAAATGCTCAATAATTTCAAATGACTCAAAATATTTAAGATTTTCTTTGACTTAAGTGGAATTAGGGAAGAAACAACAGAAAGTCATGAAACATTTCAAAACTATATAATACACTTTTTAATAAACCATATATCAAAACAGTTACCAAAGGATATTACATTGTTTTCTGAACTAAATGAAAATGTAAGCAGCATACCAACAATTTATGGGATGCCATTAATTCAATACTTAAGAGAAAATTTATTGCATTAAGAAAGTGTCCTAGTAAAGAAGATAGATCTAAAATTAACAACCTTTATTTCCATCTTACAAACTAGAAAAGAGAAAATTAAGTCCAAATTAGAGGAAGGAAATATCATCAAAGCTGAACTCATTGAAATAGAAATGGAAAATAGAAAATAAACCAACTTAATATCCAGTTAAGGAAATCTGTAAAATTGCATATACTTCTAGACACACTGAGGAGGAAAAATGGGTAAAACAAAACCTGTTAATTACAGGAATGGAAAAGATGATATCATCAAGTACTGAGAAGGTAATATCAAGAACAATATTATGTCTCAAAATTTGACAGTTTATTAAAAAAAGACTTGATTCCCTGAAAGACACAAGTTATCACAGATTATCTAAGGAGAACTAGATAAACTTAATAGCTTTTTATTTTAAAACATGCTTTTTGTAATTACAAACTTTCCTATAAAGAAAATTTTAGGCTTAGATTACTTCACTTGT
Organism: Cryptoprocta ferox; assembly: GCA_028646485.1. Classification (NCBI taxonomy): domain Eukaryota; kingdom Metazoa; phylum Chordata; class Mammalia; order Carnivora; family Eupleridae; genus Cryptoprocta; species Cryptoprocta ferox. The sequence goes on from CM053572.1 coordinate 74,863,043, forward strand.
GAATTATACCAAACATGTAAAAAGAACTATTACATCTTAAAATTCATCCACAAAACTGAAAAGGAGAAAAATATTAGTATCCAACAAACATGAAACAAAAATTAAAAAGATAGAAAATGGGGTTTACCCCAGTAATAAAGGTGGGGTTAATATCAGAAAAATCAATTAAATCTGTCATATGAACACATGAAAAAATAAAAACCATATGATGATCTCAATAGAGTAAGTGAAAAAATCTTACATCTATTTCTTTCTTTTTCTTAATCAATTAATTTAATGAGAGAGAGCGAGAACGAGAAAGTGAGAGAGAGAGAGAGAGAGGGAGAGAGCGAGCGTACAAACAGGGGAGGGGCACAGAGAGAGGGAGAGAGAGAGAAAATCCCAAGCAGACTCCCCAATGCCAGCAAACAGCCTGATGTGGGGCTGGATCCCACAAACTGTGAGATCATGACCTGAGCCAAAACCAAGAATCAAATGCTTAACAAAGTGAGCCACCCAGCCACCCCCTGCCCCGCCCCACATCTATTTCTAAACAAATGAACAAACAAAAACTCTCAGTAAAGGTGGTCAATTAGGGATATTTTTCAACCTCAAAATGTACATCTACAAAAAAGCTACGACTAACATCTTATTTAATGAGAAAAATGGAATGCTTTAGCCCTAAGTTGAGGAACACTATCACCAAATAAAATGGATGTTCCCTCTTACCATTTCTATTAAACACTGAACAGGAAATTCTCGCCAGTGCATAAGATCAAAAGTAATTAAAGACATCAGATTGCAAGGCAAAAAGTAAAAATGCCTTAATTTACAGATAACATCATCTTTGTAGAAAATCCAGGGGAATCTACAAAAAAGCTACTACCAGTAACTGAGTTTAGCAATATTCCAAATAACATAAATATGCAAATATCATCTACATTTTCATTTACTAGCAATGAACAATTACAAAATTTAAATACACAATTTATAACATTAAAAAACATGAAACAATTAGTGGTGAATTTGAGAGAAAATGCATAAAACCTGTATACTAAAATCCATACAACTCCGCTCAGATAAATTAGAAGTGATGTAAATAAATGGAGTCATATACTTTGTTAAGAGGTTGGAAGCCTCAATAATTTTAAGTTGTTAATTTTCCTCAAATTCGTCTATTAAATTAATGCAAGTAAAAAATAGCTTAATGTTTCTATAGAAATTGTCATACTAAAATTAACATGTAAATGCAAAGGTAATAGAATACTCACAACAACTTTGAAAAAGAACAAATTTGAAGCGCTAACTTTACCTGAATAAAAAAAAATTCTATAATAAATTATTCAAGATGGTATGTTATGGCTATCAAGTAGGTAAAAAAGATCTATAATATAGTACAGAAAATAGAAACACACATATGTGGGCAACTGATTTTTGACAGATACACAGGTAATTCAATGGAAAAAAGATAGTCTTTTCAATAAATAGTAATAAAACAATTGTATATCCATATAGAAAAAATTGAATTTTGATCTGTACCTCACAATATATATATGTATGTATATGTGTTGTGTGTGTGAAAATGTGCCACAGATCTAACCATAAACTGTAAAATTTTGAGAAGATAGGATATATATTTTGACCCCAAGTTAGGGAAATACTTAAATATGATCCCAAAAGCACAATCCATTTTTAAAAATTTGGATGTCATAAAAATTAGAAACTTTTACTGTCTGAAACACACTATCAGAGAATAAAAAGACAAGTTATATGGTGGGGAAAACATATACAATGCATACATGTCATAAAGGTGTTGCATCTAGAATACATAAATAACTAAAAATTGAATAAATAAGCAATCCAATTAAAGTTGGCAAAAGTTTTGAAATAATACTTCACCCAAATAGATATATGGATGGCATGCAAGCACGGAACATAGTCCTCAACTTCATTAGATATACAGGATATGAAAATTAAAACCAAATGAAAGACTACTGCACAATGATGAACATGGCTAAACTTTAAAATCTGACCATATTATTGCCAGTGGGAATGTAAAATGGAACAATATTAAAAAGATAAGCAGCTCCTCTAAAAAGTTAAACACACACCTACCATATGATTGGACATTCTAGTTTTAGGTATTTGCCAGAAGAAAAGAAAGAATACGTCCTTACAAAAATATATACACAAATGTTTATAACAGCTTTATTAATAAAAGCTTCAAACTGGAAACAATCCCAATGTTTATTAGTAGGTGAACATATAGATACCAAATTTTGATATACCCACACAGGGTAAGACTACTGGGCAATAACAATATATACAGTATCACAGATCAGTATTAAAGTCATTTGGCTGCATTAAAGAAACTAGACCAAAAAAAATAATATACACTATAATTTTCCACTTATATAAAACACTACAAAATGCAAACTAATGTATGGAAAGCAGATCAGATGTGTGGGAATGTGGAGGGTTGGGGTACAAGTAACAGGGAGGGAGGGATTACAAGGGCATGAATAAACTTTGTGGTGATGGTTTTACAGATACAGATATATGCTAAACTTACCAATTATATACCTGTAAACACTTGCAATTTATTGTATGTAAAGTATACCTCCACAGAGTTGCGCAAAATAACAATATATGGAAAACTTGCTATTTGTACTGGAAACAAAGAGCTGGATAATATCGAATAAGACCAGTCACGTGAGTCTACATTTCATCATCTCTGAATTTGATTTCATTTTCTAAGCAACTATCTCCAAATTGCTACTGAAAAACTAGAGCTGGGTCAATTCACATGGGAACAACCTTCTCCAGTGGGCCAATTTACATTTATAAATACTATCCTATACTAATATTAGAAGGACACATCTAATCCTAGCACCTGGATTCCAGCTAAGTGTGACCTCCAAATTTAAACTGCATATAGGGGAGGTACGTTACATCATTCAGATATTAGAATCAGAAACCGCCAAGTCGGTTTCCTTTTAAAAAACAGCATTATCAGGTGAGACACAACAATAACTTTTTAATCCACTGAAGAAAGACGCTATTAATATTTTTTAATGATATACCTGAATTTATTTAAAAAAAATATCAGCACACGGAAGCCAGTAGTGTATAGTGATGAAATAATTTTCAAGTCAACAGATCTGGATTAAAATACTGAGATCTATGGATGAATTTGAGTAAATTAGCCTCTTTTAGACTTGGTTCCCTTGTCTACAAAATAACTTATAAATATTGTAAATATGAGGAATAAGTGATATTTATCTATAAACCATTGAATACATAGCCTCTTAATTAACAATTAATACAGGTTATAATTATCATTGTTTTAATCATCTTCCTGATGGTATTTTAAAGATTAGTAGACTCTCCAAAATCCCATTTGTCAATAGAGCTGTAAAAAAGAAATATAATTGTACTGCCATTTTTATACAAAGATGATAAAACATAAACCAAATTTATGAAATAATTATAAATAATGTTAAAAATCCTCTTCTATCATTATCCCTTTAAAAAGTCACAAATATAGTTCATTATGAATTAACAGGCTTTCAAATTACATAGTTTTATAAATTATATATACCCTCTTCATTTCATGTCAGTATTCATCGAAATATTTATTATATATTAAGCTTGACGCTAAGATTTTGTGGGCAATGACTCAGTGTATAATAAAGGCAAACATTAAAAAAAATGCTATGAGTAGAACAGTTTGTGAGTTGGGGAGACTGGGTGGCTCAGTTGGTTAAATGTCTAACTTAGGCTCAGGTCATGACCTCATGGTTTGTGGGTTGGAGCCCCGTGTTCAGCTCTGTGCTGACAGCTTAGATCCTGGAGTCTGTGTCTCCCTCTCGCTGTCCCTTTTCCACTTGTGCTCACTTGCTCTCTCTCACACTCAAAAATAAACAAACATTACAAAAAAAAAAAAAACAGTTTGCAAGCTGAATGTTTTCTTGTTAATTCCCTAATGTCCACATTTAACTTCTAAAGGTAAAATCTTATTTATTTATTTAAATTTTTTAAAATATTTATTTATTTTTGAGAGACACAGTGTGAGCAGGGGAGGGCAGAAAGAGAGAGGGAGACACAGAATCCAAAGCCAGCTTCAGGCTCCGAGCTGTAAGTCCAGAGCCTGACGTGGGGCTCAAACCCATGAAATGCAGATCATGACCTGAGCCAAAGTCGGCTGCTTAACCAACTGAGCCACCCAAGAGCCCCTAACCGTATTTATTCAAAAACAGAACTCTTGAAGATGGCGGAAGACCAGGGAGCTCCGTAATCCGCGCACGCCCGTATGGATTGAACTGAGAAGGACTGAAGGGATAAAACTTGGATTTGCAAGTGGGGGAAAGAAGAAACAGACGCCAGAAAGAAGACAACCTCAAAGATGCCTGAGTGAGTGACTGTGATCTGGGAAATTAGGGGACGGGCGGTCCCGGTGGTGCAGGGGAAGGAGCCCCTGAGCCCAATACAGGGAGAGCGCGCTGTGCCCCGGAGAGACCAGGGGAAGAGAAAGACGGAAAACGCACCTAGAACCATCTCTAAGGGAGGAAAAACTCGCCTGTCTCC
>CM053572.1:74868108-74879901 GCA_028646485.1 Cryptoprocta ferox
ACCATGGGGAGGGGAAGGAGGAAAAAGAGTTAGGGAGAGGGAGGGAGACAAAACACGAGAGACTCTTGAATCCTGAAAACAAACTGAGGGGGGAAGGGGAAGGGGAAAAGGTAAAGGGGGGTGATGGTCTTGGTGGAGGTCACTTGTGGGGAAGAGCACTGGGTGTTATATGGAAACCAACCTGACAATAAACTATAAATTTTAAAAAAAAAACAGAACTCTTTGTGGTTATTCTATAACCCAAGAAATATATATTTTTTGGATTTATTTAAAAATCATATCAATGTTTTGGGATTTTAGCTTTTGTCTGGGTTCTAGGATTTTCTATTTCTTTTAATGAAGAAGTGGAAAATATAAATGAAGAACACTGTTAATAAGTATATTTTAAATATGTGAGGGGCGCCCGGGTGGCTCAGTCGGTTAAGCGTCCGACTTTGGCTCAGGTCACCACATCCCGGTTCGTGGATTCAAGCCCCGCGTCGGCCTATGTGCCTGCCTGGAGCCTGTCTTCAGATTCTGTGTCTCCCTCTCTCTCTGACCCTCACCTGCTTGCGCTCTCTCTCTCAAAAATAAATTTAAAAAATTTTAAAAAAATAAAAAAATATGTGAGTATACATATTTTTTATGCATGAAAAACTGTTTTTACTTATTTAGGATTCAAAGATTCAAATTCTTTACACAAATTTTTCTTTATGAGAAATACTTTGTTATAAACTAATTTTGAAGCATATTTTTAGCATATGATTCTCAGACATTAATTTACACTATTTCTGAGAAGATCGGATTGTGATGAAATTTCTTACTTATATACAATTCATGGTAATGGACAAATTATCTTTTGGCCAATATTCAGGTACATATTAAGAATATAAGGAATAAAACTGAGCTGATTATAATCACAATTGTGGAATTATCACAATTTTCTAAATTTATGTTTAGAATGGGTAGCAATTGGCACCCTAGTTTTTAATTTAAAAAACCTTAATGAATTTTGTGTTTGTTACTTATAAGGTAATTTCCAAGTAATTTTTAAGAATTTGTACATGCTATTTGGAGTATCAGTTACTACTAGTATTGGTTCTTTTCACTTCATTTTGCATTATAATATAAAAGACTAACAGAAAGATAATTCTACACACACTGCCTTTGGTTCTTATTGTTCATTTCATAAAATAGCATTAGGAAAATTATAAAACAGATGACTGTACTATTACAAATAGCAGATTACCTTTAGAAAGAAAGTGAACAATGTCATATGTGTGCAAAGCTCCACTGGTTTATTTCAATTGTTGCTTCTTCAAACTTAAAAAAAATTCCTCATTCACTCATGACTTAGCCCAGTTTGTTGTCCAATGCCATTAAAATAAACCATATTCTCCTCCAGGAAGAGAAGATAATTGAGTGTAATTTGGAAAAGAAGTCATTCTCCGTAGAAGAAAAAGAGCAGAAATGCACTTAAATAGAAATCCTCAATTCAATAATGTATGTCAACAGGATAAATATATGGTAATAATAAACCTTATTACTAATACCAATATTGGTGGGTTTGTGTGCTGGGCAAGAAGTAAAAAAGATTATTTCCACTCCATTTCATTCTCGATGGCATGTCATTTGCTCCAAGAGGAAGGGAGATTCAGTACCCTAGAATCTGAGGTCTGTGATAGGTTTATGTGCAGTGAAACTCTCTAATAAAACTTTCTCTGTCTCTTCCTTAATAAGTCTTCCTAGTTCTCCTCCAGGAGAATTTATGTTTCTTTTCCCCTTATTTAGACATGAATTTTATATTTATCTGACTATCTTTACTCAAAACTATTATATGCAAAATTTATTAAATATATATTTTTATAGATTGTTGTAATACTGCTACTACTAGCTAATGATGGAAAATTTGTTAATTCTTCATTTTATTTTGTCGTCATAACCATATGGGTGTTTTCTATTGTGAATAGGTCAACTTTGAGCAGTGGTTTTCAAACTCTGATTTCCCAGGCAATGAGTATCAGAATCACTTAAGATCAGAAGTATCAGAGTTCAAGTCCTCAGCCACAGTAACTGAATCTAGAACCTCTAGTACTGGGATAGGAGAACTTAAATTTTTAACAGAAATCTGTACTGAAGTTTGATATCTCTTTTAGAAATAATTGTTTTCAACATACTTAGTATTACTTCACATATTACACGTATTACTTTTATCTGCACAATTTTAGCCATTGACCCAGTCATGGGAAAACACATATTGATTACTATATATGAGTGAGGCTAGGGAACTTTATTTGTTGAATGTGCACTGTGTTCCAGGAACTTGCCTAGTAGTTTAAGAGGTTTATCTAATTTAATTTTTGCAGCAATCCTAGACTTACTGTTATAATCTCCATTCAGCAGACAAGATAACCTAGTTTTAGAAATTAAGTAAACCTGGCAAGGCCAAGGACCTTGTCATTTGAGTAACCACAACTCAAATCCAGGGATCTCAGATTGCAAAGCCCATGCTCTTTCCATTCTAATATCTAGCTTTTGCTTATGAAAATGCTAATTACCTTTGGAATGTCTGCTGTGAAGTTGGAATAAAACATGGACACTTTTCTGTATCTTGAAATATTGATTAAATGGATCATTTCTACTATTTCCTGGAAAATGGGACAAGGTACATTTTGTTTTTCAGCTGAAATTTATTTAATGAATTACTTTTGCTTTTCTTCTTAAAAGTAATAAAGGGTATGTTTCTCAAAAGAATAAACCATCAAATGACCAAGACCTATCTAATTGTATGATTTGATTTAAAAAATCATTAAATTCTCCTTTAGTAAGGAAAAAATCAAATGACACATGCACATACACACATATACACACAAACACACAATAAAGAATTTACTTATAGGTAAAACTTCAATGATATACATTTAAATTAATTCTCTACATTGTCTGTATTTACAAGATGGTTTCTGGCCCTGGAAATGATATCACTCAACATTCTAGATGCTATACCTATTAAAAGAATACTATATTACTGTAAAATGATTTGATTCCAAAGTAGGAGAGCAAAATAGTATATTTTAGAAAGATTTTCAACTACAAGAATTAAGAAAAAAATAAAATATTAAATACATATTATAAGAGCATTGAAGCTATGTTATATTTTAGAAAATGAATATTTTGTGATTTCCTGGGCTAACAGTATACCTACTATATAGTTATATATGGCTCACACAAATGACTGGACTTTTAAACTGCTGGACTAAGAAAAATTACAATGGTTCATGTAAGAGAGTTTTATTTGGATATTATCCAAGGGCCACACAATAAAACCTTGTTTTTATTTTCATTGCAGAATGTAGCACCTTTAAGAGGATGTCGTTTTTCTTCATTGCTGTGTCAGCATTTGTCAAGTCTTAATTTGGGGCTTGAACTTGTGAACTGAAGCACCAAAGAAAAATGTGCAACCATATTCCTAAGTCTATATAGTTATCGGGTACTTAAAAAGAAAATATGAGGTAGTGGTTTACTTGTTTTGGTTAGTAATTTAAGGTAACTCATGTTTTCTGAATATTAATAGCAAACCTGGAAATGCTTTATTTATAGTAGTCAGGTGAACTCTGGGGAATGAAAGAATTACAATACATCTTTAATTTTTTTATACCTAATAAAAACATACATTTAAATAAGCTGAAATATAACTGAATTCCTAGTAAAAATTTGAAGTAAATTCTTACACATATTAATTTTAAGATATATGTTTAATACCTATAAGCAAGGGTGTAACTTAATATATAATAAATGCATATATCAGTAATAAGTTTCCAATCTATGATCTTATAAAAAGAAAAAAAAAACTAATTTTCTCACCATAGGATTGTTTAGTAATGATAGAATGACTGAAAATATAAAGTTACTTTTCATAACCAGGAGATCTTCTACAGTAAAAAAGGTCTTGATATAATTTAGGATGTGAATGCTTTTATCTATCTATCTATCTATATGCACACACACATATATGTATGCTTTTGCATATATGTATGCTTATATATAAAATATATTTAATATATTTATATATTAATTATATTTTAATTATATGTTTTTAAATTATATATAATATATAATATATTAATATATTTAATATATTAAATATATATATAACATATATAAAAGCATACATATATATATAACAGAGTACACATGGGGAAGTGTGTACTTCATCCATTGTTTCACAAAAGGCTGAAAGGCAACAGTAAACACAGTTTTTTTTTAAATTATATGACCATTATCTTATAGGCTTTCTGTAAAAGTTTTATTTTTTAATGGATAGGCAATGATTTAATAACATTACTATATATGATATTTTGTAATGTTGTCTTCAAACACCTGTTGCAATTGACCTAAATAATATATTTTTAAATAAGAGTACAGTATTCAGATATTATGTAGTAGCTATTTGCGACTGTTACATTATTATAATAAATTCAGATTTCACTGTTGAATGTAAATGGAAAACAGTATTATATATTAATCATATATAGTAATTCTAAGTATCATAATATTATGAAGCTGAAATGGTCCTTACGCCATTTCTAACTTAAACTTTTGACCACTGTGGAAATGTAGTTTTTCAGGTTGCTAATGCAAAAATTTTGCCACATTTTGCATTCTTTTCTTCAGCTGGTAAAAATGGAAAACTATCACATTTGAAAGTTTTGCTTTACTAATTGAAGTACATTTTATGCCTACTGTATGTGAAAAATAATGCTTCCTTGGGTTATTTAACCAAAATCATATGCTGATAACATAAATGCCATATACCTGCCATTAAAAAAAAAAAGCACCAGCCCTGTTCTACTCCATTCAACTGCCCAAACAGAGTGAGACTAGTGAAGGATGGAGGAAGAACAATAATAAAAAAGGCGATGACTGTCTGAGTCTTAGAGAGTCACTTGTTAAGATAATTTCTTATAGTCAGGTATTTGTTGATAGAGGTGAAGGATAACATAAATTGTGATAGGCAGACAGGAGTATAAAGCAACACTCCACCAATCTTCTACTCAGACCTCATGTAATTGGATATGGGATGGAACTGATGAAAGAAAGAAATGCAGAAGCTTAAATGGAGCAATCAGATTATCCAGAGAATTTGGAAGTGAGGCACCAAAACTGTAGTCAGTTTATGGTGCTTTCATCAGTCAATCACAGTAGACTGGGAACCATATATGAATCATATTCCTGTTGATCTGAAAACTTAAGTCTTTGTAAATAAGAATAAAGATGTCAGACAAAAGAAGAGAAAAAATGAGAGACAGCAAGAAAGATTAGACTATACCTATTATACATTATAAATATAAAACAGTGTTTCCTACTTAGGCTTGAGTGCTATGGAGAAGTGGAAGAAGAGAGAAGTATATAAAGTAAGAGAGAATAAAAAAAATAAATGTAGAGAACAGAAAAACAAGAGAAGAATACTGCAGTATATAAAAATGCATTTTGATTTTTATATGCAAGTATATTATGGGCAAATGAGAATTGCTGTTTGGTTTTAAAAAGAGACTTGAAGCAACCAATAAATTAAGCTGTAGAAAAAATAATAAAATTAGTTAATTATTAAAGGTCTTCAAATTTGGTTTAAAACTTTAAAAGATCTTTTTAATATATATTTTTTAAGTTTTAGTAATGAACTGGCTTTGGTAACTATGATACTCCAAAAGATATTGATGAATTAGTGTCTGAATGACACTAATGAATCAATGCCTCTCTGTTTTCATACACATCTTCTCTACTGCTTAAGGAGATTACTAAAAATACCAAATTTATTCATAACAATATGAATTTAGGTGAGTTTTAAAATCAGCCTAAGTCTCTATTACTGTACATATGAATAGTGATATAAATACCAACCCAACAGTGTTACTGTAAGAATTAAATGGATAATATATTTTATCTAGCACATATTAGAACCCAAACAATATTTATTTCCCTTTTCCTGTTCAAATTTTGCTTACTGACATTGCTACTTTAAGATAATTTCTAGGTTAACATGACCATTAATCTTTCATATAAGTGAAAGTTATTTTAAAACACTTCCTGGGATTGGTTTTTAATATTGTGAGGCAAATTCATATGATGCATTTGAGACTGAAAAAAGTTGGTCCCTTGCAGATCCTCTGTAGAAACACAGTTTATTTCTCACATTTATTTGCGTAGTAACAATCTACATCTAGATTTGCTACACAACAATTCACTGAAGATGAAGATAAAGGGTTTATCTCTAATTTAATTGGCTAAAATTAGGACTTGATATGATAAATTTAATATTTGCCACACTTTACCTGAGAGTCTGATACAATGATGATGATGATGAAGATGACTGATGATGCACATACACATTTGGTGCAAATTAAGTCTTATAGAATAGTAAAGGCCACATACATCTTAAAGAGAATACATATCTATATTCTAGACTATCTAATTGTTATAATGTTGGCATATGTATCTCACAATATAACCCCCATCCCCAAAAAAGGAACTGAACTCACTAAGCAGCTGGGATTTTCTAATCATTCTGTTCAGAGCAAGTAAGAATTGAATATAAATAATTATCCAAAATAAGGATTTGTATACATACATAGCAGTCTGTTATGCAGGGGTTTCTTCTTATGTATTTCATATCGGGAATTAAAATGAGGACCAAGAGAAAAAATTATCTCATTTATATAAGTGCTAAGTAAGACTTTATATAAAAAATTTACATACAAAATATATAAATTTCTATAAAAATTTCAGCAAAAAACATTACATTTAAAATAGTTAAGCTTTATTTTTATTATGAAAGAAAAAATGGACATTTTCCTTATGAAAAAATACTTTATAAATTAATATTAAATTAGGTGAAGATTTCTAGGTCATTTAAAAATAAACAAAGAATGAAAGGCCTAGAAAGTGGACTCATACTAATTTTTTTTATCTTCAACAGTTTGCGAAGGACTGATGCTATGTGATTTTTTTTTTTACAGAGAAATATATTACATGTATACTGCAGGAAAAATTTTAAAGCAGCAATTATTTTATCAAAAAATAACCTGTGTGCCTTCCAAATTACTGGAGGAAACCACTAAAAGAAAACACGGTTATGGAGCAAGAAATGGAATACAAGTAAACAAATAGGAAGCATAAAGTTTGAGAATAAATAACTGTATGCAAAAAGACAATATACTTGCTTTGAAAACATGACGTTTAAGAACATAAGCTCTGGGGCTAACTGCCAAAATTTGAAATCTATATTGGTTTCTTCATAGATGTATAGTTTTGGATAAGTTATTTAACCTCCCCATGCTTCAATTTCCTCATATATAAAATAAAAGTAGTAATAAAATATACCTCGATTTTCTTTGGGGATGATTAAATGTTTTTTTTTTTTAAGATTGATGCCCTTAGAATATTGTCTACTTTTTATTATTACCACTTATTCTTGCACATCAACGTAATGAATGAAACATACCTGTTAAAAGAAAAATCACTGTCAAAGTAAAAAAAAGTTATAGAAAGATTCTTTAAAGATTAAATAGTTTTACACAATGATATAACAGGCAAAGAAAGTAGGAGATAAATGTTTCAAAAACAGGGAACCAACTCATAAGAAAGGTGAAAACCATTAGAAAGATTACAGAGTTGCAGAGTTAATGGGGAGACCTAAACAATTACTAACCTAGAGTAGAGAAGTCTCATGGGGAATTCAACAGAGACATCTCAAAGGGAAAAATCTATTAATTATGTTTAATTTGAGTCCAAGAAAACAATGTATGTTATGTTAAGGTATGGAGAGACTGAAAGTAGAAGACAATGAGGAGGAGGAGAAAGAGGAATTAAACTAATGAAACAATGAATATATTGTTAATTCCAGTGGTGGAATGAAACTTGTAAATAAAAGAAAATGTAACCATAGTATACTAATATTATACCTAATTGTATTAGGTAATAGCTTGAAATAAAATCTTCAGCTAATTTACTGAAATATAAACAAACATCTTAAATTTAGGAAGTAAGAGCAGTATGTTACTCTTAATTACAAATTACAAATAGCAGAACAAATAGCTTCTAGGGTTGCTTTTTTTTTTTTTTTTTCCATTAGGAATGTAAGAGGCAGAGCAGGAAGACAAATTGTGTTTTTGGTTATATGGTTATCAAGTGATAAAGCATTTCTGGTAGTGGTTACTGCTACATTGTCCTGCCATACTTTCACATAGGCAGCCAGGAAGAAACCTAAATGAAATTAAATCTTTTATTACAGGGATTTTTAAAAATCTTTATTTATTTTTGAGAGAGAGAGAGAGAAAGAGAGAGAGAGAGAGAGAGAGAGAGTGAACAGGGGAGGGGCAGAGAGAGGGAGACACAGAATCCGAAGCAGGCTCCAGGCTCTGAGCTGTCAGCACAGACGGAGCCTGATGGGAGGCTCAAACTCATGAACCATGAGATCATGACCTGAGGCCAAATTCAGCCGCTTAACTGACTGAGCCACCCAGGCACCCCGAACTACACGTTTTATTGTTAGAGACATTGTAGTAGCCATAGCTTCTGTTTTTATATTGGTCTCCCTTGCTCATTTTTCCATCAGAGTGATTGCAAAGGCAGAGCAGGTGGGTGTTGTGCACACAGTGCCTTAGTGTCATAGCTAAAGAACACTTTACTTGGGACACCTCCCTCCCCCCCCCACGTTTTTAGAGAAAGAGAGCATGCACTGAGGGATAGTGAGAAAGAGAGAGAATCTTAAGCAGGCTCCATGCTCAGTGCACAGCCCAGCTCGGGGCTCAATCCCACCACCCTGAGATCATGACCTGAGCCAAAATCAAGAGTCAGATACTCAACCCACTGAGCCGCCCAGGGACCCTCCCTTCCCCATTTTTTAAAGGACTACCATAAACCCAATCAATATTGTCTCTGAAGAAAGACATTATCTTTCTTACACTAACATGTAAGCAAATTTTTACAGGGAAGTGAGGTATAGACCTTTATCTTTACTATCTTATAATGTCTCTAAGTGAGACCTCTTCTATCTTTATTATTCTGTAATATAAATAAATCTGGGAGAAATGGCTTTTATACCTGGAAATAAATGAACATGATTGAGAACTTTCCCCAGTAGTGACTTCTGCCTTCTTCCCAGAATCTTTAATCATCATTTAGCAATAAATATTCTTAAAATTGAGTAAGACATAATGAGGTAATTTGCTATTTCTGTTTCTTTTCAGCACTCCGCTGGAGATGAGAGAGTGCAATATAACACAAAAAATAAACATATTAAAGAAAGGGAATGAAAGGACCATAATTTGTTGATGACATAATTACCTAGGAAGATTCTCCTAATAAATGAATTCAGCAAAGATACTAAATTTCAATATACAAAAATCAGCAGTATTTTTACATATTAAAAGTAAATAGTTGGATACCGAATGGGAGAAGATATTCACCAATGATATAATAAAAAATGGATTAATATCCAAAATATATAAAGATCTTACAAATTGTAACACCATAAAAAGTCCAATTAAGAAATGAGAAGAGGACATTTTCCCTTCCCTTGTCCCTGAATGGACATTTTCCCAAAGAAGATATACAAATGGCAAACAGACACATGAAAAGATGCTCAATATCTTTCATCATCACTAAAGTGCAAATCAAAATCACAATAACATGTCACCTTATTCCTGTCAGAATGGCTAGAATCAAACAAAACAAAACAAAACAAACAAACAAAAACAAGTTTCGGTGAGAATGTGGAAAAAAGTAACCCTTGTGTTCTGTTGGTGATACAGCCCATTTGTTTGTGGCAAAGTGTATGGAGTTCCTCAAAAAATAAAAAACAGAAATACCATAAGACTCAGCAATTCCACATCTGGGTATTTGCCTCAAGAAGACAAAAAAACACTAATCTGAAAAAAAATTACATGTATATGTATGTATGTACACACACACACACCTATATTTATTGTAGCATGATCTATAATAGCCAAGATATGGAAGCAACCCAAGAATCCATCCAGAGATGAATAAAGAAGTAATATATTTATTATTATGTATTATTATGTAATGTATTATTACATTTATATAAATATAAATGTATATGTTTACATTTATATTTATATAAATAATATTACTCCTCCATAACAAAGAATGTTATCTTGCCATTTGTGACAACATGGATGGACCCAAAGGATACTTTGCTAAGTAAAAAAAGTAAGAGAAAGACAAATACTATATAATTTCACCTATATGTGTAATAAAAAATGAATAAACAAACAGAAAAGCAGAAACTAACCCATAAATACAGAGACCAAACTGATGGTTTGCCAAAGGTAAAGGGGGAGGGGAGAGGTATGGGAAAAACAGGTGAAGGGGAGTGGGAGATATAGTCTCCTAGTTTTGGAACAAGTTATGGGATGAAAGGTAAAGCATAGGCAATAGGGGCAATTTTAGTGGCAGTGAATGATGACAGATGGTAGCTACACTTGTGGTAAGCACAGCATACATAGCATATAGACCTGCTCAATCAGTATGCTGTGCAACCGAAACTAACCTAACATTGTGTGTCAACTATAATTCAATTTAAAAAAGAACAGTTGGAAATTATTAAAAATATCTTTTAAAATAGATTCAAACACAAAAAGTAACTAGGAATAAATCTAACAAAATATATACTAAAAGTGGAGTGATGTGCCATGTTCATAGCTTGAATGTATTTTAAAGATGAAAATTTTGTAAATCGTACTTTTAACTTTTTCCCATCCAAAATCAAAGCACTTTTTTCTGTGAAAATATGTAACTTGATTTTACAAAATTAATGAAAATTCACAGAGCCAAAAATCACCCAAACCATCCTGATGAAGAAGAAATTTAGAGACATTTTTCAGTCTTAGTGTAAAACTATAATAAATAAAAGAATATGGAATTGGTGCAATTAGAGACAAAAATGTAAAGAATACAAACAGAGAATCATGAAAGAGATTTAAAAAAAGTTCTTATTTTAGAAGAATAGTGCAATCACAATGCTTATAAGGAGATAAACCTTTTTTTAATGTTTATTTATTTTGAGAGAACATGAGAGAGTCAGGGAGGGGCAGAGAGAAAGGGAGACAGAGAAGCCCAAGGAGGTTCCACGCTGTCAGTGAGGCCCTGATGAGGTGCTCAATTTCAGGAACAATGAGACCATGACCCAAGCCCAAATCAAGAGCCAGATGCTCAACTGACTAAACTACCCAGGTGCCCTGGGAGACACACTTTTTTTAATCTTATGGATCTATTGGGTTTCCATGTGGAAAAGAAAAAGAACTTCAATGTTTTTCTAAGATTATATGCAAAACTCAATTCCAGACAGATAGATGAGCTAAGTGTGTATAATAACATGATGCAACTAGTAGAATATAGTAAAGGACTTGAGGTGAGCAAAGTTTACTAGAAGAAATCACATACATTAAAAACAGAATAATAAGGAAAATATTGACCAACTGGATTCCACTATGGTGAAAAATTATTATTCACCAAAGTAATCATGAGAAATTTTATATATATATATATATAAATCAACTGGTATCCAGAACACACAAATTTTCTTATTCAATAAATATAAACAAAGTTGAAAAATGTATAAAAGACTTCATAAGATTCTTCACAAATGATATTCAAATGGGCATAAAATATGAAAGAGGAGCAATTTTATTAATCTTTAGTAAAATACTAAATATCACCTAGCAGAACGTTTACAGTGAGAAAGATAGAAAAAAAGTCCCATTTACAACTGCACCAAAAATAATACCGAGA